>BSBK01002097.1:242500-690000 GCA_027943335.1 Chamaecyparis obtusa
GGTATGTGTATCTATGGCCACAATTATCCATACCACCTTGTGGGTAATAAATCAAGGTTATATTCTCTCGAGATTTGTTGTGATGTGCCATAGAAAGTTGCCTTAATTACATTAATTACCTTTTGGCATTGGCTCATCATGACAACTTATGGCAGCTGCAAGTGGCTATTAATAGAATATGGATTGAAAGAAATCCACATTTAAATTTTCAAGGGATTTAAAAAATTGGCAAAAAAAAAAGTTCTCCATAAATAATGAAAGATTAGGCAAAGTTTTTATGCAATTTTCAAACGATTGAAAAAAATTTGCCAATACAATAAAATATTTTTTCCTTTAAAATAATATAATTTTCTAGCACACTTAAATATTTTTTCCTTTAAAAGCATTTTTTTCCAAATACATTATTTTCCACCACAATAATGAAATATTTAATTGACATTTTCTAGAATTTTTATACAATTAAAAAAAATTGCCAATAGAAATTAATAATTTTTCTTTATATTAAAAAAAATCGCTAACCAAATTAATGTTTTTCTCCCAAAATAATGAAAGATTAACTAGTATTTTACACATTTACCGAGTGGAGTTTCTTAAAGTTATCCTTGAGATTTAGATGTATCTATGGTAGAATATCATTCTAGATGATTATTAAGTACATGGTAACACCTTGTTACATATACTTCAGGCTTTGGTTGTATGATGCAGTTACATTTTTTTATGGCCTCATGTTCAAGGAGGTGTCTAGTTGATATTTCAAATTATATGTATGCTTTTCTAAGGCTTTAATAATGCATTTTTATATGATTGAAAGTTAAAATTTTGATTTGCATCTTATTGCATTTCATGTTATTGGTATTGCAGTTCTAGTATTAGGATTAGTAGTGTCTAAGATGTCTCATTCCTTATTTTAAAGGCATAAAATTTTGTGCAACAAAAGTTATATATGTATGTTATTTGGATTATAATTTGACTATGTAATGTCTCTCAATTGACTCACTAGAACTCTCCACATTTCTCCACTTTTATTGATATGGTTCTACAAATTTGGGAACATATTTAGGAAGGTGAAGGATAAGTAGCAGATATTTTCCACAACTCAAATTGTGATATTGCTATCAGGATTCAATTGTGTATTTTTTGAGTCAAACTCATTGACCCATGTTTCATGAGTAGTAGTTCACAAGAACCCATATCTCATGAGAATGAATGGAATACTTAGGAATAATTTCATCTAGGTGATGCGAATAGATTTGAAGCATTAGGACTTCCCGAGAGGTCACTCATCCTAATACTACTCTAGCTCAAGCATGTTTAACCACAAAGTTTCCTCCAAGGTTAAGCCTGGACTTTTCTTGAAACTGCTTTTATAAAACCTCTAGCAAGTGTTGTGCCTTATTAACCATTCATTATAAATCCCCTTAACCTCATTAATTGATAAGTAGGAGATATTTTACACAATAATTCAAATTGTGATATTTCTATTAGGATTCAACTGTGTAGTTTTTGAGTCAAAATCATTGACCCATGTTTCATGAGAAGTGGTTCACAAGAACCCATCTCTCGTGAGAATTACTAAAACACTTAACACTCATTACATATAGGTGATTCTCACAGAGGTGAAGCATTAGGACTTCTTGGGAGGTCACCCATCCCAGTTTACTCTAGCTCAAGCATGCTTAACCACATAGTTTCCTCCAAGGTTAAGCCCACTTTTCTTGCAACCCCATTCGCAAAACCTTCAAAAAATGTTGCACCTTATGAACCATTCATTATATAAATCCCCTTAAACTCATCAATTGATAAGTAGGAGATATTTTCCATAGCAAGTCATATTATGATATTACTATTAGGATTCAACTATGTGGTTTTTGAGTCAAACTACATTATTGAATCCTAATAGTAATATCAAAATTTACTTGTTGTGGAAAATATATCCTAGTTATCAATTGATGAGCTTAAGGGGATTTATAACGAATGATTCATAAGTCACAATAATTTGTGAAAAAATTTGCAAATGGGGTTGCAAGTAAAGGGGATTAACCTTGGTGGAAACTTTGTGGTTAAGTGCGCTTGAGCTAGATTTAGTACAGGGATGGGTGACCTCCTGGGAAGTTTGAGTGCTTCACCTCTATGAGAATCACCTAAAATCAATAAGTGCTAAGTGTTTCATTCATTTTGTCATGCCCAAAAATATACACGCAAAAATGTAACAATTTTTGGGCCTGACATTTGGTATCAGAGCCACATTTCAACATAGGAACCTAAACCCATTACGTTTCAACTCACCTAAACTTAAACTATTGTGTAGGATGTTTGTCATCACATGAGCTGGCCGATGAGGTAGGGGTTGTAGAGTCATACATGTTGGTGCAAGACAGGGGTGGACCACCTCCACCACCTCATAACCCTAACCAAGATAATATAGACATCCTCCAGAATCTGATTGGGATGATTTAGTAGAGACTACCACCCATAGTCCCATAGCCAAAGTAGCAGATTCCAAGAGAGAAGCACAGATCCCAGGAGGTGATAGAGAAGTTAGCAGAGAGAGGAGTAGGAGTCCTCCACCCAGGCTTTTTGAGGGTTGTGGTGATCATGAGGGTGAGTCAGTTCATCAGTTAGAGGTACCACCTAAGCATGAGATACGAGTCAGAGAGAGACCCCCTAGAGATGTTGGGGATGAGATCTAAGAGTTATTATGACTCCAGCCACCCTTGTTTTTCGGATCCACTAACGGGTCAGTGGTAGAGGCCCGGTTATAAAGTTTACAATGGTTCTTTGGATTGCACCCTTATGGGAGTAATCTAAAGGCACGACTTGCAGTCCATCTCCTACGGGAGAAAGCCTCCACTTGGTGGCAACAGGAGGAGTCCATTGGAGGAGTGGATATTGACACACTCACTTGGGAGTCTTTTGTGGCCCATTTCCAAGAGAGATACCTCTCCGAGCATTTCAAACAGAGACAAATAGAGGAATTCCATGATCTCCAGCAGAGAGGTCTCATAGTGACCTAGTATGAGAGTCAGTTTCTCAAGGTCCTTCCATACATGGATTATATGAAGGACAAGAAACTATGTATCCATAATTTCATTATCGTACTTAACATGTCTCTTCAGGGTAAGGTATGTCTAGCCTTTCCTACCACATTCAAAGATATAGTTGAGACAACACTTGTAGCCAAGGATATCCATACTAGACAGGAGTCTCAAGATTGGTCTCAGCACTGAAACCCCTCATCCCTACAGTCAGGACAATAGAGACCCCCTTAGAAGGGGAAATAGAATCATTCAACAGGATCCTTTAAAGGCCAACAGTCTCAACAATAGGGGTCTTAGCAAGATTCTAGACAGAGGCCTTCACAGGGTTATCAGGGATCTAAGCCCAAACAGTGGCTATCTCAGGGCCCTAAATAGGATTAGTGGACACAAACCCCTCAGACACATGCAGCTAGGACTTATTAGTCCTCTAGGGGTGGATATAGTGGTTCAAGTAGGACCGAAGGATTACAATAGCATAGAACACAAGGAGTATAGATTCAGACCTAAGTGCCATGTTACACTTATGGTGGTATGGATCATATAGAGAGAGAGTGCCCACAGGGATAGTCAGTTGGTGGTCATAGAGGGGCTACCTCAGAGCCTACATTTGGAGATATGGGTAGATCTGATAGAGTATTTGCAGCGGTTGATAACCTCCAGGATGAGCATTAGGCCATGGTCATAGATGCCACAAGTATGATTCAAGGTATTAGTATTTCTATCTTGTTTGATTCAGGAGCCACAGACTCCTTTATATCTCCATATGTTGTGGAGCATTGTGGGCTGGTAGCAGTTAGACAAGATGTTGGTTGGGAGGCCAAGTTAGCCTTAGGAGCTAGGGTGTTTGTTAGTTCCTTAGTTCATAGTTGCTAGATTCAGATTGGAGACTTAATCACGATGTCTGAACTCCACATTACCCCTCTAGGTTCTTACGATGTAGTCCTTGGCATGGATTGGCTATATGCCCACAACGCCAAGGTGGATTATTTACAGAAGAGGGTTGAGTGCGTTGATGATCACAGTACTCCTATGGTGATATTTGGGATACAAAGACTCATATCTCTCTGCATGATTTATGCTATGCAGCTTAGGCAGTGCATGCAGAAGGGATGTCAATTATTCGCCATCACCATTAGTGATAGAGAGGAGGATTCAAAGGGGGAGCCTTCACTCGAGGATTAGCCTATCCTTCAGAAGTTTGCAGATGTATTTCCTTCTAAGCTACCTGGTATGCCGCCACCTAGGGTAGTTGATTTTCATATAGACCTTGTGCTAGGAGCCAAGCCCATATCTAGAGCACCTTACAGGATGACCACACATGAGCTCAGTGAGCTCAAGATTCAGTTAGAAGAGCTCTTGGAGAAAGGGCATATTTGACCTAGTGTATCACCTTGGGGTGCACCAGTGATTTTTGTGAAGAATAAGGATGGATCACTTAGGTTGTGCATTGATTATCGGTAGTTGAATAAAGTAACTGCCTACCGCACAACGGTGGGCCCCGCTTGGAGAGTCCCATGGGGACTTAAACAAGATCAACTTGTTTAATATTTTTTTTTAAATAAAAACTTTTATTTTATTGTTAATTTTTAATTTATTTAAAAAATTATTTTAATAAATTTATTTAAATTTTTATTAATAAGTTTTAATAAATTCATTTAAAATTGTATTGATAAGTTATAATAAAATAAATTTAAATTTTATTAATAAGTTTTAATAAATTTATTTAAATTTGATTATTAGATTGATGAAGCTATTTTAATTAAGATGAGGTTTTTTTTTGAAAGAAAAAAAAATCGATGAAGCCAATACTATTTGATTATGAAATTAAATTAGGGTTTTATAGTTAGTTAAATTATATTCTACGTAGGAGACTTAAATAATTTTATATTTAAATAATTCTAGTCCAATTATTAGCAGAAATTTCTAAATACCTTTTTAAGATATTATTATCTAGTATAGTCCTGATTAACCTTTTGAGACTTTTGGAGAAATGGAACCTTGATCAGTGATTAGTAATAGTCATTAAGCTAAGAATCTAAGTATGAATGCACGTAGTATTAAATTTATACGTTATTAAATCTTAAATATAAAACTATGATTGGACCCTTGTCCTAATGAACTTAATGTGTGAAGTTATTAATGAAAAAAAAAACTACATCGAACAAATCCGCCACGCATGTTGTGATCTATAGAAGATTAATAATTGGATTAAGTAGGAATTGTCCAGACACATCCATTTACTTAACCCACGTTCAACCATCGAACTATTAGAACAAAATTCCTTCCTTGGTATATATCTTAGATTAGATGCATGCACGTTTTAGACTCATAACTTGATGTATTCAACAACCTAACTTTAGTAAATTCAAGCTTACAACTGGAAGTTTATTTTTAGCGGCAACCCTCAACTCACCTTATGATTTGGAACAACCTCATGGCTTATCACCACAACTAGTGACTTGTTAGCATGATGGTGGATTTGGTAGACTAGTACAATTCTTTAGTAGACTTGGATTGTTATAACTCATAGACCTAGTAACCCTACGTTTGGTTGGCCTAACTATAGTCGACCTATCCTTTGAACCTAATAACATTATCCTTAACAACAACAACAAAAAAATTGTTACATTTTTACATGTATATTTTTGGGCATGACACATTCTCATGAGAGATGGGTTCTTGTGAACCACTACTCATGAAACATGGGTCAATGAGTTTGACTCAAAAACTACATAGTTGAATCCCGATAGAAATATCACAATTTGACTTGCTATAGAAAATGTCTCCTACTTATCAATTTATGAGCTTAAGCAGATGTATAAGGAATGGTTAATTAGGAAAAACACTTGTTGAAGACTTTGCAAATGGGGTTGCAAGAAAAGTGGGCTTGACCTTAGAGGAAAATTTGTAGTTAAGCATGCTTGAGATGGAGTAGTACTAGGATGGGTGACCTCTCAGGAATCTGGGTGCTTTGCCTCTATGAGCATCACCTAGATACAATTACTCTTAAGTATTTCATTCATTCTCATTAGAGATGGGTTCTTGTGAACCACTACTCATGAAACATGGGTCAATTATTTTGACTCAAAAAATATATAGTTGACTCTTGATATCAATATCACAAGGTATAAGGATTCAACAATATGATTTTCAAGAGGTTTGATGATCTACATTGCTATCTTATATGCAAAGCATCATAGGCTATCTAGGTTACCCTATTTAAATTTATTCAATGACTTTATTCATTTGTGCTAGCACTTAATGAGTGATTTCTGTTGGAAATATAGATGGAGTAACTGAGAGGGGGGGGTGAATCAGTTAACCACAAAAATATTACCACAGATCCCTTGGATGTTTTATTAAATCATTTACTATTGTTATACTGAAAACTTGGTTATTGCAGTGAGTATTAATTATAACTGTTCTTAAGCATTCATCAATGATTAACATACATGAATAAAGAAAGTATCATGAACACAAGAGACACTAGATTTAATGTGGAAACCCAATATGGGAAAAACCACCAATGTAACTAGTTACTATTTTTCACTCTTCTGAAGTGAGCCCTGTTAGGAGCCAACCCGGTTAAAGGTTACAAAACACACTGTTAGGTGTGACCTTGTTAGAGGATTTAATCACCCTATTAGGAGTGGCCTTGTAAGAGGTCTTGAAATAATTCAATAGAATTGTCACTTTGTTAGAGGATTTACAAAATGGCTGTTAAACCAACTCGGTTAGGAGATTTTGAAATCACTGCTACAATGGTAAGAAAGTAACAATGAAGTGACCTAAATAATGATGCAACTAAATTGCTGATTATAGATCTCTTTTCTGCTTCACTAGATCCTTCCTGATCAAATATATCTCTGTTGCTCTTCAAGGATATCTAATCATCCTTCAAAATTCGCTCACACTTTTCTTCTTTTCACTTGCACACAATTTTTAATTCACAACTTGACCTTCTATATATACCATTCGGATTGTCCATTCAGATTGTCATGTTGGCACTAATAACATTACTAATCATTACAACAGTCGGCTGGAATAAACAAACTTTATTTCTCAAAATAAAAAATTCCTTCACTAGGTCGACCTTGCTCGGTAAACACTAATCCGAAGAGATTTCCTTTGGTGACCGAGAGAACTCGGTAAGCACTGCGAATTCTATAACATCCTTTGGAGACCGAGTGAACTCGGTTAACACTAACTTTCCTTTGATAACCATGGAAGCTTGGTTAACACTATTTTTTGCCATATTTTTCTTTGACGCCCAAAATATCTCTGTAGATACTAAAAATCGCCTGCAGACCGACTGAGCTCAGTAAATACTGGGAACTGCTTTGCTTACCGATTGAGCTTGGTAAATGATATGACATTTGTGTGACATCAAAGACAACACACAATTAATCCAACAATCTCCTTCAGACAATTGTATCCAACAATCTCCCTCTTTGGCATTGATGGCAACACAACATGTCATAGCACAATGAAATTTCATAGAAAACATAGAGTAAGGAACATATCCTTAGCTTCATTTTGATTCTCATCTATGAGAACTCCCTATGTCAGCAAACTTCTCTTTCTGACTGAAAACTCTCCAAGAAAACTCTTAGAAATCTTAAGAAATTTCTTGAAGTATGATAGCAAACTCTCCATCTTTGACAACACATGCCAAAGACAACACATACCAGGTGAATAGCAATGTACCTTGAGTACTGATTCATATGCAATGATTCCTTGACTAAGCTGCATCAACTGACTGATCTTTAATATGCTCTGGTTGATGCATCACTAAAAATTCATTTAGTGAGCCTCGGATAGGGGAATGACCCCTAACTTACCTCTTAGATACAAGAATGCATCCTTAGGTAGTGGCTTGGTGAATATATCTGCAATTTGTTCTTTTGTATGAAAATATTCCAATTTGATTTCCTTGTCCTGCACTAATTCTCTGACAAAGTGATATTTTATAGCAATGTGCTTGGTTTTGGAATGCATTACTGGATTCTTTGAAATATTTATTACACTTGTATTATCAAAAAATATAACAACTGGTTCTTTGATCTCAACCTTCATGCCTTCCAATAACTATTTAAACTAAACAATATTAGAGTAGTTTACTACTGCAGCAACATATTTGCTTTTGCTATGGATTGGGATGTGCAATTTTGCTTTTTACTAGTCCAAGATACCAACCTCTTGCCAAGAAAGAATGCTCCACCACTTGTACTCTTTCTATCATCAATTTTTCCTACCCAATCAGCATCAGTAAACACTTTTAAGTCCAGATTGCCTCCAAATTTATACCACAAGCCATAATCTTCAGTTCCTTTCAAGTATCTCAAGATTCTTTTGATTGCCATCATATGATTTTCTCTGGGTTTTGCTGAGAATCTTGCTACTATACCAACTACTAAGGCAATATCAAGCCTTGTATGAACTACATACTGTAATTTTCCAATCATTGATCTTTATAAGGTCTGATCTACTTCTTTTGAATCGTCATCTTTTGTAAGCTTTAGTCCTATACACATGGGTGTACCAACTAGTTTTGCATCTTCCATACCAAACTTCTTAAGTATTTCCTTGATGTATTTAGACTAAGTAATGTAGATACCATTCTTGCTCTACTGAATTTGAAGACCAACAAAAAACTTTATCTGACCAAACATAGACATTTCAAATTCTTTGTTCATTTGCTCTGAAAATTCTTTGCACTGATCATCATTACCTGTAAACATAGTATCATCCACAAATATTTCTTCCAAAACCATTTGATTATCTGGTCCTTCTTTGATGTATAAACTACTGTTATCATTAGCTCTTTTGAAACCAATCTGAATAAGATAGTTATGTAATCTTTCATACCATGCTCTAGGGGCTTGTTTCAGACCATACAATGCTTTGTGTAACTTGCAGACCATATCCTTTTTGTCTGGATCAACAAAACCTTCAGGTTGCTCAATGTAGACTTCTTCATCAAGAATACCATTGAGAAATGAAGATTTTACATCCATCTGATATACCTTAAATCCTTTATGTGCTGCATATGCAAGTAGAGTTCTTACACCTTCTAATCTTGCAACAAGAGCAAAATTCTCTCCATAATCTATACCTTTTTCTTGAGAATACCCTTTACACACTAATCTAGCTTTGTTTCTAGATACTTGACCATCTTCATTCAGCTTGTTTCTGAATACCCATTTCGTTCCAATTACATTTTTATCTTTAGGCCTAGGTACAAGAGTCCATGTCTTGTTTTTCTCTATTTTTTCTATTTCTTCATTCATAGCCTCAATCCAAATTTCATTTTCCAATGCATTTTTAACATTTCTAGGTTCAAAATCAACAAGTAAACATGTACCTTTTAGTTTACTTCTTGTCATAGTACCATCTAATTTGTTTCCAATAATCTGATCTGGTGTATGATGCTTCCTGACATACTTGGCCAATATAGGTTCCTTGCCTCTTGAGTTATATTGTCATTTTCTTGAATTTCATCTTCAGGTTCAGTTTGCTCGGGCTCGGTAGATATTTGCTTGGTAGCTTCAGGCTGAGACTCAGTTTCTTGTGACTCAGTTTGAACTTCTTCTTGTGACTCGGTTGCTGTACTGGGCTCGATAGATGCAGTTTCCTTATTGACAGATGTGTCTGGCAATGTATCAGGTTCAATGTAAATAAATCTTTTGTAATCCTCTGGTTCCTTTTTACTTTCTTCTTCAATCTTTTCTGCAAACTCATCAACTTTCACATGTGCACTTTCTATGATTTTGTGAGTAGACAAATTCAAACATCTATATGCTTTACTTTTGCAAGAATATCCCAAAAATATTCCTTCATCACTTTTTACATCAAATTTTCCTTTTCTAGATTCTTTTAAGATGTAACATTTACTACCAAATACTTTTAGGTAACTTACATTAGGTTTATAGCCATACCGTAACTCATAAGGAGTTTTGAATGTGTCTTTCCTCAACTATACTCGGTTCAAGGTATGAACTGTAGTGCTAATAGCTTCCTTCTAGTATTTCATAGCAATGTTCTTTTCAATCATTAGAGTCCTTGCACAATCCATGATAGATCTGTTCCTTCTTTCAGCTATTCCATTCTGCTCAGGAGTTCTTGGGGCTGATACCTGTCTTTTGATTCCTCTTTCAATGCAGAAATTATTGAATTCATGGGAGATGAATTCACCACCTCTGTCTGATCTTAAGCACTTCATTCTTTTTCCTGTTTCCTTTTCTACTCTTGCCAAATACCATTTGAATTTCTCAAATGCTTCTAATTTTTCTCTTAAATACATAACAGTCATCATTCTAGAGTAATCATCAACAAAGAGAATAAAATTTTTTTCTCTAGTATAGCTTTCAATTCCAATAGGTCCACATAAGTCAGTATGCACAATATCCAAAATATCTTCAAACTGATAGTTTTTACTTTTAAAGCTAGTCTTTCCCATTTTACCAATCTGACAATTCTTGCATAGACCAACATCAAGTTTCTTCAAAGTAGGAATACCTCTTACTTTCTTCAATTTGCTTATTTTCACCATATTATCAGAATTTACATGACATAACCTTTTGTGCCATAAAAAAAATTCTTCAATTTGAGCAATAAAACATGAGCATTCACCAAGATCAAGATAAAACAGGTTACCTTTGGTTTGTTTGCTTGAACCAATCAGTTTTCCTTTGTCATCCAGCAGTCTTGCTTTTCCATTCATGAATTCAAACTTGAATCCAATGTTGATTAGTTGTGCTACACTTAGAAGATTATGCTTTATTCCTTCAACCCAATATGCATTATCACATATAAGTTCTTTGGTTAATGAAATTCATCCTCTTCCTTTTATACAACAAGGTTCATTGTTTCCAAACCTTACATTACCACCATCATAGTCTTCAAAGTGTTCAAACTTTGTTCTATCACCAATCATATGATGTGAGCATCCACTGTCTATAATCCATGTATCATCTTTGCTTATATGAGAGATAAGTGCCATCTCATCTTCATCATCATCAGATTCATCTTTTACAGCAATGAAGACAATTTCTTCTTCACTATCATCAGAATCCTTAGCCAAAAAACATGTTTTCTTACCTTTATCCTTGAATGACTTGAAATTCTTCTTGCCATTGTACTTGTGACCTTTTTTCTCATTCTTGCTTTGCTTGTTTGGGCACCTAGCTGCAATATGACCAATTTCTTCACATGAAAAATAGATTAAAGGAGTTTTACCTTTGTATTTACCTCTGCCTCTAGTATATTTCTTTGCAAGTAATGCTTCAATAACTTCAAGATCACTATCTAAACTTTCCTCTGATTCTTCTTCACTTTATGATTGGATTTTCTTGCCCTTCTTAAGTGAAAGTTTGGCCTCAAATGCTGATTCAATATTTTTAGAAGTTGGAACATAGTTGTCATAGTTATCTAATTCAAAAGCTGTCAACCTTCCAACTAAGGCATCCAAAGTTATATTGTGATTTTTTTCACATCTTCTTTCTTGAATAGCAGATACTCTTATTGCATAGATAGGAAGCAATGTTCTAAGAACCTTACTTATAACAGTTTCATCATCAATTTTTCCTCCAGAAGCTCTGATTGCACTAACACTCACCTTGATCCTTTCAACATATTTTGCGATGTTTTCATCTTCTTTCATCTTCATCTGATCAAACTGTCCTCTTAGGCTTTCTAATTTGGCTCTCTTCACATTGTCATCACCACCATAAATTTTCTTCAACTTGTTCCACATTTCATAAGCAGTTGTGCAGTCTTTGATCTCATCAAATTCTTCATAGCTAAGAGCTGATGCAATGTCTATCATCATGGTGTTATGGTTCTTTTTCTCTGCAATGTCTTCAATAGTTAATGTGCCAGTAGGAACTATATATTCTTGATCAATATATTTGCATCCTGAATCACCAATGGAAGCCAGATGAAGTCTCATGAGACCTTGCCAAGCTGAAAAGTTATCTCTGTTAAGCCTTGGAATTTCTCTCTTGTAAGACATCCTGATCTTTAGCTTAGGTCCTTGAAACCCTTCCTGCAAGCACCAAAAGCTCTTATACCAATTGTTGGAAATATAGATGGAGTAACTGAGAGGGGGGGGTGAATCAGTTAACCACAAAAATATTACCATAGATCCCTTAGATGTTTTATTAAATCATTTACTATTGTTATACTGAAAACTCAGTTATTGCAGTGAGTATTAATTATAACTGTTCTTAAGCATTCATCAATGATTAACATACATGAATAAAGAAAGTATCATGAACACAAGAGACACCAGATTTAATGTGGAAACCCAATATGGGAAAAACCACCAATGTAACTAGTTAGTATTTTTCACTCTTCTGAAGTGAGCCCTATTAGGAGCCAACCCGGTTAAAGGTTACAAAACACACTATTAGGTGTGACCTTGTTAGAGGATTTAATCACCCTATTAGGAGTGGCCTTGTAAGAGGTCTTGAAACAATTCAATAGAACTGTCACCTTGTTAGAGAATTTACAAAATGGCTGTTAAACCAACTCGGTTAGGAGATTTTGAAATCACTGCTACAATGGTAAGAAAGTAACAATGAAGTGACCTAAATAATGATGCAACTGAATTGCTGATTACAGATCTATGTTCTGCTTCACTAGATCCTTCCTGATCAAATATATCTCTGCTGCTCTTCAAGGATATCTAATCATCCTTCAAAATTTGCTCACACTTTTCTTCTTTTCACTTGCACACACTTTTTAATTCACAACTTGACCTTCTATATATACCATTCAAATTGTCCATTCAGATTGTCAAGTTGGCACTAATAACATTACTAATCATTACAACAGTCGGCTAGAATAAACAAACTTTATTTCTCAAAATAACAAATTCCTTCACTGGGCCAACCTTGCTCGGTAAACACTAATCCGAAGAGATTTCCTTTGGTGACCGAGAGAGCTCGGTAAGCACTGTGAATTCTGTAACATCCTTTGGAGACTAAGTGAACTTGATAAACACTAACTTTCCTTTGATAATCATGGAATCTCAGTTAACACTATTTTCTGCCATATTTTTCTTTGACACCCGAAATATCTCGGTAGATACTAAAAACCACTTGCAGACTGACTGAGCTCGGTAAATACTGGGAACTGCTTTGCTGACCGACTGAGCTCGGTAAATGATATGACATTTGTGTGACATCAAAGACAACACACAATTAATCCAACAATCTCCTTCAGACAATTGTATCCAACAATTTCTTCAAGAGATGTTTGTGGAGAGGTTTTTAATGGTCTACAATACTTTCATTTTGGTTTTCCTTATGTTTATGGCTTCTAGCTAGTGGTGCAAAAGGAAAATAAATAATATTTTTTTATAGGTGTGTTGATATTTGGGACAATGGCATAAGTTCCTTCAATTGTAGTTGATCATGACCTTCCTAATTTGATTTAGATGATGTATTGAGATGTTTATGAGGTATATTTATTTTCTAACTTGATCTTCAACTCATAATATTTCTTGATGCATATGTTGGAGGACTGACTAGTAAGGAGTTGTATAATTGAGTTGACCTAATTAAGGTTGTTGGGGTGTTGTAAATGATTTCATAGATCTTGTGTCAAGTGTGTCAACATAATAAGACTAATTTGAGACTAGATAACCTCTTACATGATCTATTATATTTGTATGTCATGGTTTAGTTTATTTAAGGTTTATCTATGTAATACCACATGTCTTTTCTATAGGTGTTTTTGGTGCCAGTTTATTTAAGGTTTATCTATGTAATACCACATGTCTTTTCTATAGGTGTTTTTGGTGCCGACCTGAATTTATAGATGGATGGATCATTTGAGAATGTGGAAAAAAATGGGTATCAGATCAATTAAGGATGAAATATGAAAAGTCATTTTGAAAGAATAAATGAGCTACAAATAGACCATAATATAAGCATATGACAAATTATTCTTCTACAATAGTTCATATTTATATTCTCATTGTATTCCTAATTTATCCTGAGCTTTAAGATAGTGTATCTCGTGAACAAGTGTGTTCTTAGATTAATAGGTTTCCTTAGGTAGTGGGCCTTAAAATAATATTGTAGCACGTGTTTCATATAGTGTGATTTAACTCTCGCCATGGTCTTTTCCTCATTGGGTTTTCCACATAAAATTTTTTGTGTTTTTGTGGTGATTATTATAGTGCATGCTTTTCTTCATACAATTATGGTTTGATGCTTGATTAGAAAATGAAATAATTTATGTTTTATTACATGCTAATTCAACCCCTCCCCCCTCCCAAACATTTTAGTGTGTTTAATGAATAAAAACTACAAGTTACACATTGTGTTATTCCAAGTGGGATGAATGAATATATGTATAGTAGATAAATTGAAAAATATTTCAAACATTAGGATTCGAAGGTGTATGAAACTTATCCAAATATTTAGCTCATCTATAGGGAGAAATTTTGCAAACAATATGAAGTAAAAGATTATTTTCTAATAAAGAAAAGTCATATTTTCACATACTATCAAATAAATGATAAGAAAACAATAATTATTTGATGAGTGTAAGTAAACCATCATTAAATAGAATGTGATGCTCATTAACTAGTAAATGAAACTCATATTTCCAAGAAAAAAATAAAATGTCCACGCATACTCCTTAATTATCTCATAATATGATTTCTTGAAATGTATTGTGTTAGCAATGATTATCATAGGGTCATGTTGTCAAGAAAATATTCCAATGAATCATTTTCTAAATCCATAAAAGAAGTGATAGTTGAAGCATGGGGGAGTGAATAAAACTATGTAAAAGAATGAATAAAGCTTCTCGGAAATAATTTAGCAAGTTACTTATCCTTATTAAAACAAATTAAGCACATGGTTTTATGAATGAAGCAATAACTCACCTATAAAACATATTTTAAATAATAAGGCACCATAAATTTATTTAGTAGACATGGCTTTGAAAAAGTGAGAGGAAATATTCTCTCAACACAATTGCAGGCTTCCTTTCTTGGTTTTCTAGCCTTGCCTTGGTAATTGCATGAAGGATGGTCTTGATTAGTGAATGGTTGTTGTTGAGTTTTTTCTTCCTTGTTTGTTTATGCCTTTTTTTATTTTCTATGATTTTTTTGAACTGAGTGTATTTGTAAGGTGGAATGACCGCTCATATAGAAGATTTGATTTTCTATGAGAATGCATATGGACATTGGTTAGAAGATTGATGGAGGGGATAGAAATATTGAGGGTTTTGATAAAATTAAAAAATATGGATGTCAAAAAACTTTCAAAGAGGGGTTTCAAGAGGAAGAACCAAAGATATTGATAGATGCAGAAATGTTTAATGTGAGGTTTGGAGGAAATGGTCCAAAGGCCTTCAAATCTAAAGGAGGAATCTGGGAAGTCCAAGCCAAAAGAGGTAAGGAACCTCTTTTGCCAAGGGTTTTGAGAATTTTCCTGAATGATTTAATGGAAAATGCCCTTAATAAGGAGGAAAATAGACTAAAGAACATTTCCCTTTTCTTTATTTGTCTTGATTGCAATAATTTACCTACAAGATTTATTTTGATTAATGGATGAATAGTGTTTGGGGAAAGAAAATGGTCATCCTTATACTATTTTTTAGAATGATTCACAAGGTTATTTTTATTATATTCTTGAAAAATCATACTATGTCAAAAATGATCTTTGATTAAAAAAATTTGGAATATAGGGGAATCTTTGTTTAAGGTTGTGCCTTAGTCTTTGGAAGTCTCTCAAAATGAAATCATTTCTTGTTCCACACTTAGATGGATTTGTCTAAAAAATGTACCTATTTAATGTTGGACTTTTATTCCCCAGTTGCATAAACCCATCGGAAATACCCTCCAAGTTGAAGAATAAAGGGCTTCCCTCCCTCACTTTAATGCTATAATTCTCATATCCTTTAACAAAGGTGTTGATATTCTTGTTATCATGGAATTTTCTATAAAAGATAAATTGTATAGTTCTGAAATTGAAGCTCTAAGAAGCCTTAATTCTTGATTTCTTTGTAAAAGTGATATACATACCTAGGTGCATGCATGCATACATACATAAATGGATACATGCATGTATGCATACATACATACATGCGTGCATGTATGTATATATGTATATATGTATATATGTATATGTATATGTATATGTATATGTATATGTATATGTATATGTATATGTGTGAAAAAATGACCTATATGGAGAAAGCATAAACACTCAAATGTTAGTTGTACATGTGCATATAAAAGATCTTAAACTAACAAGCAAATCATGTTTAAACTCATTCCTACACTATTCTCCACATAACCTTGGATGAGCGTGAAGCAAGTGCACCCAAGACTTTCTTTATTTAAGCTCTTACAAAGGTTGTGGGTGTGCTATCCCAACACAAATATAGATCCCACTATGAATGCAATATAAAACAAAAATTGAACTACTCAAGGAGGAGCTATGAAAGAAACCCTCAATTACTCATTACAAGAAGCCACAGAAGCTCAAGGAGGAGCTATGGAAGAAACCCTCAAGCTCAATGGCATGCAAGATTAACACTAAAAATGAAGCTAAGTATGAAATCAAACTCTATTCTAAATATTCAATGAAATCTAGCAACTACCAAATGGTTAGTAAAAAACTCTAAAATGCAAAAAAGCAAACTAGCAGTATAATTCTACATGCAAACAATGGATGATTTGCTTGAGGAAAGGGTCTTATTTATAGAATTTTGGAGTGTTGAGTGAGATTGAATCTATGTGGAATCCACATAGGTGCCACCAAGGAGACAAATAAGTCATGCAAATTCCAAGACTTTCTCACACGTGTGAGAAACTTGGGATGTGAAGGGTCAATGTGTACTCCAAGTACACATGTGTAAGTGTGTGCAAGAGATGTGTAAAAAAAAGTCTATTATCATACTTTGGGTAAGTGTAAGAAGTGTCATAAAAAATTGTAAGAAGCCTTGTTTAGGCAATTTTTAGAAATTTTTGAAAAGGTAATTTTTAGAAATTTGCTCACACGTGTGAGCAAATAATTAGGACTAATGGGTGTAGGAAATCAAAATTAGCCTTAGTTAATTAGTAATTACACCTATTAGATAGAAAGTGATGTGTGTAAGACAGCATCTAGATTAAGTTTAAGATTAAATTAAATAAAATTTAATTTAATCATGGTTTAGTAGAAATAAAGCATGTGGAGGAATAAATAAATTAAAAATTTATTTAAAAGAGGAATATGGAGAAACATGTATTAAAATAAATTTAATACATTAGGAGGTGTAGTATTTAAGTTTAATTTAAATACTATAATTAGTGAATTTATTTAATTAAATAAATAGATAAATTTAATAAATATAATTAATTAAAAATTAACTATAATGTTATTTGGGGTCATTAATTAAATTAATGTTAAATGGACTAGGTGTCTACATTTTGCCCCTCTTTGATGCAGTGTCAAAAATGACATTGCGTCAAAGAAAAGGAAACATAGATGCCCCAGAGGAAAAATGAGACCTAAAAAGTGCATGTAGGAAAAGTCAGTAAGAGAATGTGCCCCCTCAAGAAAATAGGCCAAAATTAAAAAAATTGGCCAATTTTCACAAAAAAATGAGGGGAAAAGACTTTGCATGACTTGAAAAAAAGGAGGGTCGATCGGCGAGCAAGAGACAAGAGCGATTTGGTGAGTTGAAAAATCCACTTGTGATTGTTTAATTTCTTAATGTTTGCACATTAAAAAAAAAATTATTTGATTTTATTTTTGTGTCAGGGAGATGATGGTAGGATAAAATGGAGAGGGGGGGACGTGGTGGAAAATTCATCCCTTGATGGGTGTCTCCGCCTATCGAAGGGAAGTCGCATGTCTATGGACAGGTGTCTCTACCGCTGACAGAGCCACTTGTCTATGGGCGGGCATCTCTGCCATCGACGGAGCCTCTTGTCTATAGACATGCATCTTCCCCACCAGCAGAGCCACCTATCTACCAATACGTGTCTCTGCCTGAGGTGGAGTTGCCCGTCTACAAACAGATGTCTCCACTTGAGGGGCAGGAAGGAGTAGCCTGTTCACTAGGGTGAAGCCATTTAGGGATAGAGTGACAAGGATGAAGGAAAGGAGGAAGGTGAGGGTTTTCATTGGACAAAAAAAGGGGAGGGAAGGGTGAGGAAATAGAACCCTTGTCTCAAACAAAAAAAATAAATGCAAAAAAGAAATTATGCAACTAAACTATAATGTAACCTAACTACAATATGATTTAGTGGGATCACTTGTGTTTATGTCAGAGAGCACACCCTAGTTTGATGTTTCAATAGGAGGTATGCATCATGTATTATAAAATCACATATGACATTGCTCTGTTGTGTGGACTAGACTCTCAGACAAACTAGATAGCTTTAGCAACATAGATGTAGATTTCCTAATTATGATGAAGCCTATGACATATGCTTATTGGAGAGGTCTGGGAATATCTAAGTCTTTTAAAGGATGTAAGTATGCTAACCCATTTCCCCCAGTAAGATACACATAATCATAACTTAGAAACCAACAATAATTCTCTTAAAGTATCAACAAACAGATCATACTATAAACGACACATGCATCAAGTTTCACCATTCACAATACACCAAGATATGAAAGATCAAGGAAATCATGAGTAGGATCTACTGACATAAAAAGATAAAATCAACAAAGAAGACCTCTTGACCAAGTAGTCATTCGTTCCACAATTCTTTCCATGAATAGGATAGGATTGATGGGTTTGATTTGAGCCAACTAAGGAAGGATGCATCCTGCAGGACAAAGATTGATTGACTGAGATGGATATTCGCTAGCAATAGATGTGAAAGGAAAAATAACTCAGAGATTCGATCTTGATGTTGATTTTGACAAGCACTTTTGCGATCACTATCTAAGAAAAGCTCAATGTGATGGGGTTAAGCTCAACTTGCTGGAAATTTTGCTTGGACCTTTATTGCGATGTGAGGAACAAGGACTAGAAACTAGACTAGGATGAAGATGGATATGTACAGTGGACAAGAGAAGACAATGGATCCAAATCTGCTACCATAGTGCCTGGAATAGGTTTTCACCATGGTACTTGCCTAGAGTACTTGTTTATCAATTTTTCACTGCTAGACGAGTTTATTTCTCTTTTTTTTGGCAAGGTGCCCATTTACCAAGTTTTCACCAAGACAATGATTTTTTGAGGAACATTTTCTGTTGTTTAGGATTTTTCTTCTTTTTTTATTTTTAGGCTTTTCTAAGGACTTTTTAATTATTTTTAGGATTTTTTCAAGACTTTTTTTTATTTTTAAGATTTTTTGCTGAAAACACTATATAGGAACTAAATGTTGATCTACGCATAAAATCACTTTAAATGCAAAATATTTACAGGATGAGGGAGTGGATCTCCCTCAGGTGTTGCAATCTAATATTCCCTAGAACTAAACTTGGCAATAACAACAAACAGACCGAGCCAATTACGTTCAAACTTTCCTTTCTTTTCTCGGCTCTGGAGGTTCTTCATGTTGTACTACAAGACCAAATCACCAATGTCAAACTTGTGAGGTTTTATCTTCTTATTAAAGTGTAACTACAAGTGATTTTGATACACACAGATGTGGTTGAGGGCATTGAGGCATCTCTCATCAAGGAGTTGAGGTTCTTGCAAATGGGCAACTTGGTATTCTTCTTCAGACATCAAGTTCTTGAGATAAAGCTTGAGGGAAGGGAGCTAAATTTCAATGGGAAGGATAACCTCATAACCATAGATGAGGTTGAATGGAGTGGCACCAGTGAGAGTATGGGTGGAGGTGTGGTAGGCCCAAAGGGAGGGATTGAGTTGCAGGTGCTAATCATGACTAGCATCATTGATAGTCTTCTTGAGGATTTTTAATATGGTTTTATTCGTAGCCTCAGCTTGACCATTACCTTGCAGGAAGTATTTGGATGATAAATGATGGGTAATGCCAAAATTATTACAAATGTTAGAGACATCCTTATTCTTGAAGGGTGTTCCATTATTAGTATGGAGATCTTTTTGGATTCCATAGGGACAAATGATATAGTTTAGGATAAAATCAAAGATTTTCTTACCGGTAGTGTAGGTGAGGGGGATTTATTCCACCCACTTGGTAAAGTACTCAATGGTGGATAGGATATACTTGTGACCACTGGAAGAGTTAGGGAATATCTAGCCCACAAGGTCAAAGCCCCAATGAGAGAAAGGCCAAGGTGTGATAGTGGGTTGAAGAGATTGAGTGGGATCATGTATCAAATTATTGTGCTACTAACATGGAACACATTTCTTTACAAAGTGATATGCATCCTTCTCCATTGTCAGTCAGTAGTATCCAGTGTGTAGCAACTTCTTTGCTAAGGTAAGGCCACTGGAATGGGCTCCATAGATTCCTTGATGTACCTCATCCAAGGCTATGTGTGCTTCCTCCAAATTCAGCCATCAAAGAAGAGTTCCATCAAAGTGTTTTCAAAATAGGGTATCTCCAAGGATTTTGTAATTGGATGTGTGGAAAATGAAGGTTTTTTGTTGGTTAGGCGTAAGAGTGAGGGGAATGGTCTTATCATGAAGATAGGAAAGGATTTTTTGATAGCATGGTTATTCGAGACCAATAATTTCACACACCATCTCAGAATTTGCCTAGTCATAGGCAGGGACCATAATATTCTCGACAATAAATTTTTATCATGTACTCATCTTCGACATAGATATAAAGGAAGAAATGGTATCCGTAGCATCGGTTGCTTTATTGTTTTCTCTAGGGATCTGCTAGAAAATGATGCTTGCAAATTTTTTCTTGAGATCTTTGACCAAACGTCAATAAGGGAGAAAAGTATCATCCTTTGTGTGAAATTCATCATTTACTTTCTTGATAACCAATTAGGAGTCACCAAAAATAAGCAAACTTGTGATCTTCCATCTGATAGATTGGTGAAGCCCTATGACCAAGGCCTCATATTTTCCTATGTTATTGGTACATGCAAATGTTAATTTGTATGATTTAGGTGTGAAATATCCTTGTGGTGTAAAAGATAGAATACTTACCTCTTATCCCTTATTATTGAAAGATTCATCAAAGTAGAGCTTCCACTAAATGCTAGGGGTGACAGTTGTGATGGTTTCATCAGGAAAATTTGTGACAATTGGGTGATTGTCAAGAATAGGAGCCTCTGAAAGTTGATCAGTCATTGCTTGTCCTTTGATTGCCTTTCATTCTATGTAAACAATATCAAATTCACTAAGTATCATGACCCATTTTGTTGTGTAGCTTTTCAAAGTGGCTTTAGATAATAAATACTTAAGCGGGTCAATATTTTCTATCAATTGTACCTTATGATTAAGCATGTAATGAAATAGCTTCTGCGTGCAAAATACTAAACCCAAGAAAGCTCTCTCAATAGTTGTATAGTTGAGCTCATAACCTACCAAAGTTCTAGTAAGATAATATATGGCACACTCTCTCCCATTTTCATCTAACTATGCTAGGAGAGCACCTAGTGCTACTATAGTTCCTGAAATGTAGAGTATCAAAGGCTGACCTAGAACAGGAGTGACCAACACTGGTGGATTATCTAGATATGCTTTGAGTTTTTCAAAGGCCTTTTTACATACACAATCCCAAATGAATTTGATATCCTTTCTTAGCAAGTGGGAGAAAGGATGTTCTTTGTCTACTAATTGTGACACAAACCTTCAGATGGACTAAAATCTCCCTTGTAAGCTCCATAGTTGTTTTAGAGTTTTAGGAGGTGGTATCTCTAGAATGGCTTGCACCTTCTTGGGATCCACTTCTATTCCTCTACGGGAGACAATGTAGCCTAATAAATTTCTTGATTATACACCAAAGACACATTTCTTAAGATTTAGATTAACATTTTACTTCTCCAATCCATCAAATATTGTGGTAAGGATATCTATGTGTGACTCTCATATCTTTGAATTTCCTAATATATCATCCACATAATCTTCCATAATCACATGAAGGAGGTCATGGAAGATAGTTGTCATGGCTCTCTAATAGGTGGCACCTTTATTTTTTAGACCGAAGGGCATGACCTGGTAAAAGAACATACCCTAAGGTGTGGTGAACATAGTTTTGTACTGGTCCTCTATTGCTATATGAATCTTATTGTATCTAGAAAAGTCATTCATGAGGGACAACATCTTGTGCTAAGCAGTTAAATCCATGATGATGTCAATATTGGGAAGTGGAAAATTATCCTTAGGACAGGCGAGATTAAGGTCTCTAAAAATAGTACAGATCTGGATGCCCCTAGAGGGTTTACCTACTGCTATGATGTTGGAGACCCATTTAGGATAATCTATGGGTCTGATGAATTCTACTTCAATCATCTTGTGTACTTCATCTTTGACCAAGAGTCCCACTTGTGGATGCATCTTGTGTAACTTTTGTTTTACAGGTTTGATTTTTGGATCTACGACAAAGTGGTGTACAACTAGATCAATATTGATCCCAATCATATCTTTATAAGTTCATGCAAAGTTGATGTGTACTTTCTTCATAAATTCAATCATGGCTTCTTTTTCTTTCTCGTCAAGGGAAGCTGCAATGTAGCTGATCTTTGGATCTTCTTCAGTACCAAGATTAACGATGATTGTATCATCTATAAGGATAGAATATTTCTCTAGGGGCAATGACATAAAAGGAAAGTCAACTTCCCCCTCCTATAGCACCTTAGAAAGGTTTTCACTAGAGGACACATCCTTTATTTTATCTTTTTCTTCTTCCAGGGGTGCCTCATAAAGTTTTTCACCCAAGGATTTTTTTCTTCTTCACTTTTATGACTAAGGGAGTTGACTTGGCTATCGAAGTATGCTTGCTCATTGTAGTTGATCTGATGCTCATTTTCTTGGATATTTCTTAGTCTAAAATTGCTATAACTTCCTCGTGTGAATCATATATGTCTAAGGAAGGTGGTGAATCTTGTTGGTCACAATCGGTTAGCTCAAGGTTAGTAAGGGGAAGTTCAAGTGAGGAAAGATCTGATTGGGTGATATAGAGGATACGGGTGTCAATATCATCTTCAATGTACTAGAAACTTGGACTTCAAAGAACTCTTCCATGGTGTCTAAATTAGATTCAACCAAACAATAGTCCTTGGAAAATAAATTCTTAGTCTCTATGGAACCCAATCCTTTTCCACAGGGGTATCCAGTTGCTTTGATGAGATTTTTCCCTCTAGTTTCTTTTTCCCCAAGGCCAATACCATGATAACCCATGCTTTCAAAAATGGGAGTGGCCTTAATATATTTTCCATTAAGGATATCCACAAGTTTATCTTCTTCATCACCAAATATCTAGGATAGGACACTATGCTCCATGTGTTCATCTGAAAGAGATCCCCAACGTTCAAATGTAGTTTGTTTATATTTCATGGTTTCCTTATCTCCCTTAGGGAAGATTTGTGAAGGTTTACCATAAGATTTGGGGGAGAGGAGGAGTTAACCAATACACATGGCATTTGTGAACTTATACTCCCCCATACCTTGATTTTTGAATTTGACCTTCTTTTTAGAGTCAGTAACTTTTTCCTTTCCTTTAGACTAGTTAGACATCTTTTATTTATCTTTAGAAGAAGTGGTCTAGATAAGTGTTTCTTATGTGACAGGATGAACATACATGTTCAGAAAGCATTAATTTTATTTCTTACCTTCCATCCTTTTGCAATATTGGAAGGTTTCATGGTCTCCAGTGATTGTTATTTCGGCTCCATGGTGTGGGAATTTTAAACATTAATGAAATGTGGATGGGACACTTGAGAGAGCCTGTATCCATGGTCTACCCAAGAAAATGTTATAGGGTAGATCTAGGTCAAGCACCTGACAAAATATTTCAATGAGGGTTGGGCCCACTTGTAAGGAGAGTACAATGAGACCTTTACTCATCCTTTGTCTGTCATCATATGCTTTTATTGTGATTCTTTTATTTACATCGATAAGGTCTTCAGGAAGACCTATGTTGCATATCATACTTAAATTACACAAATTCAAACCAGATCTATTATCTATGAGGACTCTTTTGATTTTACTATTATGTGTAGTCACTTGGATATGGAGAGGTTTATTGCGGTGAGGATCGAGACGTTGGAATTCTTTGTCAGTAAATACTAGGTGTTGTTGGGAAGCTAAGTTTTATATCATGGCTTGGAACTGGGATGCATTGATATTTTTAGGGGCACGAGACTCAGTTAGGGAATTTTCAAGGACATCTTTGTGGATAGGTGATGTATGTAGAAGATCTAGGATGGATATTTGCATAGGATTATTCTTTAATTGAGAAAGAAAGATGTAATGTGACACATTTCATGTCAATGTGGATGGTGCAACAAGTGATCTCTAATAGGTGTATTTGCAACGGCTTGTAGAATGACTCGAGGATGGCGGGTGGTGACATTACAATCAACACTCTTTAGGGTTAGCATTTTTACAAGAGCTTTAGTTTGTTCAATGTGGCTACATAGTGAGTCAAAACCACAAACATCATTTTCTTCTAAGCTACCGCAAGTGTGTTCATCTCCTGAAATCTTGTTTGTAGTGTAATCATAAGAAAAACCTTTAGGTGATGATGCATTATTTTGATTATGCTCTAAAAAAGGCTTAGAATACATTTTTAATTGGGCATTTGAGGTAGAGGCATTTTGACCTTCGACCTCAATTTTTCCATCATCAATCAAATCTTGAACAAAATGGCAAAATTTCATGCATTTCTTGATTTCATGCCATTTAATGTGATAATAATCATAGTATTCATTATCCTTATACTAGTTTGGTTTTGGTTGATTATCATCAAAGGGTCTTATGTTAGGATAGATCATCATCCCCCAGTCGACTAAACACCAAAAGATGACATCAAGGGAGTCTTCTAGCTATGTGAATTGTTTTTGTTGTTGTGGTCTATTGTTGTTGTTACTGTTGTTACCATTATAACGTTAGAATAGGGAACTGCGATAACCAAATCCTGGATTTTGATTTTGATTTTGATTTTGATTCTGATTGTTTTGATTGGTTTGACTACCTTGATTATTCTAGTTATTTTTCTGATTGCAATTATTTTTATCATTGTTATTATGATTGCCTTGATTGTTTTTGTTGGATGCTTGAACATTCTGGACATGCTTAACATCTGTCACTCCATCATTAATGACACCTTTGTTTTCTATTATGGTAAAAATAGGTTTTGAAGGGGGCCCAAAACCCTTTAACAAAGATATATAGAGATAGGCATGGAAAACCAAAAGAACAACTAGCTACCCCAAAAAGGAGCAGACTACAAAGGGATAAATCCCAGATTTTCAATAAAGCCTAAACAATAAAAAGAAAAAAGAGCTAGAAGAAAAATAGAGAAAAAGACCACCAGCACCAAGATCAAGGCAGAGTCTTCAAGAAACCCTTAGAGTCCTCCAGCTGAGCCTGCATAGTCTTAATATTATCTTTCAGCCTCATGATGTCCTAATCTTCAACATTAAGTTTCTTTTTAGTATTGGACCTTGTTCTGGTACTCAGACCCATCAGCTAACTGGGAACAGTCAGATCAATGTTCTCGATCAGAGGGCCCTCTTTGTTCCCTTCCAGAACTTTGCTTAAAGTGCTTAGGTTCTCCAGAGTAGACTTCATTCCTAAATTTGCCAAACCAAGAAAATTCTTCAGCATAGCTTCATTCTTGCTTATCTTCTCTTGAATGGGAACCATAGCTATCTCTATACATTTTTTGATTTTATCATCCAACTCAGTACCATAATCAGAAACACCAGCTTTAGCATTGGAGATAGTCTCCTTCCTTAGATTATTAGTGATCTCCTCAATGTTCTTGGTCTCCAATTTGATGCATTTGTTCTTCAATTTGACCAGATCATTATGTACCAACTTGTCCAAATTATGGCTATAGATAGATTTGTTCTTAGCAATTTGAAGGGGGGTCATAATAATGGATCTATTTGAATTCTTGTCCATCTCTCTAAGGTCATCCTGAAGAGGATGAGACCTTTTTCTATCAGAGCTTCTCTCACTACCATCCTTCTTGTACTCCTTACCAGAGTTGGGGGAGTCATGGGAGTCCAGATTTTTGTCCTCCATAGCCCTAAAGCTATCTTTACCCAAATCCTCAACATTATTATCCACAACATTTCTACCATCATCTTTGTCTTTGTTTCCCTCATCCTCAACCTCATGCACAGTATTTCCTTTACCCTCAACTTTGCTAGTATCCGAAGCAAAGGTAGGCTTCTCCCCGTTGTTAAGGTTATCTTGCTCTTCCCTGAAATAACCCTCAACAGTATCAATGATGTTTTTGATAACAACATCAGTGTTCACCAAATCTTCCTCCTTTGGGGTTAGGGTAGTGGAATTGGACTCTTCATTAGGACCCTCATGGGGATTATCACCAGCCTTAGTTTCATTATCAGGCAGGACCATGGAAATAGGCTCCATAAAAATAGGCTCTGTTATGACATGACTCATAGGGGGAACCACATTGTTCTTAGCAATATCAGGGACATTTTTCTCCGAGTCATCCTTGAGTGCAGGAGGATTAGGCTCAGGGGAAGGGAGGGATTTTTTGCATTTCTTCTTCCTAGAAGAGGAGTCCAGATTCTTCCTTTTTTTGACCTAGGTGGGGATAGAATCAGGAACATTGTCTCTCACATAATCAGCTATAAGGAGAATAAGCCCAACATGGAGAATCGGGAAATTCTTAACCCTAAATTTAGTAATTCTTTGGTTAAGTGAACACATAAGGAAATAGGGAAAGGAAATCCTTTTGTCACGTCTAAAATGGTTAGCTAAGAAAAAATGGTAGTTATAAACCCTAGAGAACCACCCTTCAAGAGTAAAATATTCCATCATGACCCTAATGACAAAACCCCAATTTTCTCAATATTATCCATCTCCACATAGTCTTTCTTACCTTTAACCAAGAGGGCCCACTCTTCATCTGTTACAAGAAATGACTTGTAGGCTCTGTTACCAACCTTTATCTCCTTCGAGTACTTCATACCATCCAGAGGGAGGCCAGTGATTTCAGAGAGAAGCTCAAGACTGAGGCTGAAAGACTTGCCATCCAAATTCACCATGCCCTTATCCCACCCTTTAGCGAAGGCTTTGGAAACATCATTATCAAAACCATGAAGTCTCTTAAGATACTGGTGGACCTGGTCTTTTTTCAAAAATCTCCAGACATCCTTGTCCTACTTCCACTTGCATTCCATCGGCTCTTCTCTTCTGAGATCACCACCCATGGCTGAAAAATCACCTAATTCTTTTTTCATAGGAGGAAGAGACTGCTTTTTTTGCTTAGATGAAATAGTGCTATCAATAATATGGCTCTTAAGCATATAAAGACTATTAATCTAGTTCTCATGCCTATTCACATGCGTGAACTAGTAGTAATTACTATTCATGATGACAAGGCACATCAGATTTTGAGCTTTCATAATGGGAGGATGATTCCACATCATGGGCATGTACTTAGCAATATTTCACATGACCTCCGAGATCACCAAAAACTGATTTGATGTATCAAGTATCCTCATTAATGTTACTATTAATGACTCCTTCCTTTTGTCTAATTTTGTCATGATTAATACACGAGATGATAGCATCACTTAATCTTATAGTATTCCCATACCATTTTTGAATTCTCTCACTTTTGACTCCAATATTAACAAGACCATCAACAACCTAATTGGTTTCCCAGAAATTGTGAGAAATGTGAAACGACTCAAAGGATTGAGCAATAATGTTAATTTTGGATATGACATGTTCAATAGTCCAGGAAGGGGAATTGGTACCTTTAATATTGTTAATTATATTTAAAGAATCACCTTCCAGCCAAACTCTTTTGAGACCTAATTCTTCCACCAGCATGATAGTGTCTTGGGTTGCCAAAGCCTTCACTGTGTGATTAGTCTGAGAGCCTAAGGGGACCGAAATAGCTCCCAAATAGTTACCATTATTGTCTCTGATGATACCACCTCCACCCAAAACACCCAAGTTGCCTTTGGAGGCACCATCAAAATTATCTTTGACCCATCCAATAGGAGGAGCAATCCAGAACGAGCTTTCTCTAGGAGAGACAAGCTGAGAGATGGGAAGAGGAAACTTCCAGTTTATCCAATCAACATCGGAGAGTCTTTCCCTTAGCTTTCTCTCGCTATTGGAAATAGAATTAATGAAGTTTTCCTCAAGAGCTCTGAAAAGATTTTTGCAAATGATATCAGGTTTAGCATATTTCTCCTTGAAAATTCTATTATTTCTTTCCTTCTAGATACACCAGCTTAGATGGGGTGGGATAAGGTTCCAGAATTCTCTAGCAAGATCATTGTCAAAAGGGCATCTCCATTGAGTCACAAAATCTTGCCAAGAGTTAGGAAACAACCAACACAAATTCCATTTTTGAAAAACAACATTCCAAACCCTCGGAGTAAAACTATAGTGGAGCATGAGGTGATCATAGGATTTAGCTTGTTCCATACAAAGAAAGCATCTATTAACAAGAAAGAAACCTCTTTTTGCTAAATTATCAAGAGTGAGGGGCTTATTCTGGAAGAGAATCCAATAAAAAAAGTTAATCTTTGGGGTGAGGAATTTATACCAAATAGAAGCACATTGAGACTTAACTTTCTTGGAGAAGAAGTGGGAGCAGGCAGAGGCCACCGAGAATTCACCATTTGAGGAAGGATTCCAAACAATTTTATCAGATTGGTTTTCCTTTTTGAACCAAGACTGTAGCTCAATCATGAGGGGGGATAGTCTATTATCAAAGCTAGCAAGGTCCTTCCAGGTATTATTATGCCAATAGTCAGAGACTTTAATACCAAAAGTATCTTTAGCTTGAGTGATGATTTCCTTCCACTCTTGCTTCTTGGATAAAGGTTCTTCTTGGATCCAAGGGTCATCCCAAAAGTAAATTTTAATCCCATCTCCCAGATTCCACCTTATCCCTTCTCTTATGAAGTCAATAGAGGAGCAGAGGTTATTTCATATGTAAGAACCATTCACCCTGGCATCATTGTTTATGAGGTCCTCTAGATTGTTAGATTCAAAGAGGTATTTGCTTCTAATTATATTGTTCCATTGCTTTCTGTCCCCATAGACTCTCCAAACTTTCTTAGCTAGGAGGGCTTTATTGACAAGCTTGATAGGTCTCAGACCCAGACCACCTTTGTTCTTAGGTTTGCAGACTTTATCCCAAGCAACCAAACTTAGTCTTTTTTTGTCTTCAACCACAGTCCATAAAAACCTTTTTTGGATAGTTTCAAGCACCACAACAAACTTGTGAGGAATCTTAAAAAGACTCAAGGCATACATAGGAAGATTTTGCAAAGTGGACTTTAACAGCTGAAGCTTGCCAAAATTGCTGAGAAGGGCACCTTTCCAGCCTGCCAATTTTCTATTGAATCTATCAACAATAAGATTCCAAAAGCTATTAGGGGGTTTAGAGTAGAGGGGAAGGCCCAAATAAGAAGAAGGGAGGGTTCCAATGCTGCACTCAAGAATTTTGGAGATCTTAGCCTGTCTCTCTAGGGGGTATTGATAAAAAACATGAAGCTCTTGTTCCAATTAATGAGTTGACCTATAGCCGAGGTATAAATAGACAAGGCTTTTTTAAGATTCCTAGCTTCTTTGATAGTAGCCTCTCCCATGAAAAGAGTGTCATCAAAAAATTTCTCATGGGAATAGAATGATCTAACCGAAGAAGGTTGGAGACCGGTGATTCTTCCTTCATTAACAAGTTTAGAAATATATCTACCCAATCCCTCAGCCAGAATAGCAAACAGAATAGGGGAAATGGGGTCTCCCTACCTAAGACCCCTGGAAGGTTTGAAAAAATTTGAGGACCCCCCATTAGCTATGACCGAAGAGGAGATAGTGGTAACTAGCTGATCAATAATTTTGAGGACCCCTGAGTCAAAACCAAAACTACTTAGAACTTTCTGAAGGAACTGCTAATCGACCCTGTCATAGGCTTTAGCTAAATCCAATTTCATAAGAAATCCATGTTTCTTCACTGCTTCAAGGGAGTGAATGTTCACAGACACCTTTGTTCTTAGACAAGAACTTGGGTTTATCATTAGTGTTGTTAGATGAATTAGGGGTATAATGTTTAATGGCATCGTTCATAAAAATACCATCTTCAATAGATTTTCCCTTTTTAATGAGTGCCTCAAATGAATCTGGGGAAACTATTTTCATTTGGAATGACATTTATATAACTAGATTCTTAGTGAAGATATCAATGGGATGTGAATCTGGAATTTTCCAAGGCATCCAGTTTGTGAGATGTCACCATCATTGAAGAAAGCTAGCAAAGGTTTCTCCAATTCTTTTCTTTGTGTTGCATAGTTCACTAAGTGATGCTTGGTGTTCGATGTTGCATGAGTATTGTGCAACAAGATTCTCAGTGAGATCAGGGAATGTTGATACAGAGCTGGGAGCAAGATTCATTAGCCACTCAAGGCCAGGGTTATCGAGACTCCTAGTGAAGATTCTTTGAAGGAAGTTATCATTTTGGGTGACTTCTTGAGCTACCACATAAAATTCTTTGAGATGTTGTACAGGGTATGATTCTCCCTTGTATTTGTCAAATTTAGGAATCTCAAAATTGGAAGGGAACGATTGAACACTAATTGATTTATCAAATTGCTAAGGACATATCTTTTAAAAAGATAATTCCTTCTTCCCACCTTTTTGCATAGTCATCATCATGCTCTTAAGCTCATTGATTTGTTGCACCAACTCAGGGGGATTATTTTTGATGATTGTATGGATTTGATTTGCTCCTCCTCCCAATGATGTATGATGTCCCTCAAGAGATAGAGTATTTGCATTGTGTCTATTTTGGTTGGTGTTATTCATATGTGAAGATTTTTTATTCTTTAAGACTCCATTAGGATTTGAGAAGATTGAAGATGAGTGTCACCCTGATAACCCTATGATGCAGGAGCATCTTGGGTTTATGAAAATCTTGGATCAACTAAAAATATGTTAGATTTTGTTTGGCTACTTGGTAGATTGTTTTTTTTCTTGGTAACTACTTTTGAGTTCTCGGTGAAGTGGTTGGTCACTGGCAATCTTGTTTAATGATTTATAGTTTCCTTTACCGAGTTGGCTTGGTAAGTGTTCGGTGTTGCTCGGCTCCTGAGTTCACCGACTAGGGAAATTTAATTATTTGATGTTGGCCGACATGTGTAGTTAATTTTGGTTGTCATATTAATGTTGGGGTCTATCATTGGGAAACATGTGGACCTAAATCTAGGTCATTTATTTCTCCAATACTGAATCTAATGGGCCTTTAGAGCTGGCATGTTCGGTGGCCTCTTGTATAAATAAGTGGAGATGTTCTAGGATTAAGGTAGCATATTTGGAAGAGAGAAATGAGAGTTTTGGATCCTCGCATGTATGAAGACTTCTTTGTAATTGATTTTAATTGTATTGGTTGTAACTAGGAAGGCCTTACAACCTAACATATATGAAGTTTGACTGAATTAATGAAAGATATCTACATTCCTTCTCTCCTTCTCTATTTTGTTTCTTATGTGTTGGTATTTTGCAAGTAGGATTGGTATTAGGATTTCCTTCATCCCCATCATCATTTTCCTTGCATCACCCTAGTTGATGCTGATGTCTATGACCTCCATTGGATTCATTATTGTTCACTCCATTGACATTGTTATTATCATTGGAGTTGGGCCTATTTAAAAGCTACCAGATTTGTTCAAGTGTATCATGAGAAGGTTGATTTGTGTTATCAAATGTTGAAGGCATGATGGGACATATATTTCCTTTTTTGGTTTGACTAAGATTTTTCTCTATCAAGGTTTCATCAAAAGTTTTGGGAGCCTGACACCCCTTTGAATGAGGTTCAGGAAGATATTAGAATTGTTGGCTTGGATTAAATCTTCCACTAGGCTCAAATTATTAGGATCATTGAAGAACACTTTAGCTTTTGGATTTGCACTAAAAATTTTAGGTATGAGTGTATCAAATTCCATATATGGTTCTTCATCATCGTTGAAGTCTTCTTGGTAGATGGTTTCTTGATCGTTATCCATGGTGATAGATTCTTGTCTTATCTTGACTTGAGAACAGGTAAGTACCATGCAAGAGTGACCTTGGCTTGGATTTGAAGAATGTTGAAATATTTCTAGAAGATGATGAGAGGAGGGAGTGAATTGATGAATTAGGAGCAACTTGGACTAAGTTTTAGATTGGATTAAGAGGACTAAGCCTCAATGATTGATTGGATTTTATTTGTGAGGACCTAAGCCTCAATGATTGATATGATTTGATTTGGGAATGATTTGATTGATTGGATTAAAGAGGAACTAAGCCTCAAAGATTGATTTGATTTAAAGGTTTAGAACAAACCTAGGTGAAACAAGACCTTGTGATTGTGCAAACAAAGGATTGGATTTGATTTAAAATCTTCTCTTATTTGGGTGATAGACTGATGATCCCAAAACAAAATAGGATTCGATTAAAAATGCCAAAGAAAGACCCAATATCAAAGTAGAAAGGGATTAATTTTTTCATTGATTAAAGGTCTATGATACACTATTAGATTGATTCTTTTACCCTATTTCTTGATTAAGGTGTGAAAGATAGATTGATTTGATTTTGATTTAAAGTCCAAAGTTTTGATTAATGCTCCTGATATTTTGGAATGTGGATAAAGAGGTGATTAAAGATGAAGAAATGATGTGTAATTTTGAATAAGAATGAAGGTCAAAGGTAATTAATTGTAGGATTCCCATGTGACAAAGGCCATGTTCACTTTGTTCTTGGAAACAAAATTAGTAACCTGATTGTTATAGTTGATTTTATCAAACTTCTCACTGGCTTCAAGAGTCTTTTGGATAGATTTTAAATAGGATTTGTTGACTCTAGCCTTCCTATCAGTGATCTTTTCTTTGTAGACTTGGGAAACTAGAAGTTTTACCTTCTTATGTTTCACTCCATTAGTCATGGCTTACAAAGAAGAAAAATATGATATGAATTGTGATAAAAAAAAAACTAGGAGGAAAATATCTTGATGGATCAAAGGATGTTCTTGGCAAGAACTATTTTCATGCATACATCAAACATTTGGGTTACAAGCACATTTGTCAAAAACAATCTTGTAAGGGACAAAGAAACCTTGCTGGATTCAAGTGTATGGGTTTGTTTTGCAATGGAAAGTATCAAGAACACTTTTTATCCTTAGAATGAAATTAGATGAGATTGAAAACATTTTCTCACTAACTTAGGAACACACCCAAAAACTCCTCAGAATATGGTCATCACCAAACACGCAATGGCTCCAGTCATGATATCATATTATCAAAGTGTTAACATTGATGGGGGCTCGATATGGTGAGTGTCTTGGGGAGATTACTATTCTCCTTGCACATAGATTATCAACTTTTTGGAGGTGAACTGGGTGGCCACTACTTTACAACTTTTAGTCAAGGCATCCATTCATGATCATCCCTTGTAGTCCCGACTTGAGAGATTGAGGCCTATAGCCCTAAGAGTACTTCAACCAACGTAGTCCCATAAGTAGGATTTAGGTCATTCAAACCTACGCACGATGAAGCATATTTGAACACCAAAGTGTAAACATAGAACTAACCATGTCTTTTGAGACTTTAATCTCAAGGAAGCATATATTTATATTGGGTGGAAGAGCTGGCGTCTTCTTGTCCCCACTTTGAGTTGTTCCTAAGAGATTGTTTCCTCAACCGACAGGATCTCTAAAGGTTTAATGAAAAAACATATGGATTAGCCATGGAAGGAGTCTGGATTTCTTATTTTCACTCAAGGGGAAAAGAGCATAGTCTCCTATCCAATGAGGTTTTCTCACAAACACACCAAACAATTGATTACTTCCAAGTTTCTTTAAGACAACAATTCAAAAGGTTCTAGATTTTTTATTTTCCCACTTAGAGAAAAGAGCATAATCCCCTAGCTAATGATTAATTATAAAAAATAAACTTCCTACTTAATGCTAGGTGACTAAGAAATCATTAAGAAAACACAATGTTTGATTAAATCTCCTTGGTAACCTACAAAACAACTTTGATGAGTAGTTTAATGTGTTTGGTCTTCCAACAATGTCCTACAAAACAAACAAGTTAGTAGTCTTAAAATATTCAAATCTTGGTCAACATTCTGCAAAATCATTGTTAGAAAGCATAAGATATCAGTTACTTCCAAAAAACCCAAATCAGCAAACTCAAAATGTAAGATTTTATGGAAAAAGAATTGAAATCAGGCAGAGACGCCTGTATGTACAATAAAGAAGTATTAACTATGAATTTTTAAGGTTTTATACTTCCATCAAGTTGAAAATACATAAAATAAGGTTTCTTATGACAAAAACACAGTGATTTTCAACCTTAATATGCCATAAAACTTTATTTAATAAACTAGAAAGGCTAATGTAAAAGGAAACTCCCTTTCTAGCAGAGACACCTATGTACATGCATAGACACCTATCTACACAATAAAGAAACAAAAATAAAGATTTTCTTAGTTTTATGTATTTTTCTTCATTTGCAGATACAATAAGGTGTTTTACTAATGATTATTATATTTAATGTGATTAGAAAATGTAATTTTTTCTAATTAAAACAAACTAAAATGGAAGAAAAACCCTTTTTGGTAGAGACGCATGTCTGTAGGCGGAGACATCTATGTACAAGAAGAGATACATGTATAGCAGAGATGTTTTTTAGTAGGCAAAGATGCCTCTGGATGAGCAGAGGCACCTGTCTAGAAATTTCACGGAAAACTTTCACAAAAGCAAGAAAAAATTTTAGAAAATCAGAATGTGGGTCCCACCGGGTGTGCCAAAATGTATATGTGGAAAAATGACTTGTATGGAGAAAGCATAAACACTCAAATTTTATTTGTACATGTGCATATAAAATATATTAAACTAATAAGAAAATCATGTTTAAACTCATTCCTACACTATTCTCCACATAACCTCAGATGAGCGTGAAGCAAGTGCACCCAATACTTTCTTGATTTAAGCTCTTAGAGAGGTTGTGGGTGTGCTCTCCCAACACAAATATAGGTCCCATTATGAATGTAAGATAAAAGAAAGACTGAAATACTCAAGGAGGAGCTATGGAAGCAACCCTCAAGTACTCAATACAAGAAGCCAAAGAAGCTCAAGGAGGAGAAATGGAAGCAAGATTAACACTATAAATTAAGCTAATTATGGAATCAAACACTATTCTAAATCTTCAATGAAATACAGCAACTACCAAATGGTTAGTAAAAAACTCTAAAATGCAAGAAATAAAACTAGCATTATAATTCTACACGCAAATGATGGATGATTTGCTTGAGGCAAGGGTCCTATTTATAGGATTTTGGAGGGTTGGGGTGAGCTGGCATCTATGTGGAATCCACATAGGTACCACCAAAGAGACACATAATCCCTGCAAAGTCCAAGACTTTCTCACACATGTGTGAGCAACTTGGGATGTAAAGGGTAAATGTGTACTCCAAGTACACATGTGTAAGTGTGTGTACGAGATGTGTAAGAAAAAGTCCATTTTCATACTTTAAGTAAGTGTAAGAAGTGTCATAAAAAATTGTAAGAAGCCTTGTTTAGGCAATTTTTAGCAATTTTTGAAAAGGTAGTTTTTAAATATTTGCTCACATGTATGAGAAAATAATTAGGACTAATGGGTGTAGGAATCCAAAAATTAGCCTAATTAACCTTAGTTAATTAGTAAGTAGACCTATTAGATAGAAAGTGATGTGTTTAGGATAGCATTTAGGTTAAGTTTAGGACTAAATTAAATAAAATTTAATTTAATCATGGTTTAGTAGAAATAAAGCATGTGGAGGAATAAATAAATTAAAAAATTATTTAAAAGGGGAATATGGATAAACATGTATTAAATTAAATTTAATACATGGGAGAGGTAGTATTTAAATTTAATTTAAATACTATAATTTGTGAATTTATTTAATTAAATAAATAGATGAACTTAACAAATATAATTAATTAAAAATTAACTATAATGTTATTTGGGGTCATTAATTAATTAAATTTAATTAATGTTAAATGGACAAATTTAGGTGTCTACAATATGTGTATGTGTGTGTGTGTGTGTGTGTGTGTGTACACACACACACATGTATCCGCATGTGTGTTTATACATACATGTATTTGTATGTGTGTGTTTGTATAATGACAACTAAGGGTGGGGTTATGAAAAATTCAAGTGAGAATGAAAACCCTAATCATAATAAAATGAGTAGGAACTTGTACTAGATAAACTAAAGGAATAGATTATAGCTTAAACTATTAAAAGTATAAGCCCCAATCCTTCAGATGAGGCAAAGATAATAGATCTTGATGTTGTAGCACCTTAAATTGAGGCTGAGAGTCATAATGAGCAAGAGCCTCAAATTGAATAGCTTGAAGAAGAAGACAATGAAATTTAATTAGACTCCAATGATGAAGAGGCTAGCTTAAGTCCCCTTCTATTAAAACACACATATTTGAATGCCTCAATTAATTTAGAAGGCACCCACTTTTATTATGATCTCAAGAGTAGAACAATTTCCCTAAATTACTTCAATCCCCTATATAGCGATACTAATAAAGAATGGAATGTGTATGCTAATAGAAATTCTTAATTAATGATCTTAAGTTGACACAACACAATTTAAGGAAATTATAAACTAAGAAGACACATGGAGCCAAAGTGATGGCTAAAATTAATTGGTTCAAAGATGGAGATAGGGGTACCAAGTAGTTTTTCAACATTATGTGATCTAAATTTGCAATAGAAGCTACTGGACTAGTTCTTTTTTAAGACAATTGGTGGCACTCAAATGGGGAGATCTAAAAGATCTTTTACAAATTATCTAAGAAGTTGTTTATATTTTAAAATCAAAATATTAGATGTCAAGTGATGAAACTATAAATTTTTCTCATCTTTAACCCCATAAAATTATATATTTTATTCCTAATATGTTGGTGTTAAAGTGGATTTGAGTAATAATTGAAAGTTCTTTAGTTATTTAAGGTAGAGTATCAAGTAGATATTTGGTTTATTTTAAGTAAATAAATCTTATGCAAATTGCTTCTAATATGTATACATGAGTGTGCAAGACATTAAAATGTAGTTGAATGAGTTGTTGAATAACTCATCATAAGAAGAAAACTCAAAAATATTTACGATAAAGAGATTCAGACATTAGCAACAAAAAACTCTAAACACTTTTAGAAGGATTAGAAGACATTATGAGAAGGTAGATAAGGCTCCCCTAAAATCCCAACACATTCTGGAACTTTCATGCAAAATAATAAATCCAACATCAATGGGCAAAGTATTTATTTCATACAAGTTGCAGTAGCACACAACACTACATTATCTTTCTCCAACAAAGATAACTCATGTTACTAAAACACTTAAATGTAACTGCATGATTATATCATTGTTATTCATGATTATTATAAATGATTTGATTGATCGAATTGGAGAATAATTCCTTCATTGACATTGATCACTTGAAGACTTCCTAAAAACAAGTCACCCTAAATTTTTGAAAAATGCAGTCTCACTAAAATGGCGATATTTCCCTTATTTCTCAATGAAATTCAAAAATTCAAAATGATATAGAAAGTAGAAATGAAGGGCCAAAATATGTTTTGACCATTTGGTAATATTTACATTATTAAATGAGTCATTTATGATTGAATCCAACTAAAGTAGAAGTGGTGTGATGTAGGATACCAATTCTAGTTTACTTAGACTTTTGTAAATGGACCCTCAAAAATAAGATCTTGGATCTACATTATTAGTATATTGGTTGGGTAGATATAGAATAAGTATTATATAAATAATTTTTAATAAATTGCTCAAATGGGGGTATTAGAAAGGCTTGTTTTAGCCACTAAAAATAAGGATAGTTTCTAGTTTCATTATAAATAATGTATTTTCATATTTCTAGAGTAAATTTAATTAAAGAAAGCATTTAATTTCCAAAAAGTTTGAATTAGATTAATCATTTCAATTCTTGAAAGTGTGGCATATATTAGCAATATAACTTTATGCATGTATACTCTTTCAATTCATGTAAGTGTGCTCTAGAGTAGCTTTAATTTCTGCAAGTGTATTGTAGGATAGACTATCAAGCAAGTTTTTTCATTTCTCTTTTCCAAACATCCATAGACACCACCCTAGATTTATAAATTAAATTATGAGGATTACAATGAACCTATCATTTTTGGTATCATTATTGGGGATATGTGTCATTGGGGAAATTAAAAAACTAGTTTTGCAACCTTTTAGGTCTAGAAGTTCCTCAAAAAAAAATTGTCTCTCGAAATCCCCCCAAAATGCTAGATATAAAAAAGAACCCATTCTATTTAATTTTCAGAATATCCTTAGTTGTAGGACCATCACTCCACGTCCTAGACAAGGATATTTAAAATATTGATGGCTTATTACTTGCAACAGGTGAAGAATGCAATGAAAAAATCTTATCTTCATTAAAGAAGATTGCACAAAATAATATTGTTTTGAGACCTTCAAAGTTGAAGAATAGCTTCCCAATAAAATTTTTGAAGTCAAAGGAGGGCTTCCAAATCAGATATTTGAAGAACAAATAATAGTTTCTAGACATGCATGGACTAGATCAGAAGGAATAATTGAAAGATCTCTCTAATCATCTCTTTCATTTTCTAGAATTAGAAATTATGGAGAAGGATTTCACTTCAAAGGAAGGAAAAGCATTATATTTCAAATATTTAGTCATATTATTTTCATGGTTTTTCTTTTCTCTCAAGAATTTGAATGCATGAAAACATATTTTGAGAAAGGGGAGATATTTTTCACAACTAGTTAATGGTTTTAGGTAAACTCTGAACAGTCTCACAATAGGTAATAATAATCATGCCATTGTCTCTCTTAGGAATGATACATCTATACTAAGGATTACCTTTCCCATCATGAAATGCATTTAGATTGTCAACCCAGGGATGTAGACTTGAAATGGGACAGCACAGTTTGTGCACTAAGTTCCTCTAAGAGTCATAACACCTATGCTGCAGGAAGATAAAATGCATGAAAGGAGCATATTCTATTGCTGTAGGAAAGTAAACACACTTGGCTACTTAATGAAATTACTACAGAAAGCTTGTGAAATGAATCTAGTCTATCTAACAACTCAAAACATTCACTATGTCTATCTTCTACAAGTATTGCAAGAACATCCACAGTAGTAATGCTACAGGAGTAAAATAGTAACTCTACTTGAAAGCGGGGAAAATGCAGGCAGAAAATCTACTCTAACTTAATCTAATCCACCTCCCAAGTGGGCCCCCTTGGTTGGCTTCTACTAACTACTAACACAAGAAATAATCCAAAATCACTCTTCCATTAAATTCTTCTTAACTGGTTACATAACAATTGAACAACTCATGAAGAATAGAAAAGAGCCACTTCTGCTATACTGAATACATCATTCTATATTTTCTCATTACCTAACTAAGTCAATCAAATCCCTTTATAAAGAGGATTGACACTTATTGAAAACATAACAAAAAAGTCTGACTAATCCTCGCCAAATAAGGAGGCGGTAAAACAACCATGACATATTACAATTACTTAAGATAATAGAATAACAACTCGAAGGAAATATAGGACTTATTTCCTATATTCTCTAGAACAACAGCTCCTTCTTATTAGTGGAATATCCTTTGGAACTGTGTTGGATTCTTCTGCCATGGCTAGTCTTCTAATGTTCCTTCTTTAATGTGGTTGCACCACTCTTTATACTTCTCCTTGTTTACCTGAAAGGTTAGTAGCATTTGGTGTACATATATATAAATATATCCAAGTCAACATTTCAACTCCTACTTAAATGTTAGAACACAGCTTAAAATAACTATATGAAGTATTGCATTATATTAATAATAGTTAGCAAAACATGTTATTCTTAGCTACCCATAGACTTCGTGGCTTAAGTTGTACTTAACATAAGTTCACATAGGTATAAGTCATAAATGTTTTGGAAATGTCTATCAGAGCATAAAGAGTGTCAACAAAGCATGAAGATTATAACAAAATTGAGACATTAATTTGTCTCATCATTTTCCCCCTACTAACAAAATGCTTGTCCTTAAGCATTGTATTTCTTGGCTATGAACCTAAAATCACCGATAGTTGCCTTCCCCTTCTTTCCACTCCTAAAAGTGTAGTAAAATCCTCTTGTTCTTTCCAAGTAATCTTCTTGCTACTCCTCAATCAATTGATCCAATCTAGTAGCATTGATGTCGTATAGGGGCCAAAGGAGTGTAGGTGGCTGGAAGGATAAAGGCATCCACAATTCCTTTATGACCTGTCACCCCAACTGCATATATTTAGTCACTTTGTGCATAGATGCTTCAAATTTGATTGGGCTATGTGGCTCTATTTTCTTGAAGGCCTCTGGAAATCTATTCCACCGACTTCTTACTCTTACAAGAGCTCTTTGGGCTGTAAAATTAGGCAATCCCTGATACTCTCTGTAGACCTTATCTCTTAATGCAAAGACTTTCTCCCTGATTTCAGGATTTTGTTTCCCATAGGTCAAATTGAGCCAATCCCTCAGAAGAACATCAAGCTTATGTGACTCAACACTTAATGGTAAGGGTTCAGATTTTTCTAGATCCTTATTATTGTTCAACTGCATATCATATTTTTCTTCATTATGCATCCATGACATCAGAGCCCTTAAGTGAATATCCCCTATATAAAGCAAAGGGTTCCACTCTATTTCTTGTGGGATAACAAAGTTATGCAAATATAGCTCACATAATAAATTTTTCTTCCATGGGGAAAGAGTTTGATATATTCCATAAAAATCTTGGGCTAACTTGAATTCACAATCAATACCTTTCATTGTCATCATAAGTTGAAACAACAGAAATTATTCTTTTAAACAAATATCATATACCCTAGGTGGCAATCTACAGGGTATGACCTGATCAGCTAGTTTTAGGGCTTTGTCCATTTGTTGCTTTTGTTTCCTTAACTACTCCTTAAGAGCCTCAATTCACTCATCCTTATCAAATATCTCTTTCTGCATTTGATCTCTTTCCTGTCTCCACTAGGTCTTCTAAAAAAAAATGATTGTATAGATTAAAGAGTACAGACTGAATTGTTGGTGAGGGAAATTCTTGCACTGTAGCTTTCTTTTTTTTTCTTTGGTAGCTTGTTGAAAGTACTCAATGAACCATGTGGATATGTAGGGCCTAATGGAGACATTGGAATAAATAGGGTGTTTCGAAGGAGTAGGTTGAACATTCATAGGAATGCTCTCTTGTATTACATCAGGGCTTGGCTTAGGCATTCCCTGATCATCCTCTGGCATGCTATTATCAGGTTCTTGCACATTTTGAGATTCCTCCATATTTTGAGGTTCTTCCCACAAGGGGGAATCAGTAGGAATGTTTTCAATAGAGGGTGCTAGAGCAGTTTGTGGTGCTGGAACATTTGGATTTCCAAGGGAAGGTGAAGACACTTGTCCTCGCATGCGAGGGCTTACAGTTGCCTCTTCAACCATTGTAGTTTTAGTTTGGTGGGGCATTTTTGGCTTTTGTGTTGTAGGAGTAGACACTGCAGAACTCGACCTTTTTCTCTTATTTATTTGAACTACAGGGTTTTGAATTTCACCTTCTAGGTTAGGTATTTCTTTTTGAACTTTGTGTTTACCTTTCTTTGTGGAAGAAGTAGGTATATCACTCTTTGGAGTGGGCTCAAAAGACTTGTTTTCTGGGGACAATTTTGGTTCTTTTCCTTTTTCAGTTGTTTCTTCACTAGGCATAGAAGACTCTACTTCATTCCCTAGAGGTTGAGAAACAGGGTTAGCTTGGGGTTGCAAGGCTTTAAACTAAATAAATTATGCCTAGAACATGGGAGAGACATCCCTAAGGTACTTTTCAACCAAAAGCTTAATTAATGCATGGTGGCTTATGGAAATTGCATTACCCTTTTGTGTTACATCGGCACTGATGCTTAACATATTATAGAGAAAATTAGGAATATTGACCTGAATATTATGACTTATACTGCTAAGAAATTTAAAATGGTGGGCATGCAAGTTTGAGAATCTTCCTTCACAAGTTAAATACCTAATAATGTGGTTAGCCAATTCTAGAAATGATGGTGGAAGAGACAATCTCTTTCATCCCTGCTTAGTGATTTCAAGCAGAGGATCACTCAGTCAGGAGAATTGAGCTTGAGATGACCTAGCATCATGCTCATTAGGATAGTGCTCTCCAATGACTGGTAATCTGGTGACCTCTATAATTCTTTCTTCACTAGCAACAACTGTTAAACCCTACACAGTTGCTTGTCCCTCTTCAAAAGTTCCCATAAATTCTGCTACAACCTCCTCATTAAATTCCGTCAACTGGAGAAAATACCCTAGCCAACCGCATGTTAGAATAACTAAGAGGGGGGTGAATTAGTTATCCAGTGTCCCAAAACAAATTCTTCAACTTCTGCTACTCGGTAAACATAAAATACTTTCACTGTCTATATTTTTACCGATTGTCAATCTAAAATTTATAGTAATTACCGATCAAATCTAACATGTAATATGAAAAGTATGATAACAAACAAATATCACAATCAACACATAACACAAGAGATTTAACCTGGAAACCCTATGAAGGGAAAAACCACCTGGGACCGGCAACCCAAAAATGTTCACTCTTCTGAAGTGAGGTCAGTGAAGACCCAACCCTGTTAAAGGTTACAAACACACTATTAGGTGTGACCTTGTTAGAGGATTTTAGACCAAAATTTATCATCCAACTAGCAGTCACTCTGGGGTTGACAAGATAACAATGTTCACTCTATGAATGAAACATCAAAAGACTTTCTTAGTCCACTCATTTAAGAGATTTGACTGTGTACAATGGTTAAATATGTAACAGTAGATGATCTGACTTGAAATAACTTCAATTGCAGTTTACAAATCAATGTTCGGCTCATTCAAATCTTTCTGATCAATATACCACTTCAGTATCAATACTATATCAACTTACTGTCTGACGGTAATTACTCTCTATAGCTCAGTAATTATTCTGCATCTTGGTTCTTACTAACCATTATGATCAGAATGCATGAAAACTTGTTCACGCGATAATTCTGCAATATCTTCTTCTTCCAACATCTTTCAACAATGAAACCAATGTCTCTTATATAGATAAGTAAATTATTTTCTTTTCCTCCATCATATTTTTCTGCTTAATCGTATTCATAGATTTCACCTCTTTAAGCTTCCTCGGCTGATGTGTCAATAACACATTTCAATCTGCTCCATTAGATCTTGCTTGAATTATGTTAGTCGTCAATCTTCATAACAAACCTTATATGTTACCTCGATTTCATACACTTTCCAGCTCATCACTTTATTGGCTAAACTGATCATTTAATTCCTTTCTATTTTGCTCGGTTAACAAAGAAATGCGTCGGTTAACACAAGCTCGATTAACACTACATTTCATCAATGTATACTAGAATGTTTCATTTACCGACAACACTGCTTTGTGTCTTTCAGATCTATTCTTCATCATAGATGAATGCAACATAATAAAGTCAATTTCATCAAGTCATAGACTCATCATTAAGTTACTCAGTGTATTTCTTATCCTCATCTGACATATACATCTTCCTCATGTAGATATTTATGTTCTTCATCTCTTTCTCCTTTCTTCAGATGTGTCGGTATAGTAACTTACAAGATAAGTTTTGTCAAGCTAGTTGACATCAATGACAACATAATACTGATTTAATCATCTTGCATATCTAATCAGCAACTCCTTAGTAATCTTGAATTATAGATTCTCCATTCAAGTTCTAAATCAGTTGTAGTTCATCAATCTCTCCCTTTGGCATTGATGGCAACTCAAGTAATATGAAATGTACCATACACATACGAAACATGTATTCTACAACTCTATGATCAAATGCTATGTAATGTAAGCTCTCCCTAGCTTAATATGTTTAATCACTATGTTACTAAACATCATTAAAAAAATACAGCTTTGTCATTCTCTCCCTTAGGTAGTTCTCATCGATGCATATCTCTCCCTTTCCTTTTCATATTATTTATCTCTCCCTTTGACAAAAATTCCAAAGAAACAAATAAATAATCAGCTCTGTAGTAGCTAAGTGACTCTTTGTTGTCCAATACAGTCTCTGTATCTTTGTATACTAATAGCCTAATCTATTTTAGTTCTTCAAACTTAATCACAACCTTGAACATTATCCAAAGTGTGAACTATGTTGCATCAACTTGAATGATCTTCTAATAAGATTAGGCTGATGCAACATCCAGATCACATTAGTGACTGATAGACAGGGGATGGACTCCAAGTCTAGTCCTCAAGTATTCAAATGTGTCCTTTGGTAGAGGCTTTGTAAAGATATCTGCAAGTTGTTCTTTAGATTTAACAAATTCTAACTTCACTTGCTTCTCTTGCAGGTGTTCTCTTAAGTAGTGATACTTAATTGATATATGCTTTGTCTTAGAGTGCATCACTGGATTCTTTGAAATATTGATAGCACTTGTGTTGTCATAGTATATAATCACTGGGTCAATGATTACCTCATTCATTCCTTCCAACACTTGCTTGATATATGCAATGTTTGAGCAATCAATAGCAGTAGCAACATACTCTGCTTCAGCTATAGACTAAGAAATACAAGCCTACTTTTTACTTGTCTAGGTTACAAGTCTTTCACCAAAGAAGAATGCTCCTCCGATGGTGCTTTTTCTGTCATCCACATTTTCAGCCCAATCAGCATCGGTATAAACCTTCAACTCAAACTTACCTTCCTTAGGATACCATAATCCATAATCCTCTATCTTTTTCAAGTATCTTAAGATCCTTTTAGTAGCAATCATGTGTGATTCTCTAGGATTAGCAAAAAATCTAGGAACAATTCCCACAGCATGTGCTATATCTCGTCTACTGTGAACTACATACATTAGTTTACCAATCATGGATCGGTAAAGTGTTTGGTTTACCTTTTTAGTTTCATCTTCCTTTGTCAATTTACTTCTAGTAGCCATCGATGTTCCCACAGGTTTAGCATCTTCCATGCCAAATGTCTTCAAGACTTCCTTTATGTACTTGGACTGTGTGATGAATATCCCATCACTCTGTTGAATCACTTGTAGTCCTAGAAATAATTTAATCTCTCTGAACATCAACATTTCAAACTCATTCCTCATTTCATCAGCAAAATATTTACATACATGATCTTGACCTCCAAAAATAATATCATCAAAAAAAATTTCAGCAATAATAATAGTGTCATCAGTATCACCTTTCATGTACAAATTATTGTTTTCACTGGTTCTTACAAATCCAATACTTAACAAGTAAGTATGCAGCCTTTCATACCATGCTCTTAGTGCTTGCTTCAAACCATATAAATATTTGTGTAATCTACATACCATGTTTCTATTGTCTAGATCAACGAATCCTTCAGGTTGTTCTATGTAGACCTCTTCTTCAAGTATACCATTCAGAAATGTTGACTTCACATCCATTTGATAAACCTTAAATTTCTTGTGTGCAGCATATGCAAGTAACATTCTAACTCCTTCCAATCTAGCAACAGGTGCAAATGTCTCACCATAGTCAATGCCTTCTTCCTATGCATATCCCTTGCATACCAATCTTGCTTTATTTCTTGTCACTTTACCATTTTCATTCAGTTTGTTTTTGAATATCCATTTAGTACCAATAACATTTTTATCTTTTGGTCAGGGTACTAAGGACCAAGTTTTTTTCTTCTCTATTTTCTCTATTTCCTCCTTCATTGCATTAACCCATTCTTCATTCTCTAATGAAACTTTCACATTCTTTGGTTCAAATTCACAAACTAGACATGTACCTTGTCTTTCTTTGCTTCTTGTCTACATGCTAGCTTGTCTATCTCCAATAATTTGTGTCTCAGGATGATGTCTTCTGACAAAACTAGCTAGTACTTAGTTTCTTCTTTCTTGTTCATCCTATTCAGGTTCATGTGCTTTCTCGGTAGCACCATCTTGTTCATCAGTTTCCCTTTCCTATTCCTTAGGGTTATTTTCCTGTTGACCGGTTATCACAGGTTGTGACTTTGGTAGATAGTCAGGAAGTTCAATGTAAGTGAATCTACCATAGTCTTCCAGTTCCTTTCTTTCCTCTATGTGCTTGTCATCAAACTCATCAACACGGACATTAGTACTTTCAATTATCTTATTTATAACCTTATTCATACATTTGTATGCTTTACTCTTAGTAGAATATCCTAAGAATATTCCTTCATCACCTTTAGAATCAAATTTCCCATTTCTCTCATCTTTCAAAATAAAACATTTGCTTCCAAAAATCTTGAAATAACTTACAGTAGATTTGTGTCCAAACCATAGCTCATAAGGTGTCCAGTTGGTGTCTTTCTTCAATTGTACTCGGTTAAGCACATATACAGTTGTACTAACATCTTCTCTCCAATATTTCTGAGCAACATTCTTTTGTATCATCGGTGTTCTAGCACAGTCAATTATTGACTTATTCCTTCTTTCAGCAATCCCATTCTGTTGAGGTGTTCTCAGTGTAGAGACCTGTCTCTTAATACCATGCTCATTACAGAAATTAGTAAATTCATCAGAGATAAATTCACCTCCTCTATCAGATCTTAAGCACTTTAATTCTTTTCTAGTCTCTTTTTCTACCTTTTCCTTATACCACTTAAACATCTTAAAAGCTTCAGATTTCTCTTTCAAGAACATAACAGTCATCAGTCTAGTATAGTCATCAACAAAAAGAATAAAATATCTATCACCATAATAGCTTTGAGTTCTCATAGGACCACATAGGTCAGTATGAATTAACTCAAGTATCTTCTTTTTTAATTAGTCTTTGCTCTTAAAACTAGACTTAGTCATCTTACCTTTCTGACATTCATGACACATTGCATGATCCAATTTTGATAAGTTAGGCAACCCTCTAACTCTTTTCCTCTTACTAATCTTGATCATGTTATCAAAGTTCACATGGCATAACCTTTTATGCCACAACCATGCATCTTCATCCTTCATTAATAAACAAGAAGAATGATCAATATCAAGATAAAATAGATTACCTCTGGATTGTGTACCAGTTTCGACAAGTCTTCCTCCATCATCATAGATTCTTACCTTTCTAATCTCAAAAGAAAGTTGGTGGCCTGAGTTATTTAGCTATGCTACAATTAACAAATTATAGTTCAATCCATCTACCCAGCATGCATTTTCACATTTTATTTTGTCATTAATCATCAGTGAGACTTTACCTCTTACCATACAAGGTGCATCATTTCCCATCTTTATAGATCCTCCATCATATTCATCAAGTAGATCAAATTTCTCTATATCACCAGTCATATGATGTGTACAGCCATTGTCTATGATCCATTTATCATTTCTGCTTACTTTAGAGATTAGTGTTGTTTCTTCATGTTTCTCTTCTTCCTCTGAATCATCTTTCATAGCAAAAAATACTACTTCTACATCATCATCAGTGTCAGATTCAGATTCAAATTCTTCAACTATGTAACATACCTTTATCCCTTTGTCATAGCTATCTCAGTTATCTCTACTATTGTGTTGGTAGCCTCTGTTGACTCTTCTCCCATAGCTTCCTTCAGATCGATCTTTGGATCTATCATCATCTTTCTTATTCAAACATCTAGCAATGATGTGGCTAACTTCTTTACAATTAAAGCATGCTAAGGGTAGCTTACATCTATACCTTCCCTTACCTTTGGGTAATCTTTTGGCCATAAGAGCTTCAAGCTCATCAAGCTCATCATCGGTACCACTATCACTATCATTATTCTTATCATTCCTGCTACTAGACTTACCAATCTTCAAAGAAGACATGAAAGTGGATTCAACAAAAGGTACAACACTATTGTCAAAGTTATTCAATTCAAAGGTTGTAAGCTTACTGATCAGTGTATCAAGAGTAAGGTTGGATGTAGCCCTTGTTTCATGAATTACAGAGATCTTGATCACATAAACTGGTAGCAAAGTTATGAGAATCTTACTTATCACTGTTTCATCGTCAATAACTCCATTGGATGCTCTAATAGCATGTACTACCTCTTTTAGTCTATTTGTGTATTGCACAATGTTCTCACCTTCTTTCATCTTCATATCATCAAATTGACCTCTTAGGCTTTCTTCTCTGGCTCTCTTAACATTCGCATCTCCACTATATATTAGAGTCAGTTTATCCCACATGGCTTTGGTAGTAGTCCATCCCTTAATGTCTTCGAATTTAGCATCGGTATAGGCAGCAGCAAGTTCCATCATAGTAATATTGTGTTCATGTCTGTCCTTCAGTTGATCAAGTGTCAGGGGACCTGGTGTCGGTTCAATGTAGCCATTCTCCATCAGTTCTAGTGCAGAATTCCCAATTCCAGATATGTGCAACTTCATCTGGCTTTTCCATACTATGAAGTTATCTTTGTTTAGCTTTGGCACTTCCCTCTTATACATCTTGAGACCTTTTTTCTGAAGTCCTTAAAACTCTATTCTAAGTAACCACTACTCTGATACCAATTGTTAGAATAACTGAGAGGGGGGTGAATCAGTTATCGAGTGTCCCAAAACAAAATGTATAATCCAAAAGAAATTCTTCAACTTCTGCTACTCGGTAAACATAAAATACTTTCACTATCTATGTTTTTACCGATTGTCAGTCTAAAACTTATAGTAGTTACCAATCAAATCTAACATGTAATATGCAAAGTATGATAACAAACAAATATCACAATCAACACATAACATAAGAGATTTAACATGGAAACCTTGTGAAGGGAAAAACCACCTAGGACCGGCAACCCAAAAATGTTCACTCTTCTGAAGTGAGGTTGGTGAAGAACCAACCCTGTTAAAGGTTACAAACACACTGTTAGGTGTGACCTTGTTAGAGGATTTTAGACTAGAAGTTATTGTCCAACCAGCAGTCACTCTGGGGTTGACAGGATAACAATGTTCACTCTATGAATGAAACATCAAAAGACTTTCTTAGTCCACTCGGTTAAGAGATTTGACTATGTACAATGATTAAATATGTAACAGTAGATGATCTACCTTGAAACAACTTCAATTGCAGTTTACAGATCAATGTTCAGCTCATTCAAATCTTTCTGATCAATATTCCACTTTAGATTCAATACTATATCAACTTACTGTCCGTCGGTAATTACTCTATGTAGCTCAATAATTGTTCTGCAGCTCGGTTCTTACTAACCAGTATGATCAGAATGCATGAAAACTTGTTCACATGATAATTTTGCAATATCTTCTTCTTTTGGCATCTTTCAACAATGAAACCAATGTCTCTTATATAGACGAGTAAATTATTTTCTTTTCCTCCATCAGATTTTGCCGCTTAATCATATTCATAGATTTTTTCACTTTAAGCTTCCTCAGCTGATGTGTCAATAACACATTTCAATCTGCTCCATTAGATCTTCCTTGAATTATGTGAGTCATCAATCTTCATAAAAAAACCTTATCTGTTACCCCAATTTCATACACTTTCTAGCTCATCACTTTATCAGCTAAACTGATCATTTAATTCCTTTCTATTCTACTTGGTTAACAAAGAAATGCATCGGTTAACACAAGCTTGGTTAACACTACATTCTGTCGGTGTATACTAGAATGCTTCATTTACTAACAACACTGCTTTGTGTCTTTCAGCTCTATTCTTCATCATAGATGAATGAAACATAATAAAGTCAATTTCATCAAGTCATAGACTCATCAACAAGTTACTCAATGTATTCCTTATCCTCATCTGACATATACATCTTCCTCATGTAGATATTTATGTTCTTCATCTCTTTCTCCTTTCTTCAGATGTGTCAGTATAGTAACTTACAAGATAAGTATTGTCAAGCTAGTTGACATCAATGACAACATAATACTAATTTAATCATCTTGCATATCTAATCAGCAACTCCTTAGTAATCTTGAATTATAGATTCTCCATTCAGGTTCTAAACTAGTTGTAGTTCATCACCGCATGCATTAAATCTGTGGACTTCTTCAACATCCACTAGTAAAATACCATGGTGAACCGGTTCATGCCTTTGTAGCTTCCCACCCATATTAGTAATGCCCAATCTTCAATTTACTGCTCTCCAATTTACTACTAACCTTTGGTCTTCTTATGCTCTGCAAATACCTTCTTCTTGAAATGCATTTGCAATTCTTGAAAATACTAATTTTTCCACTTACATTACCTCTATTATGCTTGACATGAACAATAATAATGGTATTGATTACAGAGGACATCATCACTTTAAGTGTGAGTTATCTCGCACTTTAATTATGGTCCTTTCCATTCATTTCAAGCTCAAAAAATTAGAATTTGAAAGTAGAGATAATGTATAGGACTAAAGGAATTAATAGAACACAGCCTAAGTACAACATTGATGTGATAAGGATGTGACTAGGGTGGCCTAGGAATAACACTTGAAATTTATTACACTTCCCCTACCCCCTACTAAATATGAACAACTATCCTCACTTGATAAATTTTGCACAAGGATGGGAAACTGGCATAACGCCTATATTATACATGTAATGCAGTACTAGATATAAGTATTCAAACCTGTTTGCTAAAAGTAAGTAAGGGGTTAAAAAGTTGTACCTAGCAATTAGTTATCATGCACACGAATGCAAGTTGATGAGAGTGTCAATTCTGGTGGTTGCATAAGAGTGCTGACGTGGTATTTATTGAAAGCATTAAAATATAAATTATGGGTGACATGGTGTTTGAGTGGGTGGTAGAAAGAGAAATGGGATGAGTTGGTGAGAAGAAAAGAGAAAAGTGAATGAAGAATTATACCTCATTTTAAATGAAGTTTTATTATGGGTGTTTTTTGAAGGCATGTTATGGAGAGGCTGCAAGAGGAAGGCTTTCACCTTCTACTGCAGGAATTGTTACCTGAGGGGCTGTTAAACTCTGTGTCCTAAACTACTACAAGAATTCTTCCTTGGTTTGAGGCTTGTGATACAGGCACAGGCGGTGTCCATTGACAAGTAGCTTAAATTGGACTGGATCAAGTGTGGTCAGTTGGACTTCTCCATTATCAAAGACATATTGAATTTCATATGGTCCCAGCCATCTAGTCTGTAGCTTTTGTGGAATTTTCTTGAATCGAGAATCATATAATAGAGCCCAATCACCTACATGAAAGTGCTTATTCTTGATATGTGAATCATGCCACCTCTTCCTTTGGTTCTGGATTATCTATGTTCTTTCCAATGCTGATTTTTGCATTTCATCTAAGGAGTTGAGGTGGAGTAGGCATTCTTCTTGTGCTGTAGGAAGATTGATGTTCACCTCCAGAGATGTGCATAATGTTTTGTGTTCAAATTCTATAGGAAACATTGTGGATTTTCCATACACCAATTCAAATGGTGATAACCCTATTGTGGTCTTCCATGTTGCACGATAAGCCCAAACTGCTTTAGTTAACTAGCTACTCCAATCTTTGCAATGCAATTGCACTATCTTTGTTAATATGGCCTCTATTTCTCTGTTTGTCACCTTTGTCTGTCCATTCACCTACGAATGGTAAGGGCTAGACTTTCGATGCCTTATGCTATACTCCTTCATTAGCTCAGTGATTAGATTTGAAGTTAACTATGCTCCTTGGTCTATTACTAATTCTCTTGGGACTCCATAATGGGTAAAAATGTCCTCATACAATAATTTGGCTACTTTTTTATCTCTGGCATTTTGCATTGCTTTCACTTCTACCCACTTTGTTAGATAATCCATGCATACCAAGATATATGATTTTCCATTTGATGGAGGATCAATTGGTCTGATGAAGTCCATACCCCATTTATCAAAGGATGTCATCACCACTTGTGGATTAAGTGGCATCTCATCTGATTTTGTTGGATGACCCATCCTTTGGCATTTATCACATTTTTTTGAATAATTGGCTACATCTTTGTGTAATGTTGGCCAATAATATCATGTTGTTAAGATTTTCAGGGTTGTTCTCTTTGTTGCAAAGTGACCTCGACATGGCTCATCATGACAAGTATGGAGTATGTCATATATTTCATCTTCTCTCACACACCTCCTCATGATCTAATCTAGACCAATGTAAAATAGATTGTTATCTATCCATGAAAATTGAAAGCTTTTCTCTGCAAGCTTTTTCCTGTCCTTCTGAGAAAAATGTGGGGGCATCTTATTTGCTGCAAGATAATTGGCTATGTCATCATACCATGGGTTCTTGATTGCTATGTGGAACAAGTGTTCATCTAGAAATGCATCTTCAACTTGAGTGGTGTCTTCATTAGTATTTTGAAGTCTAGACAAGTAGTCAGCAACTACATTTGCCTTCCCTGGCTTATCAACAATTGTTATATCAAATTCTTGCAATAGTAAAAGCCATCTAGCCAGTCTGCCTATTATAGCTAGTTTGTTCATCAGATATTTTATTGCTGAGTGATTAGTGTGAACAAAAATGGAATAGCCTGTGACATAGTGTCAGAATTTTTTCAATGCATAAACTATAGCTAGGAGTTCCTTTTTAGTAACTGTGTAGTTTAATTCAGGGCCATGGAGGCTTTTACTGATATAGTAAATTGCATTCTCAAGGTTAGTAGGCTTTTGTCCTAGCACAGCACCTATGGCATAATCTAATGCATCTGTATGGATGTGGAATGGAATAGACCAATCTGGTCCTTTGAGGATGAGTGTAGTTGTTAAAAGTTTCTTTAGCTACAAGAAGGACTCATCACATGCTTGTGTCCATATAAATTCAGCTTCTTTTGTAAGCAGTGTGTACAAAGGACTAGCAATTTGACTAAAATTTTGAATAAAGCATCTATAGTATCTAGCATGTCCTAAGAAAGATCTTACATCTTTTTTCCTAGTAGGGGTAGGTAATGTGAGTATTACCTCAACTTTAGCTAGATCCACTTGAATTCCTGCTACTGAAATAAAATGCCCAAGTACTACTCCTTCCTACATCATCATAAAGAATTTCTCATTGTTAAGGGAGAGATTGTGTTCCTTGCATTTGATTAGCACCTTTTCAAGATTCTTCAAAGCTTCTTCAAATGTCACTCCAAATGTTGTAAAGTCATCCATATATATCTCCATACAATCATGTGATATGTCAACAAAAATACTAATCACAGCCCTCTGGAATGTTGCTGGTGCATTGCACAACATAAAAGGTAGGAATGAATATGCATATGTCCCCCATGGACATGTGAATGTAGTCTTCTCTTGGTCTTCTAGAGCAATAGTTATCTAATTGTATCCACTATATCCATCAAGAAAGGAAAAGTACTTCTTACTGGCTAAAGTATCAAGTACTTGGTCAATGAATGGTAATAGGAAGTGATCTCTCTTGGTAGCTTTATTTAACTCTTTGTAATCCACACAGATTCTCCATTTACCCCCCTTTTTGGGAACTATAACTAAAGGTGATACCCATTTACTATCAAATATAGGATATATAATGCCAGCATCTCATAACTTTTGTAATTCTATTTTGACTATCTCCCTTAATGTTGGGTTTATCCTCCTTTGGGATTGATGGAGTGGTAGGCTTCCTTCATTGATATATATCATATGAGTACATAATGTAAGGCTTAATCCTTTCATGTCCCCGTAGTCCCATGCAAAGGCTTTCTCATGTGTTTGCAGTAGTTTGGTTAGTTGCTCCATTTGTTGTGAAGGCAACTTGTTATTCACATGGAGATTATGACCCTTAGAACGCTCAACAGTATTTCCAAGGTCAAGCATGGACACTTCAGGGATAGGACTTGTGTTTACTTCACTAGATAACAACTGATGGATAATATTGGGTTCTGAAGGTAATACATAGCTTTCAAAATTGTCTTCATATGTAGTTAATTCTAACACAAAACTCTCAGATGTATCCTTGATTACAACATAGTCATTATTAAGAATGCTCTAAATGACTTCATCTTCTTCTTCCAGCTTCAGAAAAGATTGCCTATGTAACATCATGAGCTGAACCATAGAATTCAATTCTTCTTCCCCATCTCCTAAATCTGGCCATATAGGTGTACTTAAATCTGGTTGCAATTGAGCTAGAGGATACAATGCTAGTTTCTTAGTGGCTTGTCCATTTGAAATTTTCATGTTCCCTAATCTACAACTAATGTTTGCATTAGCTATTTCTAACCATGGATGTCCTAGGATAATAGGGTAACCGGCAAGATTGACCTTTGGTGATAGAATCATGAAATTAGTAGGGTACTCCCAAGAATCTAAGGCAACTATTATATCTTCTATCATTCCATCAGGGGTGACAGTAGAGCTATTTGCTAGTTGCAATATTGTTGGAGTAGCTCTCAACCCTTCAATGCTCATTTTATTCATAGTATCCTTAGTCATTACATTAATGGCAGCACCTAATTCTATTAATGTATTTTTGACAGACTGACCATTAATGATGATGTTCACAACTAGACTCCATGCATCTGAATATTTTTGTATTACCAATTTTCCTAACATGATATCAGCCAGCTGTCCTATAACATGAACTATTGTAGGATCCTTTTTCTTTCTTCCAGGCTTCTTAAGACAAGCTTCTTTTATTGCTTTTCCATAAACTGGGACATCCTTTACTACTTGAAATAGGGGAATCTGAACATGCATGTTCTTTAGCTGGTCAATGATATCAAATGGTTGGTCTTATTTTGGTATGGGCTTGTCCATGCTAAGCCTCTGAGGAAAAGGTGGTTTAACTGATTTATGAGCATTAGCTGAGTTGGAAACATTCTCTAGGGCAACAGTATTCGGCAAAGCATTCTCTAGAATTGGTACTGATGCTACAGGAAGGTCTGGCACTTTAGTGATAAGAGGTGGTTCAAGTGCAGGCGAGGTAGTACCTAATCTTAAATGTATATCAGTTATGTTAAGTGCATAGGTAGGGTACTGTTGAGCATCGGTAGCATACATTTGTTGATAGGTTGTTGGCTGTTGGGATTCGGCTATGGTTGAGCAGGTAATTGTGTTTTCTTTTGAGGACTTGTATTGGTAGGTGGTGGCATTATTGTAGGTATATTTTTTGGAGGTGGTAAAGGTGGATATCCAGGATTTGGATTAGGCCATTGCTGAGGTCCTCTCCACTAGTTAGTGGGATGCCAATTCCCTTTTAGTTGTTGCCATTGGTTTGGAAATTGTGTCCATTGGGGTTGTTTTGGAGGATACCATTGATTCTATTGATTATTTGGCCAAGCATTATTCCAAGTGGGTTGATTATACTATGGAGGACTTTGGACATTCCAATTTTTCCATTGACTATTATAAGGATTTGTAATTTGTAATGGGCCTTGAGGCATACCTTATCTCATGGCCCATGGCCGATGTTGAGAAAAAAAGAATACTTTCTCATCCTCTCCTTCTATCTTTAAGTATTCAGTTGGAAGATGTTGATTCTCCAAGTTTGCAACCAATTTTAACTAACAATCCTTCTTTTGTTTGTGGTAATGGGGATAGTATTCAACTAGCTACGCCTCTGCATATGCATGCTTCTTCTTGGTAGTCATCATGTCTAGGTGTGTAGTGACATCATTTATGATGTCTTGCTTGAAGTCTGACAATAAGTTTGAAATCTCCATCTTTGAAATACCAGAGCCACTTCCTTTAGCCATTGTTGAGTGAAATCCCCTTCCTTTCTTCACTGCTACTCTAGAATAGTTCAGACAAATATTTTGAAGATCATCACAGGAAGATTGAGATATATCTCCTCTAGCCATGAGGTCCAATGCTTCAAGATAGTTTTCATTCACTCCTCTTAGAAAACTCAACTTCTGTGAGTCCTCTTGCAATGCATGTTGAGGGTTCTTTTGTAAGTTAAATAAGAAGTGTGATATTTAGTCCTCTAATGTCTCATCTTCCCTTTGTGACATTTGAAAAATGTCATCTCCTTTTGAATCACTCCCCTTGCAGTAGTCCTTATAATTCCTTAGAAATAAATCTCTCATTCCATCCCAATTAGCTACTACATTTTCTCCTAATCCCATGAACCATCTAAGAGTTGACTCCTTTAGTGTTGTTGGTAATAGATTAATCTTATGACTATCAGTATTATAGTCAAAAAATTGACACAGTATGTCAAACTTGAACAAAAAGGTGTCAGGATCCTTTGTGATGAGGCCATAGAACTTTGGTAGTGCTGAAGAAGGTATATTCTTAAGGTTAGGATTGTTGATAAGACTTGGAATAGGAAATGGAAATGTAGGAGCTATCATTATTGGAGGTGTTGGATATTGAAACTATGGCTGGAAAGTATTATTAACCAGAGGGTTTTGGATAGTAGGTGGTCCTGGATTGGGATTACTATGGAAATTGGATAATATTTCTACAAAAGGATGGATTTCAAATGTTTCATGAGTGTCTTCTTCTATTGAAGATGATGGAGAAAACTCAGGACTTGCGTCGAGAAATGGTAACTCAAGTTCTTCAAATTCTTCTTTCAGTTTAACAGGCTCTTTTGGAAGAAATCTTTCATGAACATCTCACCTTCTTCGATGCATGCAAGTAAGTTGATAAATTGTGAAGCAATCTCACACCTATTTTTTATTGACTAGAAAAATAAGAAACTAATCTAAAAAAATAAATGACTCATTAAGGTTCCTAGTTCGACACCATCCCCAGCAATGGCGCCAAAAATGAACAGTCTCAAAATAGGTAATAATAATTATGCCATTGTCTCTCTTAGGAATGATACATCTATACTAAGGATTACCTTTCCTATCATGAAATGCATTTATATTGTCAACCCAGGGACATAGACTTGAAATGGGACAGCATAGTTTATGCACTAAGTTCCTCTAAGAGTCATAACACCTATGCTGCAGGAAGATAAAATGCATGAAAGGAACCTATGTTATTGCTACGGGAAAGTAAACACACTTGGATACTTAATGAAATTACTACAGAAAGCTTGTGAAATGAATCTAGTCTATCTAACAACTCAAAACATTCACTATGTCTATCTTCTGCAAGTGTTGTAGGAACATCCATAGTAGTAATGTTGCAGGAGTAAAATAGTAACTCTACTTGAAAGCAAGGAAAATGAAAGAATAAAATCTACTCTAACTTAATCTAATCCACCTCCCAAGTGGGCCCCCTTGGTTTGCTTCTACTAACTACTAACACAAGAAATAATCCAAAATCACTCTTCCATTAAATTCTTCTTAACTAGTTACATAACAATTGAACAACACATGAAGAATAGAAAAGAGCCACTTCTGCTATATTGAATACATCATTCTATATTTTCTCATTACCTAACTAAGTCGATCAAATCCCTTTATAAAGAGGATTGATTCTTATTGAAAACATAACAGAAAAGTCTAACTAATCTTCACCAAATAAGGAGGCGGTAAAACAACCATGACATAGTACAATTAATAAAGATAATAGAATAACAACTCGGAGGAAATATAGCAGCACTTATTTCCTATATTCTCTAGAATAGTAGCTCCTTCTTAGTAGCTACATATCCTTTGGAATCATGTTGGATTCTTCTGTCATGGCTGGTCTTCTAATGCTCCTTCTTTAATGTGGTTGCACCACTCTTTGTACTACTCCTTGTTTACTTGAAAGGTTAGTAGCATTTGGTGTACACACACACACACACACATAGATATATATATATATATATACATATATATATATATATATATATATATATACACACACACACACACACACACACACACATATATATATATATACATATATATACATATATATATATATATATCCAAGTCAATATTTCAACTCCTACTTAAATGTTAGAACATAGCTTAAAATAACTATATGAAGTACTGCATTATATTTATAATAGTTAGCAAAACATGTCATTCTTAGCTACCCATAGACTTTGTGGCTTAAGTTGTACTTAACATAAGTTCACATAGGTATAAGTCATAAATGTTTTGGAAATTTCTATCAGAGCATAAAGAGTGTCAACAAAGCATGAAGATTATAACAAAATTGAGACATTAATTTGTCTCATCAACCTCTCTACATCATTTAGTAGACTAGGTTAGAGTAGGTTTTTTTTTTTTAAATAAAAAGTGGTTTTTTACATGTTGTTTCTATTGGAATTATAGAAAGGTGTGTACTGAGAGGGGAGGGGTGAATTAGTACCCTTAAAACTTTTTTCAATTTAATCCTTATAAATATGCAATTCATTAACTGATTGTATCATTTACATTCACCATACATCCAATAACTTAACTGAAATATAAATGCATGTAATCTAATCAAATATGCAAACATGAAACTTCATACACATAACACATGTATTTTGGTATTGCAGAAACCCTTGTTAGAAGGTAAACATTACAGTGGGGATGGAACCCACAAAACTTCACTACTGTAGTAAATAAATTTTTTAGTTAAGGATTACAAAGATTGATCACTTCTGGTGATCTTACCATGTTAGGAGTAACAAAAAGATCAGCTAGATCTGCTTGGTTAAAGGATTTTAGCAACACAATTAAGTGTGCACTTGGTTAAGAGATTTTACAAAAGACTGTTATGTCTACTCTGTTAGGAGATTTAAGTCTACTACAATGGTTAAAAAGAAACAATATAATTGATCTGTAGATAGAAACTAATCTTTTCCTGATATCAAATCTAATATGTACTTATCTATTATCACCTCTATGTGATTGATCTCTTCTCTGAATACTACTCAGTAGCCTTTTAAACTATTTTTGACAAACTGAATACTCTATCAATGCTTCAAACTTAACCCTTTTAGATCTTCAGATGTCTCCCAATGGAAGCTACTTCATGTGTGATACTTGTCAAAATGACATCTTTATAATTCTTATATCAAAATGATTTGACCTAATTAGGGTTTTGATACTATCTTAGAAAACCTAAGATCAATAGTTCAAATGATTAACCTAGATCATCTTTACATAGGAATCAACAATCATTAAATGATTACATCCATATTTAATTTCATCTCAATCTTGGTAAACCATTTTTTGATTAGTGTAAACTATTTACCTTGTAGTTTGTGTCATTACAAATTGCTATGTCATTTTTTGCTTTACTCGATGTACACACCATTCATCACTCGGTAATTAACTGACGCTCGGTACTTATGAATTTTTGGTGACTACTATGCTTGGTACTTGGTAATCAACTAGCTTGGTATGAGTTCTCACTCAAAACTATATTCGGTTAGTATAGTATTCTTCCTTGTATCCTGCTCGGTGTCTATGCTCTGTGTGTTGACCGACTGGCCTGTATTATCTCCTTTACTGACTAAATTTATTTTCTCTATTAAAAGAATGTATAAATAATACTAATGACAACCTTTAATGCACTTAGGAGTAACATTCTCCCCCTTCGGCATTAGTATCAAACAATTATATGCGACTTCAAAAAAATTGGACTTGAAAATTTTTACAAACCAAAAATGTGTGTATTATGTGAACTCCCTGTTTGGACATGCTCTCGGTGTAAAGTGCATACAAAATATATACACATATATATTTCCTCCTTTTTTGAAATTAATGCCAAAAATGTACTTACAATTGGTTAAATATGTTCTTATGGGTTTTCTATAGAGTAGCCAAGAGGTTTTCCCATTCCTCTTTGAAATTTTCTAGAGCAATCTTCTCTAATCTAGCTTGTGCATGCATATCAAAAATGTTTTCTATAAGTGATATCTCAGGATGGAAACTAATTCCTTTGCCTTGTTCACATGCTTCTACATCACCTTTAATTTTGGAAGTAACTCTATATATAGCTCGGTTACTTGTTCTCTTATTTTGTCCTCTTCCTTCCTCAATTCTAGTCTTAACCGCTAAATATTTGTTACTTTTGCATAATGCCCATAAAATGCATTTGGCTTGGTTATCAGACTATTTACACTATCCTTTAAATCTTCATCTAGTTTCTTAATCATTTCACTAATCTCAGTAGTGAAGGAGTCTATAGTGCATAGCTTATGCAAAATTATAATAACCCTTTGAATAACACTTTCTAGTTCGGTTATTATCTTAGAGAGTTCTACCTTATTAACTACCACTTCTTGGTTGATTGTCTCTACAATCTTAAGTTGTGTCTTTGACTTGGCTCCCTCTTCAATTCTCTTTTCAATATCTTCATTCAGAGATTTTATATGTACGGTTAGAGTTTCAAGTTGATCAATGATGGGATTTGCCTCATCAAAATTGATATCAGGTACTACTTGCATTAAAATCTCTCTAACATCTTCTAAGACTTTCTTGTGCTTGATTTCTTGTCTTAGTTTTTCTTGTGCATCCTTCCTTTTTCACAATTCTCCATATCTTCTAAGTGCTTCCAGGTCTAGGGTTCTCAGGTAACATGTAGGAATTTCAATGATTTCATCTAAAGTGACTGGACCCTTACCATGTTTCTTCTTCTTCTTCTTCTTCTTCTTCTTCTTCTCTTGTGTTCTTTATGTGGGAGATTTCCCATATGAAACTAGAGCTTTAGTCTTTGGATTAGAATTTTCTTACTCAGTTCAGACACTTTTTTCCTTTTCTTTCCCTTTGATTGTACCCTTGTTTTGAGGTCCTTGGGCTTCTGTCCTTGTGTCAGTTGTATAAACATCTACATTTGTCTCGGTTGCAACATCTTTTTCTTTTGCCTCTTTTGTCTTAGGCTCATTTGTCTGCTTCTATCCTTCTTCACCCTGTCCTTTGGTGGTGTCTTTTTGTTGCTCGGGTGTCTATTCCTTGGGTTTCCCTTGAGTGGAAATGTCAATAGCTTACACCAATATAGGTAAGTTACCCAGTGTTATTGATGTTGTTTCCTCAGTAGGTCTTTCTTCCTAAATGTTTTCTATAGAAATATTAATATCTTCATCATCCTTTACTTCATCATCAGGATCTCCATTAGTGATATCTTCTATTATCACTTCATCATTCCCAGTTGTAACTAGCTACTCGGGAGTATCCTATTTTTCTTCCTAAGTATAACCTATCGGATAGAATTCTTTGGTGTATGTTTCATCGAGATGCTCAATGTTATAGATGTGTATGGTATCATTAGTTGGCCTTGGTGCAATAAGATTTGCATCATATGCATGTACACCTTTTCCATGACTTTTGACACTTTGCATGAGGATTATTGCAAGTGCAGTTTTGTCTACTTCCGCCTTTGACTTCAAAATTTTTTCCCACAAAACTTTATTGTCTTCATCTACTTCTTCAAGTTTCCCTTGTAGTATATTCAACACTCCACCTTTCAAAAAAATATATTATCATATTGTTTCATCATGTCTTCAATCTCGGTAATTGATGGAGTATGCATTGCTAAAATTAATGAGTGTTCCCTCATTTTATTTTCAGTATGCAAGGAATAATTCCATCTTGTTGATACCTACTTGTATAGTTCCTTTGGAATGTATCTTACAAATTCAATAGGTAATCTTCTAAATTTAGTCATCATGTTGATGATTGCCTCTTCTATTTTCTTTGGATCCTTAGTTGACATGTGTACATACTGATTCATCTTAGAATGACCTAGTCTACCCATCTCCTTTATGTTCTCTACTAGCTCATCAATTGATTGAGATTTATTTACAACAACTTTGAATTGGCTGATGTCTTCTTCTTCACAATCAATATCATCCTTACCTCTGATTAGCTTTCTCCTCTTCTTAGGTTGCTCGGTGGGGGCCTGTACACCTCTCTTCTTGTTTTGATATATCTTTGTAGGTGTTGGCCTTGTGATTTTTGAAATTCCTTGTTTCAGGGGTGGGGAAACACCTATACAGGATCTTGTCCTCACTCGTGTAGGAGTCTATGCTTGTTTCCTTTTCCCTTTTTCCTTCACCAGTACATCTTGTAGTTCTTTGTCTGACTCGATCTCCTCTTCATGCTCACTATTACCGATCAGAATTTGTTCCTTAGTTGCTTCTTCAACCAGCTTCTCAACTACTTCCTCTTTCTCTTCACTGAATTACTTAGTCAAGGTGTCCATCATTTTCTTGGATTTTATGCTAACTTTTACTCTGACTAAGTCTATTTGTATTCTCAACTTAGCTTCTTCATAGGTTCTGAAACTAGTAGCTTTGGTGTCTTTGGTATCAGCTAATAGTGTCTTTATTGACCTAGAAGCTCGGTCAATATCAAGTTCATAGCCCATAGGAGGTAACCATGCAGTCCTTGGCTTGACATCCTTTATCAGGGTGGTGTCAGTGTCCACCAAAAAACAAATATCCTCCTTGTACTTTTCAACTAATTGTGTAGGTATCCTACTCCTCTTATGCAATCTCTCTTTAAACTTTCCAAAGTAATCATCCATCATAGCCTCAAAATTATGTCCTAAGTTCTTGATGAATTCACCAATTTGGATTATAATCAGCCAATTGACATCCCATTCAACATTACCGACTGATGGAAAATTGTTTTTTCAAGTATAAAAATTTACATACAAGAAGTGAACCAAACTTACAAGTATTGATCTTAGCAACACAGATTGTCCTCATGTTCTCCTCAAGTTGCTTCAGCATTAGCTCAGTGAGGTCTAATTGTAAGCCTTTCCTGACAACCTTGTATGTAATATCAACTGCTCTACATGGTACATTGTTGGGCCTTCTTGATTGGAATATTTTGTATGTAATGACATAGGCTCCAAATCTGGTTTCTAGATCGGTGATGGTGTTGATCCTCATGCCTCTTCCATCCCAATTGGCTCCTGTTAGTTTCTCAGTCTCTGTTCTTGGTGGGTGCCTTAGGTTTTTTTCCTTGTCATTTGTTGGGTAATCGGTAACCATTTGTATAACATCCTTAGTGATTTTTATTGGTTCATCCAACCACATCTTGCCCTTGTGTACTTGGTTGAGTACAACCCTAATCCATTCGGTCTTAAACTCCTTTAGGAAATAAAGGGCATTTTTTAGACCTTTGATTTCTATGTGTGTGTGATCATCCTTTAACTTTCCATCTTGGCACATCTCGTGACATGTAGATTAAAGTTTGAAATCTCTGATTTTGCTTATCTTGTAGTGAATATATGAACGTATATCTTGAACCAACAAAACCCTAGGTGATATGCTTGAAAATGCACTTGTTTCATCAATTTGTGATGCAATCTCAGGGTGTAATTTGTATCTTGTTTCTTTGTAGGTTGTTGAATTGATCAATGTGACCTTCTTGTCACTATCGGTCTTGGATTGAGCAGACTTAGATGAGGATTCCATTGTTTTAACAGATTTAGGGCTTAGCAGAAACTTTAGAAGTAACTCAGTTCGCTAAGAACTTACTTGAAATGTTATCAAATGGCTCGTGATACGCTTAAATCTCTATGAAATTCTTGAAAACCTCTTTGCTCAAATTCACTCAAATCACTCTGGTTTTCTCTAGTTCATTGTGTGGAAAAATGAGTTGCTTCGATTCTTATTTATACCTAAAAATCCTTTTCCCACTTAAAGTTTTGCAATAAATTCTTCACCTACCATTGCTCAGTTAATACAAAGACATTCAGTTATTTTTTTAAACTTCAGCTTAGTTAACAGTAAACATTGCTCAGTTGATTATTCAACTCGGTTAACCTTAGCACTTCCATCGACTAAAAAACTTTCACTCGGTCATGCATTTACTGACTATACACATTTCATGCTCAAAAAATATAATACCATAGTGCATCTCATTTCATGTTGATTTGGTATTCATGCAATAGATATAAGGAACTATTGTAAGATATAACCGATTGAAATTTAGTTCCATACTTACTTGATTTTCTTTAGGTGGAGGTGGTGAGATCACCTAACCCAATGGATGAGGTGTCACTGACTATTGTTCTTGTACTAGCATTATTATCTATTTCTCTTCTCCACATTTGATTCCTTATCCTCATGATTTCTTCAATGGTGTTCTCATTTATATTAACATTCACTTTTGGTGCTTGGTCTCTACAGTATCTGCTTAAATGACCAACCTTATGGCAGTGCAAGCATGTCATTCCATAATTTGTCCAATTTTGAGATCTTCCTTTCTAATGCATTCTCATACAATTTTATTCTATATGTCCATATCTACCACGTGTTGTACAACTAGTCCAAGTGTTGTAATCCCAAGAATATGCATTACCTTGTCTTCTCAGTTGATATGTCTTATTTTTTACTTTCATTTTCCAGACTTATTTCATTTTTGTCCTGCATTCTTGTGATATATGTCCATGTGTGTTACAAGTATGAAAATTATTTTCAATGTAGTGTTTCTTAGGTGACTTATTCATCTTTGATCTACACTCATGTGCTTGATGTCCATACTTATTGCAATTATAACAATAACCATCAAATTTAGGAGTATATTTAGGAATACCTTTTTCTTTGCTTTTGCAAACATTTGATGTGTGACCTAGTTTTCCACAATGATATGATGAGAGCTTCTTTGGCCTTGGATTTTCATAGGCATTGTTTTTTTCATCTTGTCTTGATGACTCTCCTTGCTCGATATAACCTAAACCAATATTACTGTCAAGACTTCTTTGACTGTTTAGAAATGCATCCATCCTTTTGGTACTTTCTTCAGCTTTATTAATCATCTCATTATGTTTTTTTTGAATATTTACTTCATTCTTTAGTTTTTCATTCTCTTCCCTCAATTCACCAATAACTTCCAATCTTCTAGTAAGCTCACTATTCACTTGGTTGACTTCTTGACTCATGACAACCATCTGATTGGAAATTTCATAATGATGCTCGATAAGTCTTAGTATTTTAGATTCCTTTTCTTCCATCTTTTTAGTCATTTTTCTTCTATCTTCTATAGCCAAATTCTTTTCTTGTTCAGCTTGTCTTGCATTTTTCATGACATCAATCATTCTTACCATTTGAGTCTCTTGACCGATTTGTAGTGCTTTCACTTGATCAGTAAGGTGTTGATTCTTTTCAAATAGATCTGATATAGTTCCTTTAGATGCATCAGATATACTTCCAAATCCAAATCCTTCAAATATTTTCTCTATCTCTTCATCCTGATAATCAATCACATTGTGCCAAAATGCCAATTCCTTCCTTACGATTAGTAGATCTCTCAGTTTTTATTTTTCCTCCTTAGATTGTTCAATAAGAATTTGCATCTCCAATTTCTGATTTTTAATAGTCTTATCAAGCTTATAACTTTCCATCCTTAAGATATTTTCTCTTCAGTGATTAAACTTCCTCAATAAGAGAACTAGCTCTGATACCAATTGTTTAAATTATGGAAAGGTGTGTACTGAGAGGGGAGGGGTGAATCAGTACCCTTCAAAAAATTTCAATTAAATCCTTATAAACATGCAATTGATTAACCAACTATATCATTTTCATTCACCATACATCCAATAACTTAACTGAAATGTAAATGCATGTAATCTAATCAAATATGAAAATATGAAACTTCATACACATAACACATGTATTTTCTTATCGTAGAAACCCTTGTTAGAAGGTAAAAACTGTAGTGGGAATGGAACCCACAAAGCTTCACTACTACAATAAATAAAGTTGTCAGTTAAGGATTACAAAGATTGATCACTTCTGGTGATCTTACCCTATTAGGAGTAACAAAAAGATCAGCTACATCTACTTGGTTAAAGGATTTTAGCAACACAATTAAGTGTGCACTCGGTTAAGAGATTTTACAAAAGACTGTTAAGTCTACACTGTTAGGAGATTTGAGTCTGCTACAATGGTTAAAAAGCAATAGTAAAATTTATCTATAGATAGCAACTAATCTTTGCCTAATATCATATCTAATATGTACTTATTTGTTATCACCTCAATGTGATTGATCTCTTCTCTGAATACTGCTTGGTAGCCTTTTAAACTATTTTTTATAAACTAAATACTCTGTCAATGCTTCAAACTTAACCCTGTTAGATTTTCAAATGTCTCCCAATGGTGGCTACTTCATGTGTGATAATTATCAAAATGACATCTTTACAATTCTTATATCTAAATGATTTGACCTAATTAGGGTTTTGATACTATCTTAGAAAGCCTAAGATCAATTGTTCAAATGATTAACCTAGATCATCTTTACATAGGAATCATCAATCATTAAATGATTACATCCATATTTAATTTCATCTTGATCTTGGTAAATCATTTTCTGATTGGTGTAAACTGTTTACCTTGTAGTTTGTGCCATTACAAACTGTTATGTCATTTTTTGCTTTACTCGATGTACACAACATTCATCACTCGGTAATTAACTGACACTCGGTACATATGAATTCTCAATGACTACTGTGCTTAGTACTTGGTAATCATCTGGCTCAATATGAGTACTCGGTAAAAACTACATTCAGTTAGTATAGTATTCTACCTTGTATCTTGCTCAGTGTTTATGCTTTGTGTGTTGACCGACTGGCCTATATTGTCTCCATTACTGACTGAACTTGTTTTCTTTGTTTACCGAATGTATAAATGATACTAATAAAAACCTTTAATGCACTTAGGAGTAATATTTTCCTCTTCTCTAAGGTTGTAAATATGCACTTTCATATACAGTTTGTTGTTCTCAATACTTGGTGCATATACTTTGGTATCATGGATGAGATATTAATGCAATTTTGGGCTTTAGTTCTATAACTAAAACTTCAATAGTAGGGAAGTATAAATAATGATGAGGCAATATAAGTTGTTAGTAAGTGTAAATGATCAAGTGGTAGCTCTCAAAATTTGAAGAGACTCTTTTCATACATCATGAGGAAGGCAAGCTACAACTAGTACATGATGGTTACATGGAAAGATAGGATAAAATTAAGTATCTTTATTGTTTTACTCTTATTAAGCTTAAAATTATTTCATTTTGCATATTCCACTCAAAAATTAGAAGAAGAAGAAAAGTGCCTAAAATTATATCCTAAGATCTATGGAGCAGTTTAGAGCTAATTTATAATTGCTCAGAGTGAAATTTTCTTTAAAATGCTAAATCAGGAGTTGTCTGGAGCCTTCCAAAGCAACTATGAAAAGTGAATTTATTGACTCTAGAGGGTTGTTATATATTTTAGGACTTGCAATATTCTATGTGTAGGGAAGATGATGAGACTATAAATTATTACATCACTAACCTAGTAAAATCATATTTTTTTCTTAATATATTGCTGTTAAAGTGGATTTGAGTAATAATTGAAAGCTCTTTAGTTGTTTAAGGTATAATGTAAAATAGATATTTGGTATTTTTTTAGTAAATAAATGTGATCAAAATATCTTCTAATATGTCTCTATGAGTGTTCAAAATATTAAAATGTAGCTAAACGAGTTATTGAATAACTCATGACAAGAAGAAAACTTAAAAATGTTTACAGCAAAGAGCTCTAGACATTATCCACAAACAACTCTAGACACTTTTAGAAGGCTTAGAAGGTATTATGAGAAAATAGTAAAGATTCCTTTGGACTCCCAACACATTCCAACATTCATGCAAAATCATGGAGCAAAAATCATTCCAAAATTAATGGGCAAAGTATTTATTTTATACAAGTAGCAGTTGCACATTGCACTACATGATCTTTCCCAAATAAAGATAAACAAAGATACCAAAGTACAAATAAAATTACATGGTTATATCATGTTCTTCGTAATGATCAACAATTATTTGGTTAACTAAACTAAAAAACAATTCCTTCATTCATATTGAGCACTTGAAGGCTTCCAAAAATAAGTCATCTAAAATTTTTGAAAACTATGTTCTCATTAAAATGATGATATCTCCCCCATTTATTAATGAAATTAAAAAAATTCAAAATGATATGGAAATTATAAATCAAGGGCTAAAACCCCTTTTGACTGTTTAGCAAAATTTGTAATAGGAAAGGAGTTGTTCATGACTGAAACTGAATAAAGTAGAAGTGGTGTGATTCAAGACAACATTAATTTTAGTTTAGTTAAAGTTTTGTATATTTCACCTCAAAAATAGGATCTTGGATCCATGTGTAATCACCTAAAATTGGTCTCCTAAACCATGGGCCTCTAATCTCAAATATTGATCATAATCATAAAAGTCCTAACCCAAAAGGAGATTCAATTTCTATCATTCAATCTCATTTGATCATCAAAATTAAAAATATTTAAATCAATTGATTCCTAAATATCAACCTTATTTGGCAATTAAATCAATTAATTTAGTTAAATGTCCTAGCACATTAATTAAATTGAACCCATTTTCCATTTACACATAAAAATGGAATTAATTTCATTTAAAAATGCAAAATTGAGATAAATCCTCAATTGACAAAAACAATAGATTATCTTCAAAATATTCAAAAACAATGGATTATCTTCAAAATATTCAAAAAATAATGGATTATCTTCAAAATTGATAAAAACATAGGAGAAATTGATAAAAACAAAAATCAAAGATTGATAAAAACAAGACAAGTTTGAGTTAAAAAGTTGAGTTGCATAATTTATTAAATCAAATAAAAGGAAAAAAGTTGTTAACTTAAGCATAAAAGATTAAATCAATCTATTTTATCTATTATTTCCTCAAATCAACTCAAAAAGCATGCTTTAACTTAGCTTTGGATTAATCTTGATCGTTCATCTGAATCAATCTCTATTGTCAATTTTATTAGGGTTCCTATAAAAGGAAGACTCATCTTCTCATTTAATATGTGTGATTTTAATAACATTATTATTTTGCAGGTTTTGAGAAGGAGCTATTGTGAATCAATTCATCAATTTGAGAGTTTGCATATTCTTGCTTAGTTATTTGCATATCATTATAGCATAGATTTCATTTAGTTTTCTTATTTTCTCATATCTTATTTGCATTGAAAAAAAACAAAAATATAGTTTAATTTTGCATTCATATAGAAATCCTCCATTTTGGTGTAGTCAAGTCACTGATATTGCTTGAAAAAACTGAGAGCACTCATACTCACATTGTTTAGGAGACAATAGATAGAATAGTTATGGTTTTATGCATTCATTTATCTGATATCATTTGACTAAACATTCATCTAATGATCTATTGAAGTGTTTGTGATTGAAGATTGTAGTATAAAATTTCACACACACATTTCTGGTGCCCACTGTGGGGCTGAACATAGATTTTTGGTCTCAAATCCTTGATTTTTCAAATCACTAAATATTTATTTGCTGATTTGTTTTTGCATGTAGGTTTTCAAAGATTTTTCCATATCTCCTAAAAGACATGAAATTTTTACTGCAAGTTGGGGTTGATGTTAGAAGCATACAATAAAAGATTCAAATTTTTCCGACCACTTTTATGCAAGTTTTAACTTTTTTATGATTTTTCATAAAAAAATTAATTATGGGCACAAATCAATTAATTTTATGATAAAAATTTTATTGCATGTTGGGGATGATGTCTGAAATCTACAATAAAATGTTTTGATTTTTCTAATCACTTTTCCAAAATTTATATATGATTTTTCATTAAAAAAAATTGGGCACAAATCAATGAATTTTATAACAAAATTTTAATTGCGTGTTGGGAATGATGCCAGGAGTGTATATTAAAAAATTAGATTTTTTTATCACTTTTATGCGATTTATAACTTTTTTATGATTTTTCGTAAAAAAATAATTTTTGGCACCAATCAATGAATTTTCTGGTAAAATTTTATTGCAACTTGGGGTTGGTTTTAGAAATCTACAGTAAAAATATCAGAATTTTCTGATCAATTTTATGTGATTTATAATTTTTTTATGATTCTTTAATAAAAAATTAATTCTAGATGCAAATCATGATTTTTTCTAAAAAATTTACATTTCTAGAAAGCTCTTGAAATTCTAATGGGGATTTGTTCTCTTTCATTTTAATTTGGATGATAAATAATATCTAGAACAATTAGATTTTTGAAAACTAGTTTATCGAGTCCCTATTTCTTGATTGGATTTAATTGTTGCTAATGTTGACCCTTGCTTGTTCTCTATTTTTCCTGATCTTTTGAATAGCATAACCTAATTTGTTTGTAGAACATTCATCCAAGATACACTTGAAAATACTACTGACAAATCAATTTTGCAAGTTGCCTAAGGAGATACAAGTAAACATCATGTCTTCATAATTGTTTTTCTTAGGCATCTTATTAGGTTCTTTTTTGGTGTTTAATTTATTTTTAGGGGATTATGCTCTTGTCTATATAGAAAATAAAAACCTAGAAGCATCAAATTGATCATTAAAAATAGATCAAGTAAATTAATATGCATGCTTGATGTATTTTCGAAAAGCATAGAGGTAGGACAATATGCTCTTGTCTATATAGACAATCAGAAATCTAGACCCTTGAAACTTTGTAGTTTGTTGCATGTGTACCTTTTAACGAGCCTGACGTTGAGGAAAAAATCTCATGGGAATTAATCAAGTGGGAATAGGCAAACCTGGCCATACCAACCCATTATAATTGAAAGCCTCCTTTTGAGATTAAAGTATCAAAGGATGTAGCTATATCTATTATATTTACTCTGATATATGTAGAGCTTGAGAGCCTTAATCTTGCATGTGAGATTGCATTATCTTCGTACTCGTAGGACATTCTCATGTCTCAATCCTATTTATGAGACAACGACAGAATATACTTTTATGTGTAGGGATGAGAGGCCTCAATCTTTCATGCAGGACTACCATATCTAATTACTTGTAGGGCTATAGGCCTCAATCCTACTTGTGGGACTACAAGGGATAGCTATAAATAGAAACCCTCACTAAACACCTCAGGTTATAAGCTACTTGGTTCACCTCCGAAAGGTTGATAATCTTTTTGCAAGGGAGATAGTAACTCCCCCAAGATTACTTGCCATATCATACCCCCATTAGCATTTTGAGGTGGCTAATACAACATTGAGAGATCTATTGTGTGTTCTATAGTGGTCGTATTCTGATTAGCTATTGGATGTGTACCTAAGTTTACAAGAAAAGGTGTCCTTCCTATGCCAATTTCCTTAGGCTATATTGTGTTTGGATTCCCCTTTATGTTTCATGTCTACTATGCTTATTGAATCACTTGAAAAACATACCAAAAATGATTGAAAACCAACACAACACTGGAAAATTGAAAAACTTGGAAACTTTCAAAAAAAGATCAAAACAATTCAAAACTTAATGGAAAAACCCTCCTGCCCTACACATCTTAATCATTTCTAAGCATCATGTCATATGAGTTACTACCCACCTTGATCTTGCTATCACTTTGTCATATGAGAATACTAGTTTATTGTCTTAGACCTCCTTCTGTCATATGAGCTTGCATTTTATCATACGAACCTATGAACTTTTAGAATTAGAGAGCTTATTTTGACATGATTTTCCATTTTCAAACCTACCTAAACACTTCCTGATCAATCATGTCATCAGTATACCTCTATCAAAGAACTTATACCTATAATTTGATAGAGCATCTACCTAGTTTTTTGATCCCTATCCTAATCTATGAGTGAAATTTTCTCGTCTCCCATCCAACCAACATCAATTGACCTTTGTTCCATCAAGGTTGAAGTTGATAAAATCAATAAATCTTTCATCAAATCTTGTTGTCTAAACCTAAGTCACGGGTGTCACTTACCTAGGTAGCTTAGCCTTAACTCTGATACCTTGTACCTAGTTTTTCATCAAATCTTATCAACTTTATCAATAATCAAACCTCAATCTCATCATTCATTCATCTTTCAAGACAAATTCACTTAATCATCCTAGATTTGATCTTCATACCTTATCACTCAGAAGCTATCAATCAGATCCATCTTTCATACCTATCCAAACTAGAAGCTCTCATAGACACTCTGAGGAGAGAAAGAAGAAAGACAATCTCATAATGGTTGAAAACAAATGGGCTAAATCCTACACTCCTAACAAGGAAGAAGATATTCTTACTGTAGACATATCAAAACAAATCCAATCTTTGAGATATCAACTTCAAGACCTAAATGAATAAAATAATACACCATCCAACAAGTACTCATTGAAATCAATTTTCCCTTCCTTTTATGATCATGATTCATCCATATCTTCATCTTCCTCAAATAAAAAGTCTACTTAACAATCTCACATCAATCTCATCTTTGATCAAGAGTGTACTTCATGATCTCAAGAGAATCCAACTTTTGATCAAGAATCTTATCTACAGATTTATGATACTCCAATCTATGATCAAGAGATTGAAGAGGATGTTACATCACATTCTATTGAGAGTATTTTATATCACTTCTATGACAACAAAAAATTGAATTTCTATGATCTTGATTCCAAAATCTCTACAAGTCCAGTGGATAGATCATTCACCCCTTTGGGACAATCTTACGAATCAGCCTTGGAAGAGCTTCTTGAAAACAATCTCATCATGCTATCTCAAGCAGCATCATGTGGAATCTCATTTTTGAGTACTTATTGTTCCTATCATATAAATGATGAGCATAAAACTTCAAATTGCATGGATTTAAAGCATAAAATCCAAGATCTAATTGATGATGACATAATTGAAATTGAAAATCCTAACAAATTATCTAATGAAGATACTACTCCCAAGCTTGATCAACATCATGAACCTATGTCTAGTAATGGTTTTCATGCAACTTCTACTTCTTCCAACATCCAATCACCTTCTAAAACATCTAAGTTATCCAAAGGTCATCCATTTAACAAAGAACCTAATGCTTTTCATGTTGACTATGTCTACCCTCAAGGGATGCCTTTAAAAGAGACCCAAGCTAACTTACCTCTTGTTGAAATTATTTTCCATATCTCAAAGAGTATGGAGCCCAAGATTCATGTGCTTCAACACCCATAAAATTTGTTATGAATGATCCTTCATCAAACCTTCAAACATCTCTCACCCAAATCCAAAATCCTACCTCATCCTTAGAAGTGGCTCCATGTCAAGAGGATGATCCAAAAGGTAAAGAAACAAGTCTTAATGAATATCTAGATCAAGACATCGATCCCCATCCAATAATTGACCAAGGTACCATATCCCAAGTATCCAATGATAACCCAATCATACCCTTTGCCATCTTTCATGAAGACATCCCTCTATATCAAGAGACACATAGCCCTCCACTTCCTAAGAAAGATCAAGTGCATACAACTCTTCCTATGCTATCCAAAGATCCTTGTCAAGATCAGAGTATCCCCTCATCCTCTTGTTATACTCCTCCATATACACCTCAAAAATATCCTATTCCTCCAAATCCTTTGCATAAGAAGAAATCCCCTCAAGCTGCAACTGCTCCTCTAAAAATTGCTACTATCAAAACTACTTATGAGCGTATTGGTGTAAAGATGAATCATAAATATGAGAGCTATTAATATGATTTAGAACAACAGAGAGGGGGGGTGAATCAGTTGTTCTTAGGTCCAGATGTATAAAACAAACTTCAAAAAAATTTTCTTAAATCAGATCTAACAACCAAAACCAACTTGGTCATCACTGATTCAAAATAGAAACATATAACATTGCAGTCCACTACCCAGTTGTATCTAACTTGTAAAACACAAAAATGTCTAAACCAAAACATTCACACAAGCATTGACACTAGGATTTATAGCGGAAACCCAATCTGGGAAAAACCACTTTCTAACATGCTACTATTATTTTCACTCTTCTGAAGTGAGCTCGGTTAAAAGCCAACCCTGTCAAAGGTTACAATACACACTGTTAGGTGTGACCCAGTTAAAGGATTTCAGTCACCCTATTAAAAGTGAGCCTTGTTATAGGACTTACATACATTCCATTACAATGCAACCTTGTTCAAAGGATTTAAACATATGACTGTTAGGTCAACCTTTGTTAAAAAGATTTTGACTGTTACAATGGTTAGAAAGTAGCAACAATATTGATCTAAAAAACATACAACTCACTTTACAAATATCAAATCCAATTCCGTACACAAATGCCGGTTTACTAACTTTTAAACTTTGCCATCTCCATCTCTTATCTGCTCGGAACTTTTCTTCAAGTAATCACCACACTTCTCCTTTAGCCTTTTCTGCTTATACAGTCAATAACATCTACTAATCTTCCAGCATCCTCTTTTCACCCATGCACACACATACCTAATGCTTAGGTTCCCTTAATACTTCCTCAATTAGGTTAACTCATCTTTTTCCACTCAATCTCCTTCGTAGATCTTAGGGTTAGGAAAAATTCATTGAATCTACCCGCTTTATGTTCTTTGGCTCCTTTTCTAGAAACATCTCAAATCTCTTAAAGATTTACAATAAAACATTTTTTAGTGCGTTAAATGCTTTCGAACAATCAATAAATAAAGTCAACACGTTTTACATAATCCAAGAATTCAACAATGTTGGCTCCAAATCTGAATTCTCTTCAAATATAAAAATACTGATGCTTGGTCAATACTATGATCAACTACTCGATCTTCATTTAGAAAGCTCAATCATTACTAAAAATGTTTCCTCGGCTTAAACTATCTTACTCGGCAATTAACTGATGTTCATTGACACTAGAATTTTGCTCAGCATACACTGACTCGGTTGACATTAACATCACTTGTCTTGAACATGATTTCTCTATTTTTTCTCAGTCAAACCTACCAGTTTAGTCTTTAATCTTACTAAGATAAACAATACATTGTCTCATCATTGTACAACATAGTCAAGTACACTTTGTAGTATCAAGATAACTCAACCTTTCCTTAGGTTCTATTGTTACCAACCTTGCCTATCCCCTTAGCAACACTCAAATAGATATAGTACTTTCCTAAGTAGAAATAGTCTTATCAGTTAAGATTTGACATCAATGACAACACAACAATTGCTTCAATTGTAGTTTCCAACAATCTCCCTCTTTGGCATTGATGGCAACACCATATGATATCACCTGAATAACACATGGATTACCAACCAATCCAAAACTTATCTATCCATCAGAAGAAAAAAAATTTAATATCCTTAGATTCATTCTAATTCAGAATCTATAAGCCTCACTTTTGTGACCGTCAGAAATATCCATATCTCCCTCTATCCTAATCCTTCATTTCAGTTCACCATCTCCTTACATTTCCTTTCAGTGTCATGTGTTATTATATCATCTCAGTTCATCTCCCTCTTTGACAAAAATGTCAAAGCAGCAACTAAAACATACATCAATCAAATGTAGATATTATCTATGCAGCTCAGTGTTTCTCCCTATGTCATCTTACTTATGACTGATTCCTTGTCTTTGCTCTTCTTCACAACTCTAGGCCAGTCCTAAAGTGTGACAATCTTTTGCATCAATCTGTCAGATATTCTATTGTAGCATATTTGATGCAGTGCTCCTAGCTTAACTAGGAAGCCTCAGTTAGAGGAAGGACCCCTAATTGACTTCTCAAATACTCATGTGCTTCTTTAGTTAAAGCTTTAGTGAATATGTCTGCTAATAGTTCCTTTGTATTCACATATTCCATTTAGACTTCTTTGTCTTGTATCAATTCTCTCAAGTAGTGATACTTGATTGCTATGTGCTTGGTCTTAGTATGCATCACTGGATTCTTAGAAATGTTGATAGCTCTTGTTTTGTCACAGAAAATAACAACAGGTTCAGTGATTTCTTCTTTCATGCCTACCAACAATTGTTTTATCCATACCAAATTTGAACAGTTTACTGTAGCAGCAACATACTCAGCTTTAGCAGTAGATTGGGAAATGTAATTTTGTTTCTTGCTCATCCAGGAGACTAATCTCTGTCCAAGAAAGAAAGCTCCACCACTAGTACTCTTTCTATCATCTACATTTCCTTCCCAATCAACATCTATATATACTCTTAGTTCAAATCTTTCATCCTTCTTGTAATATAGCCCATAGTCATCAGTCCCTTTCAAGTATCTCATAATTCTTTTTACTACCATCATGTGTGTTTCCTTAGGATTGGCAGAGAATCTTGCCACAATCCCAACAGGTAGTGCAATATCTGGTCTACTATGTATAGCATACTGCAATTTTCCAATCATGGATCTGTACAAAGTCTGGTTCACTCCTACAGCATCATCATTCTTAGATAACTTTTGTCTAGTAGCCATAGGAGTACTTACTAGTCTAGAATCTTCCATCCCAAAAAAATTTAGTATTTCATTAACATACTTAGACTGTGTAATGAAAATTTCTTTCTAAATCTGATATACTTGTAAACCAACAAAGAATTTGATCTCACCAAACATGCTCATTTCAAATTCAGTTTGCATTTCATTTGAAATTTTTTTACACAAAGCATCTTGTCCACCAAAAATAATATCATCCACAAAAAATTTTGCCAATAGGATACCTTTACCTTCTTCATCTTTCATGTACAGACTGCTTGTGTCATTTGTTCTTGAAAATTCAATCTATATCAAGTAGTTATGCAATCTCTCATACCATGCTCTGGGAGCTTGTTTTAATCCATATAGTGCTTTGTTCAGTTTGCATACCATGTGTCTTCTATTTGGATCAATAAAACCTTCTGGTTGTTCTATGTAAACTTCTTCTTCTAGTATACCATTTAAGAATGCAAACTTGACATCCATTAGATAAACCTTGAATTCTTTATAAGCAGCATATGCAAGCAGAGTTCTTACTCCTTCCAATCTAGCTATAGGGAAAAATGTCTCCCCATAATCTATTCCTTCTTCTTGTGCATAGCCTTTACATGCCAGCCTAGCTTTGTTCCTAGTTATTTCACCTTTTTCATTCAGCTTATTCCTGAACACCCACTTTGTTCCTATAACATTTTTGTTTTCAAGTCTTAGCACCAGAGTCCAAGTATCATTCTTCTCTATCTGGTCTATTTCTTCATTCATTTCTTGTATCCATTCTTCATTTTCTAATGTCTCTCTAGTTGACTTAGGTTCAAATTCACACAGTAAACATGTTGGATCCATTGTCTTACTTCTGGTTAGAATTCTAGTATGTTTGTCTCCAATTATCTATTCAAGCTTGTGATGTCTTCATACATATTTTGCCAAAATAGGTTTAGCTCTTCTCTCCTCTATTTCATCAGGTTCCTCAACAAGATTTTTAGATTCAGCTTCTGAATGCTCGGCAACCTCTTCCTGATACTCAGCAGCATTATCTTGTCACTCAGCATGTTCTTGTTCTCTTTCGGTATTGTTTTCCTGATGCTCGGCAACCTCTTCCTGTCACTCAGCATTGCTTACCTGAGACTTGGCATCAGGTGCAAGTCTTTTACTTTCCTCTTCTTCTTCTTCAATATATACAAAAGATCTATAATCTTCTGGTTCTCTTTTGCTATCACCTTCATTTCTTTCTGCATACTCATCAACTTTTACATTCACACTTTCCACAATTTTGTTAGTGTTAGAGTTCAAACACTTATAAGCTTTACTTTTTGTGGAATACCCTAGGAATATGCCTTCATCACTTTTAGCATCAAACTTTCCATTCCTATTGTCTTTTAATATGTAGCACTTTCTTCCAAAGATTCTAAAGTATTTAACACTCGGTGCATGCCCATACCATAATTCATAGGGTGTCAGATTTGTACCTTTCTTGATCTGTACCTGGTTAAGAGTGTAGATACCTATACTTATAGCCTCTTTCCAGTATTTTTGTGCCACATTCTTTTCAAACAACAATATCCTTGCACAATCCAAGATAGATATGTTTCTTCTCTCTGTTATACCATTCTATGGAGGTGTTCTAGGTGCAGACATCTGTCTTTTGATTCCTCTTTTATTGCAAAATAGATTGAATTCATTTGATGTAAATTCTCCACCTCAGTCAGATCTAATACATTTTAGCTTCCTACCTATCTCCTTCTCAACCTTAGCCAAATACCACTTAAAATTTTGAAAAGCGTCAGATTTTTCTTTTAAAAACATTACATGCATCATCCTAGTATGATCATCAACAAACAAGATAAAATATCTAGCACCACAATAACTTTGTACACCCATAGGTCCACAAAGGTCAGTATGAACCAAATCTAAAATGTTATCAGAAGTAAAGGATTTGCACTTAAAACTTGACTTTTTCATTTTTCCTAATTGGCATTCCTTGCACATCACATTCTCAGGTTTCTTCAATCTAGGTACACCTCTTACTTTCTTCTTCTTACTTATTTCTACCAGATTATCAAAGTTAACATGACATAGCCTCTTATGCCATAACCAAATGTCATCAAGTTGTGCAACCATACATGTTTCTTCAGATAGGTCAAGATAGAACAAATTACCTCTAGTATGTTCTCCACTTCCAATCAGTTCACCAATAACATCAAATATTTTAGCTTTCTTGTGATGAAATTCCACTTGGTATCTAGTACTGTTTAGCTGAGCAACACTTAGTAGATTATAATTTAGACCTTCAACCCAATATGCATTTTCACAAGAGATCTTATCAGTTAGTTTAATCAAACCTTTTCCTCTAACAGGACATGGTGCATCATTACCAAATTTTACACTTTTACCTCTATAATGATGTAAGGTCTCAAACTTACTCTTGTCACTAGTCATGTGATCTGAACAACCACTATCAATAATCCATTTTTCATTCTTGTTCATATAGGAGATCAATGTAGTTTTCTCATCCTCATCAGATTCATCTTTCATTGCAACATAGAATACCTCAATTTCAAAATCATCACTATCAGTGTTAGTTTCTTCTTCAGCAATGTAACAAGATTTCTTACCTTTTCCTTTGTAGCCTTTGTACCTTCGGTAGCTTCTGTCATCTCTTATGTCTTTGAGTTTACTTTTTCTTTCTTCATCTTTATCATTCATGTCAGGACATCTAGCAGCTATATGACCAACTTTGTTACATGCAAAACATATAATAGGGAGTTTACCTTTATATCTTCCTTTTCCCCTTCTCAGTCTTCTAGACATAAGAGCTTCTAGATCTTCAAGTTCTTCATCAGAAGTGTCACTGTCACTTTCACTTTCACTGATGCATCTTTTTTTCTCTTTCTTTGGCTTGTTCAGAACTAATTGTGACTTAAAAGAAGATTCAACATTACCAATACTACCAATAGTGAAGTTATCATAGTTAGAGAGTCCAAAAGCAGTCAGCTTGCCAACCAAACTTTCCAAAGTAAGCACATTTGTAGAGTTACATCTAGATTCCTAAATAGCAGAGATCTTAATAGCATATATAGGACATAGAGTTCTTAGTACTTTACCAATTATAGTTTCATCCTCAATAGTCCCACTTGCTCCTCTAATAGCATTCACAACTTCTTTTATTCTACCACAATATTGTGCAATGTTCTCACCTTCTTGCATTCTCATTTCATCAAACTTACCTTTGAGACTCTCATCCTTAGCTTTCAGTACATTTATGTCACCACCATAGATCTTTGCAAGAGTGTCCCACATCTCCTTAGCACTTGTACAATCCTTAATGTCCTCAAATTTTGGATAGCTTAGGGCAGATGCAATTTCTAGCATTGCCTGATTATGTTCTTTCTTAGCTCTCATTTCTTCGGCAATCAAAGGTGCGACAGGTGAGACATAGTCATTCTCAATGTAGTACTTTGTAGAATCACCAATACCGGCTAGATGCAACTTCATCAAAATTTTCCATGTAGGGAAATTTTCCTTATTCAACTTCAGTACCTCCTTCTTATACATCCTGAACATTTGCTTCAAGCCCCTTTAAACTTGATTTCTATAAACACCAATAATAAGAAACATAGCTCTGATACCAATTGTTAATATGATTTAGGACAATAGAGAGGGGGGGTGAATCAGTTGTTCTCAGGGCCAGATGTATAAAACAAACTTCAAAAACTTTTCCTTAAATCAGATCTAACAACCAAAACCAACTCGGTCATCAATGATTCAATAATAGAAACATATAACATTGCAGTCCACTACCCAGCTATATCTAACTTATAAAACACAGAAATGTTTAAACCAAAACATTCACACAAGCATTGACACTAAGATTTATAGTGGAAACCCAATTTGGGAAAAACCACTTTGTAACATGCTACTATTATTTTCACTCTTCTGAAGTGAGCTCGGTTAAAAGCCAACCCTATCAAAGGTTACAATACACACTGTTAGGTGTGACCCAGTTAAAGGATTTCAATCACCCTGTTAAAAGTGAGCCTTGTTATAGGACTTACATACATTCCATTACAATGCAACCTTGTTCAAAGGATTTAAACATATGACTGTTAGGTCAACCTCTGTTAAAAGGATTTTGACTGTTACAATGGTTAGAAAGTAGCAGCAGTATTAATCTAAAAAACATACAACTCACTTTGCAAATATCAGATCCAATTCCATACACAAATGTTGGTTTACTAACTTTGAAACTTTGTCATCTCCATCTATGATCTGCTCAGAACTTTTCTTCAAGCAATCACCACACTTCTCCTTCAGCCTTTTCTACTTATACAGTCAATAACATCTACTGATCTTCCAGCATCCTCTTTTCACCCATGCACACACATACCTAATGCTTAGGTTCCCTTAATACTTCCTCAATTAGGTTAACTCATCTTTTGCTGCTCAATCTCCTTCGTAGATCTTAGGGTTAGGTCAAATTCATTGAATCTATCCGCTTTATGTTCTTTGGCTCCTTTTCTAGAAACATCTCAAATCTCTTAAAGATTTACAATAAAACATTTTTCAGTGCATTAAATGCTTTCAAACAATCAATAAATAAAGTCAACACGTTTTACATAATCCAAGATTTCAACAATGTCGGCTCCAAATCTGAATTCTCTTCAAATATAAAAATACTGATGCTCGGTCAATACTATGATCAACTACTCGGTCTTCATGTAGAAAGCTCGGTCATTACTAAAAATGTTTCCTCAGCTTAAACTATCTTACTCGACAATTAACTGATGTTCGGTCGACACTAGAATTTTGCTCGGCATACACTGACTCAGTCGACACTAACATCACTCGACTTGAACATAATTTCTCTATTTTTGTTTGGTCAAGCCTACCAATTTAGTCTTCAATCTTACTAAGATAAACAATACATTGTCTCATCATTGTACAACATAGTCAAGTACACTTTTTAGTATCAAGATAACTCAACCTTTCCTTAGGTGCTATTGTTACCAACCTTGCCTATCCCCTTAGCAACACTCAAATAGATATAGTACTTTCCTAAGTAGCAACAGTCTTATCAGTTAAGATTTGACATCAATGACAACACAACAATTGCTTCAATTGCAGTTTCCAACAAGAGCCTTATCTACACATCACACTCTATGGATGTTGATATCCCTATCACCCTTTTTCATCCTCCAAATCCATCCTTGGTCTCTATATTCCAAAGCTAAAACCATCAAATTTTTCATCTATATTGGGTCCTTATACTCCATCATCCACCACGCCTATCACTCCTAGCTTGTCATCCACATACCCTATCTCCTATCAAGGTCAAAAAGACATGCATCATTGAACCCTTCATATCAACCTATCCATATGAATCTACCATATTATCCTTATTCATCCATAATTCCCAAGTCTTTTGGAAGAAATTTGAATGTTAATCAAAAATATCATAAATATAAGAACCCACTTATAGATTAAGATCACTATGTCCTATCTAATAGACATGTGATGAAAAATAAAAAATATCTATTCAAAAGACCCCAAAATTCCATCAAGAAAATAAGAAAGAAATCAAAGAAAATGTAGCTTCCTAAATCCCTCATCGAAGAAGTGCATCCTAAAGAATTCAAAAGAAAAGACAAATCAAAAGCTATGCATATTCCCAAGTCTCTCTTAAAGAACTTGGAGACAAAATAAAAATCAATGTTGGCATCTAAGCTTCCAAAGGCCTCAACTCTATCTTCTTCCGAACATTTTCCATCACCTCCTACATCAAAGCCTCAAGTTGTTCTCTCTAATTTTACTCTATCACCCCACTACCCTTCAATTGTGTGTTGATGTTGACCTTGTCACCCTTTCCACATAATCCTACATAGATATTTTGAAACCCTATCCATTTTCCAACACCCATGTATGCCTCTTATCCTCTCTTTCACTATCCATCCATTCCCTTCATCCAATCCATCACATAAATCCTTAGTCATTAACTATCCTTACTCTCCATATCATTTCCCTTCAATCACCCTATCAGCATCCTTGAGCATACCTTTCAACAACCTTGGCCCATCAAAGCATGTCTTTCCAAAGGATCATTATCTAAAGAGCATAAGGTTTGAGTTCCTCCAAAAATTAGAAAATACAAAAAAAAAATATATAAAAAAAAGAGAGAAAAGTGCCTTGGTGAAAACTTGGAATAATGCACCTTGGTAGAAAAATTAAAGAGAAATAAATCCTTCTTATTGTGAAAACCACTTCTTGTGGCACCTTGGACAACTACCATGATGAAAACCTAGTAAGCATGCATTATACGTAATTCTTCCTCTTAAAATCTAAACTTAGAGTCGAGTCTCATTTATACTACCTCATCCATCACATTCTACTTCCATTCCTTACCATGTATCCCACATACATACATATTCCCTCTTTCACTTTGATCTTGACAAGGTTGAGTAGATCCATGAGCATCACATATCCTAACATCCACCATCCTTTCCATCAGCTTATTCATGTGCTCTCATCCATGCTACCCTATCATGATCTTTATTATCTCAATACAATCCTCACTACTCCTAAGCATCATTTCCATAATCCTAAAACTATTCACTCATAGCGTCCATCGACCTTTATCCTAATCATGTTATCTTATCCATATCTTATCCTAATTTACCCCTTCGTCTTGGTCAAAATGAAGAATGCAAAATTTAGAATAGGTTCTCAGAAGCCTCTTGACATGTCCACTCTTTTGGACCACACATTCTTTCATGCCATCAAGTCATTATCTTATATGCTATCTAGCATTACACCATTGGCTTACATTGTGATATATTTTTCCCTAGCTTGGATAATCTTGAGGAGACTATCCTTGATGGTTGCATTTACTCACTCCATCCATTATATTTCTTATCTACTTTTAATCCATCATATTTCTCATCTCTCTATTATGTCCTACACCTTTCTAGACATTGGGATCAAACCAATGTGATCTTTCTTGAGAACTAGTAATCTTTAAAAATCCTAAAATTTTGAAAAATTCCTAGAAAAAATCTAAAAATTGCAAAAGGTCCTAAGAAAATTCTAAAAATGTCATATAAAGTCCTTAAAAAATGATCATCCTGGTGAAAACATGGTAAACAAGCACCTTGATGAATTGGGAAAAAATTCAAAAAGCTCAAAATATTTTTTAAATTTTGAAAAAGAAGAAAAAGTGCCTTGATGAAAACCTGCTAAACATGCATCTTGGTAGGAAAAATAGAATCTTTTCCAAGTGGTAAAAACCTAGTAAACAGACGCCTCTTGTATTCCAATGCTCCATCTATCAATGCATATTTTGGCTACTTCTCTTTAGTTTCCTGCTTTTTGTGTGTTGTTATTTCCTTCTTTATTGCTTTCATATCCAACTTTAGTTTGTACATATCTTTTAGTCGCTTTCGCAACATCTTTGGTTCTTCATGGAACCTTCATGGCTTGAAACTGATCAATGTCTTAGACTTGGGGAAATCGAACCATAATATGGGGAAATTTCCTAGAAGTTCAACCAAGTCATCCTTGTTTTAGTCATTGTTCATCCAATATGAGTCTGTTTCTTGTCTCCTAACCACTGAAGGCTTTTGCCACTGACATCCTAAACACACAAGACGACACAAATAATCATATCTATGAACTGAAAATAATCACTGAAACTATTTGAACTATGCTGAAAGCTTATTTGTATGCTTTTTGACTATTATACCCCATGAGTGACTTGATGATGCCTATCTTGATTTAGAGATGCAAGGACTAGGGGCATAATACTTTTTTTTTTTGGTTTTATGTTTGTAGGATTAGTTTCAATGATCTGAAAGCATCACATAAATATTGGAACACCACATATACCTTGAGCCTCTTTATTTGAATAGTTCAGTGAGGTTAGAACTTATTCTTGTTTGTTAATGAGTGATTTCTTATTGCTATTGCAATCTCAATATGCACCCAAGGATGTGAATGTACAGGTCACTGCAGGCATACAATGCTAAAATTTGTCCTAGGTTATGAACAATAAAGGGTCATTACAGATAGAAAAATTTCTATTGCATAGGACAAGAAAGATCTCTATCTTATTTGGTGTGTTTGTATGCAAGAGACATTCATTTCATCTTACTGCTTTATGCCCTGGTGTTCATGATTCACTTGCAATATCAAAAGGAAATGACATTCAGGTCATCCTAGCTCTTTGTGCCTTGGTGCTTATGTCTACTACCGACACTTAATCTGACTATGTCATATTCATATCCTCATGGTTGCCTCACCAGTAAGGTTTGTATCAACATTCTATGTCCCAAACACTCAGTGATGAAAAACATCATATTAAATATCAGTGACTAAGTCCTAGGTTGCATTCATGGTAGAATTTGCATTCAAGAATTTTTTAACAAGATATTATTGTTTCTCAAAATTATGCATATTTTGTAAGGAGAGATCTTCCAAACTGATAATTCACCTTAATGCATTCATCATGCTATCATGAGTGGTTAATTGCAAACCTTTTTATGACATGATCAAGTACTTGTACATTGGAATGACATTTCCTGCATGAGATGTTAACCTTTTAACCCCTTTTATATCAATTTGACCTAATTTTCAAAGTTCTTCAATTTCGGTGAAAATTATACCCCTACCTATTTTGACACTCCTGACTCCATTTCAAGGATCAAAATCAAAATACAACATCATCTATATTGTCAAAATATTAAATCAATTTTTTGTTAAAAAGAAGTTGACCACTTATGCAAATGATCTCCATTACACAAATTGAGCCCAAAATCATTCTCATCATTTCTTGAGCAATCTATGTGCTCAATTTTTTTGGTTAAACATGACCAACTCTTGCTTAAACTTGGTTAAACTTGGTCAATTGGACCCCAAACAAGTGCAAAATGTGTTCCTAAATGTATGCAACTCAATCCACATTAGATCAAATCTTTTCAACATCATTTCTAATCAAAATAAGATATTTTCTATCAATTGAATTACTTGAAATTACTATGTAACCTTGTCATTTTTTAATTTCTCTCCCGAGGGGAAATGATCAATACATCATCAATCCATGATCATTAATCAAAGATCAATCTGCAAATCAAGAAAAATTTCCAAATCTTCTTCAATGATCAATTTGTCAAATGTAATTATCAAACAAGACCCCATCGCTAAGGGCACCTCAACTTCATCAAAATCAATATCAAGTTGAGTTTCTTCAATCATTCTGAATGAGTGATTTCATCACTTCATATCAAGTCACTCAGACAAACATCTAATCTATTGCAATACAATAGAATCTCTAGGGGCATATCAGGTTCATCAGGACCCATATCAATCTGATATTGTCTTCTTAATTTGGTAATTGGCTTCACCAAGACCCGTATCAAGTCAATTATCTCAATCAATCATCGAATAGATATTCAACTTCATCGCACCACATCAAGCTGGATATTCCAAACTTATCATCAATCGGTCTTCATTCCATCAAGTTCAAAGTCAGTTTTATTGATTCTAGTTTAATCAAGTTTAGAATTGATATCTTTTGAATCATCAATTGATCTTCATTCAATCAAGCTCGGAGACAATTTCTCTTTCTCAGGAATAGTTTCATTACTTCATATCAAACTTTTCTACACTTTGAAATCAGATGTTCTTTGAATCAATGTGTTTCTCACACATCAATTCAAAGAGGGGAAAATGTAATCACCTAAAATTGGTCTCCTAAACCATGGGCCCCTAATCTCAATTATTGATCATAATCATAAAAGTCCTAACCCAAAAGGCAATTCAATTTCTATCATTCAATTTGATCCAATCATCAAAATTGCAAATCATTTAAATCAATTGATTCCTAAATATCAACCTTATTTGACAATTAAATCAATTAATTTAATTAAATATCCTAGCACATTAATTAAATTAAACCCATTTGCCATTTACACATAAAAAAGGAATTAATTTGATTTAAAAATCTAAATTTGAGATAAATCCTCAAAATTATCTTTAAAATATTTTTAAAAATAGATTATCTTCAAAATTGATAAAAATAAAGGAGAAATTGATAAAAACAAGACAAGTTTGAGTTAAAAAGTTGAGTTGCATAATTTATTAAATCAAATAAAAGGAAAAAAGATGTTAACTTAAGCATAAAAGATTAAATTAATCTATTTTATTTTTTATTTCCTCAAATCAAATAAAAAATCATGCTTTAACTCAGCTTTGGATTAATCTTGATCGTTCATCTGAATCAATCTCTATCGTTGATTTCATCAGGGTTCCTATAAAAGGAAGGCTCCTCTTCTCATTCATTATGCGTGATTTTGATAACAATGTTATTTTGTGGGTTCTGAGAAGGAGCTATTGTGCATCAATTCTTCAATTTGAGAGTTTGCATATTCTTTCTTAGTTATTTGCATATAATTATAGCATAGATTTCACTTAGTTTTCTTATTTTCTCATATCTTATTTGCATTGAAAAAATACAAAAATATAGTTTAATCTTGCATTCATATAGAAACCCTATGTCTCGGTGTAGTCAAGTCACTCATACTCACATTGTTTAAGAGGCAATAGATTGAATTGTTATGATTTTATGCATTCATTTATCTGATATCATTTGACTAACCATGCATCTAATGATCTATTGAAGTGTTTGTTATTGCAACTTGCAGGATCAAATTTCATTCCTAGTAGATTGGTTGGGTAGATATATAATTGTAATATCCCAAAAATGGGCTTCAATACCATTAACCTCCTACATCAACAAATCGATCGAAATCAACCCTAAATTCCTAACCCAAGGCACAACAGCACATCAAGTTATCAAAACCCTAATTGATTTTATCATAAATCTGCATCGGGGTATATTTCTAAATATTCCTAATCTATCCTAATTATTCCTAATTAAATATTATTTGGCGATAAATGATATTATTTTATTTATCTTAAGTGAAATTAATTGAATATGTTGAATATTTAATTAATTAAACTTTATTGATCCCTTAATTAATTTAATTAGATTTAATTAAATTATTCTTAATTAATATTATTTATTTGACAATTAATCAAAAAATTCTCAAAAATAATTGATTGAATATTTATTTAATTGATTAATTTGAATTATCAAATTTAATAATGTAATTTTGGATAAAGTTTGATTTAATAATTGATTAACCCATAAATCAGTTATTTTTAAATTAAATCAAGAGAGATGAGAATAAAACACATGGAAATTAAATTAAACTCATAATTATCTATGCAAAAATCAGAAGATCAGTTAAACTCAAAATCAACTCTTGGCTTTGTGTTCTGCTAGAGTTTTTGCTTTGCGTCAAACTTATGCATTCACTGTCCTTCACACATTCTGCAGTTATTGTGGGAAATAGTATAGTATTTATGGCTTCAGTCACTTGTCACCAAGCAGTTGATGCTGGTGTTGGTGTGGTTTCGGATAGCAATGGCACCACCAAGAAAATGTCCCCACAAATTTTTTCCCAAAGTGTTTCATGAGGTATGGCTCAACCTAATATTGTTCTACCCATTAATGAGTTTAATGATGCTTGCACTTGGCTTGAAATGTGTACCCTTATTGGCTATTTTCTGGGTCGCAACCCTCCTAAACATGTTATCAGGGATTGGGTTGCAAAATCTTGGACCCCCCATGGAATCTGCCTGGATGGCATCTAGAGCCTCACCAAGGAATTTTTTTGTTTCATTTTTTGAATCCCTCCTATGTGGACACCATTTTTTCCAAAGGTCCCTAGAACCTCAGGGCCTCACTGCTAATCTTCCAACGCTGGACTCATGACTTCTCTGTCTCTGATGACAAGAAGCTGAAAGTCCCAGTTTGGGTAGAGTTTCCCAGTCTTCCCTTACCTTGTTGGCCTTTCATGCATGCCATAGCACAAAAGCTAGGTAGGGTTATATGTAACGATCATGACCATTTTCTTAATCCACAGCCTCAAAAGAGGCTTTGTGTTGAGGTCGACCTTTTAGGGACCTCAAAGAATCTATTGAGATTTAGGTTGGTGATACCACTTTCACCTAGAAGGTGCTTTATCTCAACCTTCCCAACACTTGTTATCATTGTCAATCTACTGAGCATAAGATTAAGGATTGTCCTCTCGTAGTGCCTCATACCAAGACTCCTCCCAAGGATTTTGGCTCTCAGCTGACTGAGGCTAGAAAAAAAGATGAGGGAGAAAAAGATGAATGGGTCACAGTCGACTGCCATAACAAGCTACACAAGCAGACTTCTTTGGCTTTTGCTTCCCATCTACCATCTTTAGATAACGTGATTTCTTTGAAAACCTTGGTTATCAAGGTTTCAAACCCTGCTTCTCAGGGGAAAGGAGTTTTTGACTCCCATGTTACCGTTCCTTCAGCCCGCATGCTCTAGATGGCCACAGAGATTGCTTCTTCTAATTCCTTATGTCATTCTCACAGCCTTTCTGGGCGTGTTGAGAATAGGTTTGATGGCATGTAGGAAAAATGATGTAATATATCTATGGAATTTTCGAGGTTTGCTTTTGCCCCAAGTTATTTATCTAATAGTTTTGATGCCCTTGGGGAAGGTGATGGAATGGATGACATTGTTATTCCATGAAGTACATCTCATGGAATGTTCATGGGTTGACAGAACTACACAAAAAAAATTCCATCAGGGATTTGCATCATCATATCGGTCATTTGGATGTTTTATACCTCCAGGAAGTTAAGATTTCTGGTTTCATGCTTGATGTTGCTTGTAAAGTTATTTGGCCTACAAGCCTTGCTCTCTGTTCTCAGCATGAGGCTGGTCAAGGCGGAGTTGCTACTCTCCTTGCTCCTCATTGGAATTCATTTTTGGTTAGTCATGGCTCTGATCCCATGCAGAGAGTTGTTTGGGCCACTTTCATTATTGAAAATCATTCTTTTGGCATAGCTAATATTTATGCTCCCAATGATGTTGTTGAGAGATCCCACCTTTGGCGCTGGCTTGCAAATTCTCTGCCACCTGCTACCTAGCTTGTTTTTGGTGATTTTAATATGGTGGAGATGGCATCTAACAAGGATGGCCTCTTGCCTTTTCAATGGATAGCTAGGGAAAGAGAAGCCTAGTACTGTATGCATAATAAATTAGGGTTTTTTTATCCCAATGTGGGTCATCGCCATTCTGATGGGGTCTGGCACACTTGGTCTAATTACAGGGTCACCTCTTATAGAATTCATAAAAGGCTTGATTGTGCTATGATCTCGGTACAATATTTTTTCTCTTTTTTTGAAAAGAAAGTTTTACCAGTCACTCCTCTTGTTGATGTGACCTTGTCAGACCACTTGCCCATCCAATTTAATATTGTTTGGCAAACAGCTAAGGCTAGGCCTCCCACCACACAATTTTTCTTTAATACTTCTATCCTTCACCATCTATGTACTATGTCCCACATTCATCAGGTTTGGAACCTCGAGCCTAGACCCACTTAGTTGACAAGTTGGATTCAATGGTGGAATGACGCCATCAGGCCTACTACTCATTTCTTGCACATTTATGGTAGACATCTGGCCAAGTGTCACCGTAGAGCCTATGATGTCAACACCAAAGCCTTACGTGTTGCCACTGAGGCCTTAACCCAGGACCCTTTCAATCAAAATCTATAACTTAATGTTGCTAAGTTACATCATCAGAAACAAGTGGCTAACAACTATTCTACCAAAGGATCCCAGATCAAAGCTCATCTCCACTGGTTAAAATTTGGAGACCAAGCTTCTAAAGAATTTTTTGTTTCCCTTTGTCCTTGTCATACCAGTATGGGCATAACCAGAATCAAAGAAGGTCACAACCTCCTCATGGAGCTTCCTGATGTTTTGCAAGCCTTTGTTCGCCATTATGAAAATATTTTTGTTACTCAGGGATATTCTCCTACTAGCAAGAAATCTCTTGTTGATTGTACCACAGTTGTATCGCAGTGTGTCTCCCCTTCTCAGCATGTCTTTTGTGATCAACTGCTTTCCTTGCAGGATCTTCATGAAGTAGTGTTCACCATGGCTAATGATAAAGCCCCTTGCTATGATGGCTTCCCTTGTGAGTTTTACAAGGCCCTCTAGGATTCCATTGGTCCTGATCTCCACCAAGTCTACCTGGAAGCGTATCATACCCAATCTCTTGGGGGTATCATTAACCAGGGAAATATTAATTTTATTCCCAAGTCTAGGGATCTAGAGGACATTTGTAACTGGTAGCCTATCACCTTTCTCAATGTCTCTTACAAGATCATTGCCAAGGTGCTGGCTCTCAAGCTCCGTCACATGCTTCCATAGATTGTTTGGCCTGAGAAAATAGGATTCATTAAGTCAAGATTTATTCTTGACTATATCATTTCTATGTGGGAAGGTATGGAATGGGCTCGTAAATCTCACTAGAAAGCCCTCTTTCTTAAGATTGATTTTGCTAAAGCTTATGATCATATTGAATGGCCTTTTATCCTTGCGATGCTTCACGCTATGGGTTTTGGACCCAGATTTCTTCAATCTATGCAAATGCTCTTCAATGATTCCTCTGCTTCCATTACCATCAATGGCCGACAGTCCTCTACCTTTGGGCTCTTCTGTTCCATTCGGCAAGGCTATCCCTTGGCTCCAGCCTTGTATGTTCTGGTCACTAAGGGTTTTAGCTACTTGCTTGCTCACTCCATTTCTATGGGTAATGTTCAGGGAATCACTAGTACATTTGAGGTTAAATTCTGACGTCCATTTGTCAGATTTATAACGCTCATTTGTTAGCATTTTGACACATGTGCCCATTGCCATTTTGTCATTGGAAATTGTGACAGAAGAGATATCTATCAATTTAACGACACCCCATTACATCAAAAACTTGCACATGATAACATCTTTGTTATGGCATTTTCTATGGTCCATCTATCAGAATTCCAACACAAAGACCTATCAGAAATATACAATCACTATCGGAACTAACTGTCAAAAAGATATCCTTTCCAACATTAGAACTGTTGGAATAGTGACAGATCTACAACCAACTTCTGATAGATAAACCCATCAGTGGCATAGCATTACTATCAGAACAGTCTATCAAAAATTACATATCTGTGATATTTTAACTATCGAAAGAGCGACGGTAGGGCAGTATATCTCAAACAGGTTGCCCTGTCAAATGTATAAAATTACTGTCACAATAATTGTCATAAATTATTTTGCTCTGACATTTTATCTGTCAGATAGGTGATGTGTTGGCCTATATTCCGATGGGAAATGATGTCAGATGTATAGCACTGTCATCAAAATGAATTATAAAGTGTCAAAAAATTGACGGATATGCACATTAAAGATAACACAACTCAAGAGACCATCATAGGTTGTCTCTTTCTTTGGTCTATATTATTGACATAATGTTTTACCTTTCATTAGCTCATCAAATCTGAGGATTTGAAATAATTTAATAGAATATTTTCATGACAACTTATATTATTTAAGTTGACGTTGCACAAATTTATCTACTTCACACACTTGTAGACTATGAGTAAGGTGATAAAGAAGCATGGCCATGGGAGGAGATGCTTCTTTATCACCATCTTCATAGTCTACAAGTGCGCGAAGTAGATAAATTCATGCAACATCAACTTAAATAATATACGTTGTCATGAAAATATTCTATTAAATTCTTTCAAATCATCGGATGTGATGAGCTAATGAAAGGTAAAACATTATGTCAATAATATAGACCAAAGAAAGAGACAACATATGATGGTCTCTTGAGCTGTGTTATCTTTAGTCCTAGCTACTGGGTAAGGCCTGGAAGACTTATACCTATCGATCGTCGAGAATAATCACCGCCTTGCATTTATGTACACTGCACAAATTGATCCTAGTCTCGCAAAAACATTTTACACTTGTGCATCTCATCAATACTGGAGGCCTAAAGTAATTTGATATGATCACTAGCACATTTTGTGCATGGATGAGAAACAATATTCAAAGTTTCTAGATAACTATTTTTGAGAAGAGGAATGAGTGGAGACCAAAGAAGGGATAATTATGAAGGTTTTATAGATGTAGGTTACTGAATCATCATCTCTACACTGGTACTCAATCTAGCCTCCACTCCATATATGTCTTCTTAGAATCTAAAAACTCTCCATCATTAATTCCCGTCATTTTTTCAGCATCTTCATGGACTGAGACCTTAAATTATTGAGCTTCTCTTTGTTTTGAGAATAGTTTAACATTCTTTACTTAACAGGCCCAACCACGTGAAGGTGGAAGCTCACCTGGCCCCTCCTAGGAGCCTCTTATGACCCTTTATGACATTTTAAGACCTCTAAGATGTATTCTTAGGGATAGTAAAGGGTCATAAGGGGTCCTGGGACACAACAGCTGAGAAACATAAATGTAGGCATCATGGTCACAATTTTTTGGAGACACAACATAATTGAGTGGTTTTCCCAAATGATGCAAAGTAGTGGTTTCTTTGCATCGTCTGGGAATAGCACTCAATTATGTTGTGTCTCCAAAACATTGTGACCATGATGCCTACATTTATGTTTCTCAGCTGTTATGATATCTACATCGCATCCTGTCGTTGTTACAGCAGCAGAGCCTATATTCCACAACAGAAAGAAATACATCTTTTTGGCCTGGGTCTAGATCCTACCCCAATTGTTGAAGGATCCAGGACCAGGCTAGAAAGATGTCTTCCCATTCTTTCTACAACATTGTGTCCATCCATGATCTTAGGAATATCATCATCTTTCCACTCTTCATTTGCCAAAATATATCGCTTCTTCAAGCTTGCAGAGTAATCTTATTAATAAAATAAATCTTGCCAACATTAGGGTACCCACAGATCAAAATAGTTGATGTTATTGGTGCTTGTGCTCAAGGATATTGATTCACTATTTTGACTTGGCCAAATCATTTTTATTTCAATTGTAGAGAAAAGGAGTGGGAGAAAATGAGTAGGTGAAAGTTGATCGAGCACGAGAGAAGGCATTACATTTTATTTGATCGTGAATGCTCTCTGAAATGACCAATCATGTTTTCTATTTGATTCTTTTTGGTGCTTTTTTTCCCATATTTAGTAGATAAAAATCATGGCGGCAGCCACTTAGCCATCTTTTTGATGTTCCAGGTATTTTACAAAGATACAGGTATGTGGATTTATCATTCAATTGCTTGCAAGTATTGGTCAAATGCAAATATTTTGTCAATTTGAAAGGGCAAGATATCAGTTTGGTGTTTTCAGTTTATGTTAAAAGTTGATTTGGTAAAATCCTCAAAAAACACACTACATGTTCTAAAATGTAAAGTTGAATGTTAAATGTAAGATATATATCTCATCCATAGAAATCAAAAGAAAGGACATGAAACTTATAAGGAGATTTACCAATCCAAAAATATAAGCGAATAGGAAACATGATTGGTACCTTATGAATTGGTTTTTGAGGTGCACAATCTTCATCAATCTCCTCAGAACAAGACCCCTCCTCACGAAAAATGTATTTAACACAAAAAAAAAAAATCTACAAAACTGAAGAAATGGCATAATTAGAACAAAGAAATAGAATGATAATAATATGCTAAAAATTCTATTATGTTTAATACATGCCAAAGGACCAGTCCCAACAATTCTTAAACATACTTTATCTAATATGATAATAAAATTCTAATTAAACTGATAAAGGTGTTATCTACATTTAATCTGCCAATTACTAATTAGACAAAAAAAAATATTACAAAATTGAACTAATGGCATGTTCTTCGTGTGGTAAAAGGAAGATTTGGCTATGAAAAAAAAAAGTGAAACGGCCTCATCATTTTTATTTCGATTGGATAGAGGAGCAAAAGCTGAGCACGAGAGAAGGTATGTGATTTCTTCATCTTTCAAGCATCTGGCATCATATTTGATAGCACATTTCAAATGCATTGCATTTTATTTGATCATGAATGCTCTCTGAAATGATCGTATTCTACTGGTGTTGTGCCCTAGCCCGTGCTTTATCTCCATTATTTGATGTTATTGGTGCTTGTGCTCAAGGATATTGATTCACTATTTTCAAATGTTTGGATCATTTTGGTCGTGACTGTTCCGCTAGTACACAGTCAGGAAATGTAACTGTCTAATGATTATATGTAATGTTGAATGGATTAAATGCTTTATTCTTGGTAGAAGTGAATGGAAGGAATAGTTTTGGTGTTAGGTTTCATTTATTATTGAATTCAATGGTTTCCGAGATGTGTTGATGAGTTTGCTCCTTGTTTAATGTTAATTGTTCCTATACAATCCACTCATACAACAGTGAAACGCTATGTGATTGACAATTTCATACAACTGGTCCTTTGGTGTGTATTAAATACAATCAAGTCACTTATTGAATGCTTTGGAGACTACTGGTTTGACTGTCCATCTGTTACCACTAACTAAGATTCATTAAAGGATATAAAACCCTTCATTTTGGGGTTATTGCGTGTGGATTCAAATGTAGGTTTTATTTGGTTAATGTTTAGAAGAGATCAATAAAGTATTTAAAGACAATCTTACATGTTTGGAGAGGTTTGAGAGGCACTTATTGTTACTCAAAATGAAAACAAACAACATAATAGACACTAGTAGAGAAGATTGCATATTTTTAGTTGTCTATCTAACACTACCTTAGAGGTTTTGTTGATTTGCATTCACTTATTACATTCATTTTTCAAATTTCATAAATGTACTCTAAGTATTGATCAGTTGTTACATAATTCAAAATTCATCAATGATCATTACATTGTGCATTCATAAGAATGTAGTACAAATGTCCTTTTGATTCATATTTCATGTTTCAATAAACAGAGTACATTGCAAATTTAAATAGAAAACTGAAGTATGGAATAGGGGTCGCATGCATTGCCTTGTGTTTGCATCTTGGTTCTACTGGTAGCTCTGTCAGGTCTTCATCTACATCTAGGTTGCTCTCGAGTCTCCATCAGCATTCAGGTCCTTAGGGAAAGCATCTGCAAGAAAAAGAGAAAGAAACAATGGTTAGATCCTGTCGGATCTAAGTAATGCAAGAGAAGCAAATTACATACATCAGCAATCTATCATTATCTGCATATCAATCTGAAATGATAAATGTAACAAGAAAACATAAATCAGCACTCACTATAAGGTAGTGTTAAAGGGACGTGTTTTTGAAACATGAAACCTTTCTCTTCTAATGTCTATTATGGTGTATGTTTTCTTTTGATCAGTCAAGAATCTGAATGAAAGGGACTTAGTATGTTTCCAAACTGAGAAACCTTTTTTAGAATGTATTTAATATTGATATTGCTTGAAAATTAACAAGTTGTTTTGCAGATAACAGCTGACTGGTTTACATTTTCAATCATTTTTCAAGATGCAGAACAAGCTGGTTTCCCATACCAAGTTGCTAATGGAAGTTCCAAGTTGCTGATCTTCAAAGAAATTAATTGCTTCATCAAAAAGAGATGTTGATTTCATGTTGATTATAGAGTACATTTTCAAACTTTCAAATGATTTAATGTTGAATATTATAACAGTGCTTCAAGATGTCATCATGATTTGAATGTTTACAGTTTGTTATGACTGGGTGTCACGAACCCATGTTCGAACCTCAGTCATTAATATTCTATCATTTTTTAGTGTCACGAGCCCGTGCTCAAACTTCATTAACAAATAATAAACATTTATCTTATTGTACTTCATACTATAAATTGCCAAATTCAGTATCAAAAGGAAAAATGTATAGTACAGAGCTTCAGGAGCTACAATAAATGCTGATTATGTTGGCTTCAGAATGCTAAATTGATCACATTTTTTAGTACTTGTCAGATAATAAAACTTGTTCATATTCAGAATTTCTGACAAGAGATATGTCAGACTTATAATGCTGTTATGTTGATCAACTTTTAGGATTTGGACTCAAGTTCAAAATGGTGTACTTATGCTGAAGAGATAAATGAGATTCTTTTATATATTTTCTTGCCAAGTTGTCCACAACTGAGGGAACAATAACAATTAATGTTAGTATTGACAAACTTGTTGAAAAAGAATAGAGAATGCAAGTTCAAAAGCTTATTTCAAACTCAAGTTTCTGTTTGAAACCAAGAGCCCAGGTTTAGTTGTTAATGTGCATTTCTTTGTAACTAAAAAACATATTGACAAACTTTTTGAAAAAGAACAGAGAATGCAAAGGAGGGAACTGTATGTGCACATTTTTGCAAGTTCAAATGATAACAAATGATGAGCATTCAAAGTTTGATGAAGTCTACATTTCAGTGTCAAACTAGCATTTAAAATAGCAAAGTAACTTCATCAGAAGCTAACAGTGGATGATCAATCAGAAAAGAGGATGAAGTGTAAGTGAGCAAAACTCTGGAGTTCATTTTTAGAATAGAGGGTTTCAAACTGAATATTCTTTCCCATAATATAAGTAGTTCATCTATTACAAGAGATAGTTCAAATCTCATTCAAAATATGGAGGCACTTTTTTCTTTTAGGGCGTAATCTATTTGCAAAACTGGAGGTGTCAATGGACGGTAGTGCTTCTTTTTGGTTGATAATGTTATAGAGCTATGAGTATATTCCAAGAATGATTCAATGCTAGCATCGAAACCCATATTTCATGCAAGGTATATGTCTAAACAGAAAATGTTTCTTTAAAAATCTAGGTGTATACATTCGGATGCATTATATTCCTTTTGTTGAAACAAATAGTAAACTGCCATTCAACAAAGGGCACGTTTTATTGCAAATTCCCAACATTTATGCAAAGTGAAACAAAGAGTTCCTAAAACCATCTTTCATGCAAGATTCGAACTCATAGATTGCAAGAACAAAAGACCCACGTTTTTGATATAATCAAATCTCCAACAAAGAAGATACACATTTTTTGTAGAAATCATGGCACGTTTTTGTAATAAAGAGGAACAGGGAATTCAAAAGGAAGACTTACAGTACAATTAATACCGCTTCAACACCAGTGAAATTGAGAGTCAATGCATGTTTGATCTATGTAAATGTTGATTTCTCTCATGTTTTGAAGATCATCTCCAGCAAATGCCTAGCATTCAGGCAGTTTCAGTGCATACATCTTCAGCACTAGGGTTTCATCCCTAATTTTCTTGCAAAATACAAGTGTTGTGAACAAAACAACAAAATGCCCAAATAAAACATAAAAAATTTTGGAGTCCGCAAGGTAAGGGAACAAAGCATTCAATACGACTACAGAGGAAGCAGTGCCAACTTTGCACGTTGAAAACCACGAAGTGCCACCTTTTCATCTTCAGTACATTCCTTAGTGTAAAGGCAAGTGGTGGTAGTCATGTCGACTCCCCACTTTGCTAAAAACTTTCACTTAATTTTGCATAAGTTTAGGGAATATATTAAGGTGATAGGTTAGATTGATTAATATTTTAGTTTTTGATATTACTTAATATTGAAAGCTTTTAAATATTATTTTCTTTTAATATAAATTTGGCATTATAATGTAAAGGGAATTTTTAAAATTCCTTATTTAAAAGCCATGTTTATTAAAAGGATAAATAAAATTTTGGCATTATCATTTTGTAAAAGGAATTTTTATTCCTTATTTTAGCCAAAATTTAGGGGAAGATGGTTTTCTCCATGTAGGTGGCATATAGGCTAAATTTTTGGCATGAATGGTGGCCAAAATTAGAGCAATTTTGTAGGGGTATTGCATTCCTGGATTAGGGTTTCAGAGCTCTCTTAAGGAAGGGAGATGAACTTTTTTGGGTGGCAATTATTGGAAAGAGAGCCTATAGTGAACTATTTAGTTCCTAAAAGCTTTCAAGTACTTTTTGTAGCCATTTTGCTCATTTTTTGGAGGAAATAAACTAGGTTTTGCAGCTCATATTTTGTCTGCTTGTGTTCAAATTTTAAATTCCTGTTCATCTTTTCTAGCAAGTGTCAGAATTTTGATTATATTCAGGAAGTGAATAAAATTTTGTTCCTTCCTAGTTAATTAGTTATACCAGGTCTTGCATGAGAGATGTATGTTTGTTAAATATTTGAGTTGTTTGTGGATCATCCCTAATAGCTTGAATGTATTAGCCTATACATTGAGCAGTGAATCAAATTGTCAAAGTTTTCATTTTGTGAGTCAAATCTGGAATTCATTTCTTTACAAAGTCTGAATTATTTGTTGGTGCATCACCCTAGTCTCTAAGTTTTAAGTTTTTCTTTTCCCTTTTCCCAAGAAGTTTTCAGGTCAGGAAAGTTATAACCAACATTTGATAGGAACCGGCTTAGAATTTGGACATTCCGCTCTAATCATAGTCTACCCACAACTAGGAGAGGTTTCCATTGTCAACTAGAAATTTTGTTCTGCCTTAGTGCCTGATATAAGGTAACAACTATAAGCCTGAACACTTATCATGACTGTACCCTCACAAATAGTGGTATAGACTAGTTTTACTAAGTTTCCTTTCTCTATTTTGAGGTTTCCTTTCTCTGCCACAGGGGTACAGGCAAAGGGTACTCATTCTATGTTGTAGTATATTTGTTTCCTAGATCTACCATATTATATATGTGTAGCCTGTAAGAGACATCTTCTGCTCATCCATGTATCAGAGCTTGGTGAGAGTTCTTAGGAGAAAGACAAGATGTCAGTGGGAGATGGAGAAACCAATATTAGAACACCACTTGAAGCCTTGCAATGTTGAGAGTGGGATAAAAGCTACACTCGAGACCCTATATAAGGAACAAAATTATTGAGCTTCACTTTGTTTCGAGAATAGTTTTATAGTCTATACTAAACAGGTCCAACCATGTGAAGGTGGAAGCTCATTTGGCCCCACCCCCCCCCCCCTAACATCACTCTAAATTCCCCGTTAACATCTAACATTCATTCATTATTTCATCCATTAATAAAATGTAACATTCATTAATTATCACACGATAACATTCATTCACACATTAATAAAATGTGACATTCATTAATTATCACATGATAACATTTATTAACACATTATAAAATTTATGAACATTCAATACCACATAATTAAATTCATTAGCATATAAAAATCAGTCATTATCAATTAAGGTGCATAGATGACAATCATTTCTTTTTTTCTTTTGATTTCTAGTTTTTAAGAAGTAATCGTTAAGAGGAGTATCAATATCATCATGATGATCATCTACCCTCTCATTAGATCTCAATGCATGCCTAGATCTCTATTGATGCAAAGGGGGGTCATCTGCAATAACATATAAAAGGGTTAAATTAAAAACATTTTAAAGTATTTCAGTACTTTACAGGCCATAATCGTATAGCTCTTTACCTGATCTAGTTACATCATCAACATCGAGGTCAGTTTGTCTGGCCTCGGCCTCAACCTCAACATGCTCATTACCAGTGGCCTCTACACTCTCTACAGCTGTAATATAAATTGTTACATTAATCCAAACACCAATTGCAATTAAGTTTTTATTACTACACCAATCAATATAAGATGTTTACTTGTATTACTATGATGCACATCCTCATTGTCATCAACATGCACAGGTTGTGTACAGCAAGAATTGGCAAGCTGCATTTCAATTTCATATGCATTCATTTTATCATTATTTTCTTAATTAAAACAAATTTACTCACTTTATATTGGAACTTAACATCAAATAAACTAATTGGTAAATAATTAAATTTGAAATATCATCTATTTAGCTTACTTACCACGACGGATCCATCAGTAGAACCTTGTGCACTTCTTATTCTTTCTGCCACGGCTTTACAGCCTTGTTGGAAGCCAATTCTTTTGTCCTCTTCTGTGAGACATATATTGAACTCCGCGCCCTACGTTTTTTCTTGGTATTGTCAAAAAAAAATTTATTATTTCATCAAAACAAAAAAATATTTCAAATTATAAAGATTAAAGAATTATTTTCAGTGTTAAAAGCCATCTACAAATTGTATCTTTCCTCATTCAATTCTGACAATATTAACACTTATAACTCATGCAACAAGTTTCGAATAACCACCAGAGCCTAGCTTGTGTTTCCCATGATTTTGTCTTGCCTTTGTTTCCTTTGATGTTTCAGGCAATCTATGAAGAGATTGATATATGTTAGTTCATATAAATATGAAGAGTATTTAGTGGACAATTACATTCTTAACAGTATCACATACCTTCTTCTGTTCTCCGGTGGTGTATTTCCTTTTTTAATTTTAGTTTTCTCATTCGCATCCAGAATAAGAGATTTCCACTCTTTATCAGGAATGCAAGGGGGGCAGTGGTAATTCAGGTTTTTGGTTAATGTACACCTGTACTTGTCCCTAATATACCTCAAACATAACCTGGCTCTTTGAAGGAGCTTACCCTTATCAAATGCATGAGGTCCAAAAAAGTTTGTCATACTCTCTACGAGGTCATCCTTTAACTTTTGATTTTGGGTTTTCCACCTTTTAAGAAAGGAAATAGTGTTAGATTCAAAAATGGATGTAATGATAACTATCCTAGCAATGATATGAAATCAAAATAGTGGATTGGGGTTTTAGTTCGGATATGATGTTCCACCCTGTATAGATGGTGGGCCCGAATATCCGCAAACACTCGTCATTAAGTTTACTATAAAAAACATCATTCCCTACAAAATAATCATGGGATCATTAGTCGAAGGATATAATAGTATAAAATAAGAATACAATAGATGTAAGCTTCTCATATTGAATGCAAGGTGTGATTAACATATGATTGTATAGTAAAAGAAAGGTCCAATCTTTAAAGTACCTGGAAGTTTTTCTATTTTCAAGGGAACTCCTTCTTCTTTTCTCACAAGCAATATGCAATCCTTCACCATTCCCATACTAGGAATACTAGTACATCTAGGAAAATCACCATCAAGTGTTGCATCCTTTGTTGCATAAATTGAATCCATTACAAAATGGCCCTAAGAAAGAACACTTCAAGGGAAATAAACATATATATAATGATAGAGAAAATAAAATCTGCATACGAGTAAGTGGTGCCATGGCGTCTGTGGCCATGCTATGTGTTGCCCACATTGTAGGACATAGTACATCTGAGCCTACCATCATATGAGGTGGCTATAGTAAATGATCATTGACACGTGCTGAAGAATAAGATTGTTAGAGAATAATAAAACCAGTGATTAGCATAGACAATATTGTTAGAGAGTAAAAAAAAATATAGTCCAACATGCGATCTACCTGAACCAACTGTAGTACACTCATCATGGTTGTGAGGATCAAAATTACGCAAAAAAAGTTGTAAAAGCAACACATCCGCTTATTTTTTAATGACATAAAAGACTACTATAACATAAAAAGTATTATTGAACTTTTGTTATAATTAAAAATTAAATTAATACTTACTCTGTAATTTTGAGATAGGTGCATCAGTTTAGTTGCCCTCTTTTGTGACTCAAGAGTGGGAGGGAATATAGATCTCAATTCATCCAATCTTTTTCCAATTTTGTGGAGGCATATTTTAAATGCAGAGTTCAGCTCATCATAACTAGCCAAATCAACAACTAGGTCCTTATCAAAGGACTCCTCTTCAAGGACTGTGGGTTCCTTTCCCTTTCTCTGCTGACCACCTGTTTGTGACAGCAATATTACTAACACTATTAGAATTAATCTGAAACAGTGATGAAAAGAATATAATAAAAAACTTTATTTAACATTTTTCTTCTATTTAATTTTTAGTACAATAACAAAGAGGTTTACCTGCTAGGAAGAAGTGCATGCATGATCATCATTGTCCCCTCTACGTGGTTGCTCCATATTATGGTCCTGTGTTATTATTTAAAGTTAACCAATAATTAGAAAGGACTACATTAATAAATTTCATTAGAAGATGATGATGGAGATGAGGTGGATGGTGAGGAGACTCTTTAAATGTGGTTGGAAAAAAACTCAATTATTTATTGGTACATAGTATGTACCTGCACCCTAATGATAGTGACATTGTTTGTATCTATGCGATTCAAATTGTAATCAATAAGCAGCTCTTCCCTTGCACTTATTGATTTTATCGCACATACAAATACATGATTTCTCTCGCGCGCCTCAAATATGCAATTGGGTTTCTTAATAGTTGACAGAGGTAGCGTGCTATTTATAAAACCTAAAATATTCCCTAATGTTTTTGGCCTTCCGTCAATGTATATAGCCACTCTTTTACTTTGCGCATTATCTTTTTGTTGAATATAATTTGCCGAGAGTGCATACCTACGCATACTTTTTTTATATTGAACAATTCGCATCCAACTTTTGTAATCATAACAAGGTCCAACATACTCCATCAATTCAACAAATTTTTTGTAAGAGACCTTTATGCCATCCATGGAAAATAGGCCCAAACCATGTATTGACAATGATGCAATATGATATATCTTGCCTTTAACACTAAAATTAGTGTTTATTGAAGGAAGTTACTTGGGGACCCATTGTTTCTGTATATTTTGGTACCTAGAGGGCACCTCGATGTTGCCTTTGCTCTCATCATCATAAGAACATGACCCCCCTTGAGCAAGGAAAAATTTTATGTGTTTATTGAATTTCCTTTTAGTCTTTTGACCTCTAGTTGATCTTCCTAATTCAGACATACTAAATGACTCACTTTCGTCGTTCAAGGAAGACACATCTGACAAATACCTATTTGTTGCTACCTGCACTCCATCAAATGAGAGAGATAGCAAGTAATGTGAGATATTTTGCAAATTGTGAAATACATTAATCTCTATACGATGTATTGACTTATACCTGTCGATCCATGAGACTGTGTGGGATGCTCATGAAGGAGTCTGGGTACCTACATATGTAATTCAATTATCTAATGTTAGCTAAAAAATTCATGATACATATACTCAAAACCACATAGTAAGTACATTAAAAACCATAAGCATCTCATAGTAAGTACATCAGAAATTAATTAGATTAAGCAGTGATTGCATAACTACACATTTCTATCAAGAAATCAATATTAAATAGATTAATCAGTGATCATGTAACTGTACATTTCATTCATGTCATTCATTGTCTTCTTCATCCAACTAATCACCATGATCATTGTTGATGTCGACATCATCACCACCACCATCATTGTCATCATCTTCGTCATCATCGTTTTCATCGACATCATCATCATCATCATCAATAGCATCATCATCATCATCATCTTCTTCTTCTTCTTCTTCAAGAAAAGTTGCATCAGGAACATCATCGACTAACTATTGTTCATGATCATCATCTACATCATCTTCTAATTGTTCGCAATCTTCTTCATCCATCGCATTATACCTCATCATCCTTTCTCCTGGATCATGTCTAACAACAAATGACCAACCCAATTTATGTGGAACCTCTAAGTAAAATACTTTCTCACATTGGCTTGGAAGAACATAGGGTTCATCCCCAACTGGCTCAAACCACCTTGTATTAATCATTGGAAATCTATTGTCATGTTCAATAACAATTCTATCCGGATCATTTTGATTAAGTCGTAGCCTATACCATCTAACGATGAAGAGAACTAATCTGAAGGAATTAAAGTCACACTCAAGTATATCATCCAAAATGCCATAGTATCGATTTCCAGACTCTCGAGGATGTAAGTCATTTCTAGATGAAATATTAGTCACCTGAAAGACTGCACTTATCTCATAATCACAAGTTTTCTTTGTGTCATCCAAATTTTTGATGCGAAATTTATGACCATTGCAAAACATAGCCATGTGGTGTTTGACTTGCAAAAATATGTAAAACATGTATAAATTAATGCATCGAGAGTTCATAAACGTATGAGTGATTAACAAATTTATACGTACCTGGAAATCTCTTAAACCATGTGCTAAATCTATTTCCCTTTGAGTAACATTTGGATCTCCGTTACGATGAGCTTCATTAACCAATGAAGATACAACTTCCCATGTTAATGTGCGACCTAAATGATGACATTGTTCAATCCACTTCATCATCCAATCTTGATTGTTTGCAATATACAAATGTATTGCATCCCACTCTCAAGCAGCTGTACAAAAAATAAATAGACTACTTACAACCGATTAATTTTGAAGATTAAGAATTAATTAATAGCTACAATAACATCTTATAATTTATTACCTATCACTTTCTTCATTCTACATTTCCCCACCAAGTACTCCCCTTCAAATTTTCTAATGATGTCAAGATCCCAAATGCGATCTATATGGATCTTTGTGGCAAGCTTAGGAAGATATTCAGTAACATACACCACAGTCTAGTATACCATATATCCCTCCATCATAGAACCCTCAGGATGTGCTCTTTGTCGAACCAAAGCCTTCAAAAATTTTAGGTGCCTCTCAACCATCCACATTGACCAAGTGTGTACGGGTCCACACATTTCAATCTCCTCAACTTGGTGTATGAGGTAGTGTTCTTATGCATTGAAAAAGGTTGAAGGTAGACACTTTTGCATTTCACACATTAGATGAGGAATTCTTCTCTTCTAGTATTTTATATCTGCTCTATGGATTTCTTTAGATGACAACCACCTACAAGACATTCAAGACACAAAAATATATAAACACAAGACTTTACAATATATATATACAACAAATTGAACATATATCATTTCTTAGCTCATGTATTTTTCAAGATCATATATCACTTGTTTGATATTATTGTCAAAGTTCTGTGGGAGAGATAGGGGTAGCACGTACTGCAACAATTATAAAAATAATCATGGCATTCTTTTCACATATACTACAACAAGAAGTACATGTAGTTTACAAATATATTGTAAATACAAAAGAACATGACTTACCTTGATGAAGGTATGTCAATCATGCATTTTCAACCCTGGCCCAAATTCACTTTTCTTTGATATGGTACTGCTTATGTTTGCAACAAATCCTGTGGGAAATGAAATTTTTCGTATGACTTATTTTATGGCATCACTTTGTTGTTATGTTAATAACCAAGGAAGGGAACTTTTATTGATCTGTTCTCCATTTCCATTTGATTCAATGAAATTTTTCATTACATGATTGGATTCATGAATGTCGCTATAAATTTTGATAATTTTTTCTTTGTCACACCTTCCATCCAATATCTTCCATAATGTCTCTGTTACATTTTTTCTAATATGCATAGTATCAAACAAATGCACAATTTGCAGCTTCTCGTAGTAGGGAAACCTACTAAATTATTTGGGATAACTCTTTGGTCCCTTTGGAAGGTGCTCAGTAGTGTTTCCTTGACAACATTCACGATCATCAATCACATAATCAATAAACAAAATACAATAAAAATATACAAATTCCAAACATAAACCATTAGGTAGAATGGTAGTACCTTGAAGATTAATTCTATTATATTCCAACTTCCATAGGAGAGGTGTCATTCTTTGTGGCTTAGATGTAGTCTCTTCTTTCCCATTGAAAATATATTTTTCGATAATTTGATAGTTATGATTTTTGTGCAGAAAGTGTCAATGCTCATCAAACACCTGCTTTCCTAAAAATTTTGAATGACAAGATTTCATCTTTGGACCACAAACTGGACATGCAAATTTTCCCTTTGTTTGAAGACCTACAAGGTAATAATATATTTGGATTAAATATGTTAATTTTTATTTTTAGAATTATCATATGCAACTTGAATTCACCATAACATACCAAAAAATGCGTTAGTCCTGGGGCATCATGTATTGTCCATACAAGCATTGCATAGAATTGAAATTGTATGTCTCCTATTGGTCTAGAGATGTCATACATAGTGACACCTTTCCATAACTCCACCAACTCGTCGATAAGAGGCTCAATATATACATTCATATCTTTAACTTGGTATTTACCTAGTTGAATGAACAACAACATTACATAATTATTGTGACCATTTTACTACAAGATTTATAATTACATGCAGATAACTATTAAATGATCAAATACTTGGAATAATCATTTCCAACATAATGTGCTCCCTCTTTATTAACATCCATGGAGGAATGTTATTGTTGATGAAAAAAACAAGCCAAACAATGTAAACAGATCTTAGCTCTCCAAATGGATTGACACCGTCTGCTGCCACTGAAACCTTGAGATTTTGAGGTTCTTTGATAAAGTGTGGCCACTTTTCCTCTATCTCCTTAAATACATAACCATCCATAGGCATTCGAATAATTTCATCTCGACTCCTATTGCATGCATGGTAATCCATAAATTGTGCCAAGCTACTACACCTGAATAATCTTTGCAAACGTGGTATAATGGGGATGTAAAGAAGAACCTTGTGAGGCACTTTTTTTGTTATTTGATATGTTTGATATCTACTTGTATGACATTCAGGGCATTCTATTGCAAATTCATGTTCTTTATGATAAATAATATGATCATTGGGACAAGCATCTATTGCTTGATACTCTATTCCAATATCTTTCATAGCGGCACATAATTCTCAGTATGAGCGAGGGAGAATATTTGATGGTGGTAACAAGAACTCACCTATCAATCTATAGAAAAAATATAAGTTGTTAATATTAACAATATTTATGGTACATGTTTCACCATTTAATTACTATAATGACATATATGACATACCTTAGCATACATGACATTATTGTGTTGGATAAACTATTCATAACCTTCAAGTTCAACAACAACAATACAACAAAGAGAAGAGTTGTTTGGGAGCCTTCGTAAAGGGGCGTGGCTTCCTTCTCAAGTAGAGGTATATCATGGATGACATCAACATCATCCTAATCATCATCATCAGTTGTGCCAATACCAAATGTGTCATGGATCAATGTATTAGTACCATCATCTAGCGCATCATCATCATCTTCCATGGGATCATAATCTTCAGCTTCAATATTTGCAACTCCATGATCATCCACATCCAAAGCCATATTCTCAATATTCACACCTCCATGGTCCATATCATGTACTCCCCTAGGGAGGTCGACCTATATAAAAATGATGAACACAAATAAACCATGATAATGATCTCATCATCAAGTATATTTCATATATATATATATATATATAGTTAAATAAATTTAATGAAAAACTTACCAATTCATGATAATCAAACCCTCCTTCAATGTGACCATTATCCCTACAATGTCTCTTAGCTATTTTGATTAGCAATCTTCTAATGTTTAAGCCCTTACAAATATTGCAGGGATAATAACATTTTCCATCGCCTTTTCTTTTAAATTTCGACCACAATCTATTGATTTCATCCCCATTACCTTCTTCACTTGGATTATATGACATGATCCTTCTTCACTTAGATTATCTATAACCTAATTATATATAGAAATTGAAAACTTAGTTATGAAATGATGTTGTAGTATAGTATACCAAATTGAAACACTTCTATTACTATAGTCTTCCACCTCAAACTCTTTCCTATTTCGCAAGAAAGAAAGATATTCAAATAATATAGTAGTTTGTAAATCAAAATAAAATGGAGGCAAGTTGTTGATTGAGGATGTAGGGAACAACACCTGTTAGTACTTTTATCGAATTGTAAATTTCAATTTTGAACCATTCTGTGAATATAGAACATGGATGTAATCTCAGAAAATAACAAAATGTAGACAAGACAAATTACTTATTTTGTTATTCTACATTACTTACTATTTGAGTGCATGTTCCACCTGCAACTTGATCAAGTCTTGTTTGATGCTTCAATTTTGTGTTCATTGTCCTATAGAAGTACACAGATTTGTATTTACCCAATATGTTACTCAAAAAACAACAATAAAATAAAATACTTGTTGAGAAAAATCATCATAGGAGTATCAAAAACTCAAGATCCAAAGGTAACACAACATTATAATACTCTTACATTCAACCATCAACTCATGCACCTAATAAATAGGAGAAAAAATACATGAAATTGAAAAATTTAACTAATGAATTGTGTTTTTCTTCTCATCTTAATCAGCCAAATTTATATGAGATTCTAAAGAAGGCCTCACTCTTAATTAGCCAAATCTTCCTTGTACCACACAAAAAAACTATGTTATAACTATGTCTACTCCAACCTTAATTGTTTAAGAATTCATCATATCAGATAAAGTATGTTTAAGAATTGTTGGGACTGGTCCTTTGGCGTGTATTAAACATAATACAATTTTCAGCATATTATTATCACTCTATTTCTTTGTTGTAAACATGCCATTGGTTCAGTTTTGTAAAAAAAATTATGTTAGATGCATTTAGAATCATCTTCATTGTCTTCTGATTGTCTAAATGCTTCTTTATTTGTCAGCTAATTAATACATGCTACTATATAAAGAAGACAATCAGAAGACAATGAAGATTTGTCTGACAAAAATGAATACACTAAACTGAACCAATGGCATGTTTACAAAAAATATCATAACTCTCAAGAAAAACTGAAACAATGGCATGTTTATAACTCATTAAGAGTGAGGCCTTCTTTAGACTCTCATGAGTTTTGTACTACGTATGCAACGTATTATGAGTTTGAAGAGAGTTCATGCCATGTGTGATAGAACCTACTTTATCTAATATGGTGCATTTTTAAACAAATTAAGGGTAGAGTAGTTATTACTTAGTTTTTTGTGGGGGACAATGAAGATTTGTCTAACAAATAGCAGGTCTTCTTTAGTATTTCATGAATTTTTACCACATATATTGTTTCAAGCCTCTGAGTCCTGGAGAAGAAGAATGGTGAAAGTTGAATAGATCAGAGTGAATGGGGTGTTAAAACATGGTGAATAGACCATGATGAGATGATACTTGATGTCGTGACTAAGTTTCCCTCACAAACAGTGGCATAGACTGGTTTTACTAAGTTTCCTTTCTCTATTTTGAGGTTTCCTTTCTCTGCCGCAAGGGTATAGTCAGAGGGTTCATTGACAAAATGATCCTTCGAATGGTTACTATAAATATGAATGATTTGATATAGCATATTGATCATTTTACTTGAATTTTGGAATAGCTTGTGCAAGGGTGAAAGTAGTTTTGATCATTTTGGTCGTGACTGTTCCTCTACACAGTTAGGAAATGTAACTGTCTAATGATTATATGTAATGTTGAATGGATTAAATGCTTTATTCTTGGTAGAAGTGAATGGAAGGAATAGCGTTGGTGTTAGGTTTCATTTATTATTAAATTCAATAGTTTCCAAGATGTTTTGATGAGTTTGCTCCTTGTTTAATGTTAACTTTTCCTGCACAATCCACTCATACAACAATGAAATTCTATGTGGAAGGGATGGTTGATAGTGTTCCTTGAGGGAAGGGGGATTTTGAAAGACTTGTTATCATTGTATTGTGTATTTCCAATATGTTTGGATGCAGGGCAAACCAAAAGAATGAAGGATCACTCACTGATTGCATGATAACCCTATTTTGAAGGGTCACTAGAAGAGGGGAATGAAGGATCACTCACTGATTGCATGATAACCCCACCAAGAATTCTTTCCTTTAAGTTTCCACAATATCTCAAAGTATGATCATTATTCTTTACTTTCTTCTATATGCTATTCTTTCTATGGTTTTGTTATCTCAGATATATATCAAAAACATTGCAGATGTGCATATAAAAGTAAAATATTGTACTTCAATTGTTGCACATTGAAGCATTTCCTCTTTGGAGTATTCTCTTCATTTGTACAATATCTGTCAAAAATGGTTCCCATATTTCTTCAAGATCTATTTTAATCTTTATATTGCAATTTTGATTAGATTTGACCAATAGTTGATTTCATTAGTATTTTATAGCATATACTCCTAATGTGAAATGTGGAGAGAAAGAAAGAGACATACTAGGTATGAATTACACGATATACCCATCATCAATTAGCACTTAAATAATAAATTATGGACAGGGAACAACCCCCTAACCTCTGGATGTTTATTTCATGTTGGCCTCTTATTATATGCAAAGGTAGGCATGTCTTAGGCTAACAACCATAGTGTAGGGGCCATAAATTATGGATCCCAAAATAGTGCACACTTGTATTAAATTAGGTTCACTATACTACAAGGGAATGGAAACCATGCAATAGTGCCTCATGGGGATGGAAGCAAGCCTTCACCAAGAAGATGATTATGTCTGCAATATTTACTAGAGGCAAAGAACATAATTTGGTTCTAGCAATTACTGCTAGAAGATAATGACACCCACAAAACACTTGGAAAAGATAGCACTCACTATATCTTTTATCACTCTTTTAAAGCTAGGATAATAAATCTCAAAGATTGATCAACGAATTCTTGAACACAAAGAACCATTGATAGATATGATTCAAGTGTACAATAGCCAACAACTAGTTGTTCCAATCATGGTGTCCAATAATTATGTTAGAAAAATTATCTACCAATCCCTTACACAACCATAATAGATTCAAACCATGAACTATAAAAACCTGACAATGGGACTAACAAAGATATAGCCTAAAAAAATCTTGATCATATTCCACCCTATTGTAAGGTCCAAGAAGTAACTCTATCTTAAAGCTACACATTCCTCTAGATGAATCTCAAAGTTCGGGTAGCTGAAGCATAGCAATACTTGAATGAATATAGGAATAATTTGATGTGCAATCATTTGCTAGCTTGGTTTGTGGATTTTCCACATTATATTTTCCCTTTAACCACATTTATATTTTGAGAAAATCAGAAAAAATTGTTTCAAATTTATATTATCCTTTTGAACCAGCACACTGCCATCAAAATGCATAATCATTGGTCATCTCAAGAAAATTCATATTGATTAGTAGGATATCCTTATAAAAATTTGATGCATGTATTTCTTGTGAATTATCGACTCTATGTATCTTGCAACTATGGAAGGAATAGTGTTGGTGTTAGGTTTCATTTATTATTGAATTCAATGGTTTTCAAGATGTGTTGAGGAGTTTGCTCCTTGTTTAATGTTAACTGTTCCTACACAATCCACTCATAAAACAGTGAAATGTTATGTGGAAGGGATGGTTGATAGTGTTCCTTGAGGGAAGGGGGATTGTGAAAGACTCATTATCATTGTATTGTGTATTTCCAATATGTTTAGATGCAGGGCAGACTAGGAGAATGAAGGATCACTCACTAATTGCATGATAACTCAGTTTTGAAGGGTCACTAGTTGAGGGGACAGTCAAGGTCCGGATGACTGCATCATTGGAGGACCCTATTTCTTTGTATTAATTTCTATTAAAATTGGATGCATGGATTTCTTGTGAATTATCAGCTGCTATGTATCCTGCAACTGCATCCATAAATCTGCATATACTTGTCTAGGGTTGTAAGCCACTTAGGGATCAAAATAGAGAGACTAAATAAAAATCATTCTTTGTCCTATTTCCTTTTAACAAAATCTCAACTATCAATGATATAATATACATTTGATGCCCTAAGCTATCAAATATACAAATGGCTCCTAGCTAGAAGCTCACCAGGAGAATGAAGAATCACTCACTGATTGCATGATAACCCGATTTTGAAGGGTCACTGGGTGAGGGGACAATCAAGGTCCTGATGATTGTGCCATTGAAGGACCCTATTTCTTTGTATTAATTGCTATTCAAATTAGATGCATGGATTTCTTATGAACTATTGGCTGCTATGTATCCTACAACTGCATCTGTAAATCTGCATATACTTCTCTAGGGTTGTAAGCCACTTAGGGATCAAAATAGAGAGACTAAATCAAAATCGTTCTTTGTCCTATTTCCTTTTAACAAAGTCTCAACTATCAATGATAAAATATACATTTGATGCCCTAAGCTATCAAATATACAAATGGCACCTAGCTAGAAGCTCATGGGCTGTCCATTTGATAACCACAGTCAACATTTCAAAAAAATAGATATTCTTGAGCACAAGCACCAATAACATCAAATAATGGAGTTAAAGCATGGGCTAGGGCATGACACCAATAGAATGCAGACATTTCAGAGAGCATTCATGATCAAATAAAATGCAATGCATTCGAATATGATGTCAAAGGCTTGAAAGATGAAGAAATCACATACCTTCTCCCACGCACAGCTTTCGCTCCTTCTCTATCTAATTGAAATAAAAATGATGAGGCCATTTCACTTTTTTTTTCATCTATACCCTAAATTTGTCAAAATTATGATGGTCAATTATACACCCATTAGAATACCGACACCATCAAGGCCTATTACAAAAAAAAAATACCAAATTCATAATAAAAAGTTACTCATCGAAAACTTCTATCGAAATTTGGCCCCAAATGTAGTAGTGAATCTACTTGCCGGATTCGTCTCAACAATTGGTCAATGGCCATTTTGCAGATGATTCCTTCCTCACTCTGGAAGAGGATGAAGAGAATATCAAGGTAGCCTTGTAGTGTTTAGACACTTTTTGTCTAGCCTCTAGTTCGGCCATTCAATAGCACAAAACCCTCTACTATAGACAGTTGGCTCTTCCCGAGCCTCCCCGATTTTCTTAGTTTGGTTGGACCAGGATCTAGCATGGGGAAATTTTTTGCTTTCTTGGCATTCCCTTTGCATTTCAAGCCCACCCTACAGATCTATGGAATGCAGTTCTTGCTAAAATTAAAAAAAAGCTTACCTACTAGATCATGAAGCCGCTCTATCTCACAGAAAAATTCTAGATTTGCTCCAAGATCTTGGTGGCCATGCATGTGTATTACTCCTCTTGTTGGGCTCCTTCAAAAGCCTCCTACAAGAAGCTTGAGAAATTATTGCAGGATTTCCTTTGGGCTTCCGGTATTGATCACCAGGGCTTTCACAGAGTTGCCTAGGATTTATGTTGCCTCCCTAAAATCTTAGGTGGGCTTGGTTTACTTGTTACCCAGAAGCAGGGACATGCCCTTTGTGCCAAATGGGTTGTGCAGTGTCTCACAAGAAATGAGGCCTAGAAAATTTTGCTTCGACACTACTTTTCCTCAGGTTTTCCTCTTCACAAGCCTTCCTAGAAGGGGATTGGATTTTAAACCCTTCTGGTTATGAAGGAACCCGTTGAAATCTAGGGTACTTTTGTTGCCAAAATTATTTAGATAGCTTGGGATTCTGTCAAGCCCTAGCTCCGTTGGGCTGGGAATGGTTTTCAGGATGGTCTTTCTTTCAACCAGTAGAACATCTAGTGGTCCCCTCTTTTTGTTCAATAAGGGATTCCTCTTGCCAAAGTTCCAGGGGTTAGTGCTCTTTGGTTTCACAAGTGTGGCATTCAAACCCTGAAAGATCTTTTCTCCAGAGCCACTATGAATCTCAGATCCTGGGATGATCTTCGGGTTCAATTTCTGGCTCATCCGCCTAGATCATCAGACTTTTAACTTACTAATTTCAGCTATCCTACCTCATCTCCTGCACAAGTTGGGAATCCAATCTGTTAGACCTTGGTGGAAGGATTGGAAATGGTATCCTACTATGCCCTTCACCAGTTACAAACCCAAGCTTGGGTATTCTTGGTTGGTGCCTCATCTGCCCATGATTGATTTTCTTAACCAACATTGGCATGTCTCTTCTTCTTAGAAGAGTTGGGGCTGGCAATTTCATATTATTTGGGATTATGTCATTGAGCCTAAAATTTCTCATTTTGCTTGGTGTTTTTTATACCAGGGCTTGCCTTTGGGAGCTATACTTAGGCATTTGGGGGTTCCTGATCCTAAATGCCCTTTTTGTGGTCATTCTGAGATGCTCATGCACATTTTTTGGTTTTGTCATCATGCCCAGAATTATTGGGTCTGGATTCATGACCTCTTTGCTCCTTTTAAGCTTGAACCTTTTTTGTGGCATATGGCACTTCTTGGTGACCCTCCCAGAATGCCTTCCCAGTACACTCAGATATGGCATACTTTCAAGATGGAGATTTTATTTACCTTATGGAAAGACCAAAATTTTGTGCTTTTTTTCTCACAATTCTCTGGATATTCATGTCTCTCTTTATGCTAAGGCATGTATTTATAATAATGTCATGATGCAGATTCAGGTGCAAGTGGATAAATTGGCCTTAGAGGTTGCTCATTTATAGGAGCTACTTCAGCACTAGGGCAATGCCCCATGTACTATGGCTTGAGTGCCTCCAGATTCTCTCTTAGCTGACCGTACGCCACCTAGAGGCCGATGTCATAGCTGGAGTTCCTCTACCAAACACTCCAGGACTCCCCATCAATGGTGTCATCGCTCCACCTCTCCTCCATCTCCAAGGGATGTGGGTTCTGGCTGGCCGCCTATGCTTTCTTCCACTACTACTGCTATTTCTCGGCCCTTAGCCTCTGTCCCTACATATCAAGACAAGTTTCGTCACCTAGCGCTTGCTATCTTGCCCAAGCGAGAGGAAGGAGAGCTGGAAAAAGAAGATCCAGAAGATGACTGGGCCATTCCTGATCAATCTCCTCAGCCCAATGTTTGGGGCAACCCTGATGATAGAGATCCTCCTCCCTCTTCTACTACTACTCTTGCAGCCTAAGGGTTTCTCTTTTTATATGCTTTTTTTATGAATAGTTATATGATTCCAGCCTAAGTGCCAAGTGACTTACGGGGTGATTTTTTCCCCCAGCCCCTTTTTTGTGAATATTGTACTTTTATATTATTAATAGAAAAGGCCTCTATTCATCAAAAAAATCAACTCTTGAAATCCTTTTGTTAAGTTTCTAAACTCAACATGTGATTGTGAGTTAAAAAGCAAATTGGAGTGATCTCAACTTCCAATTATAAGTTAAAAATCTAATTTGCATGATTTTACAAGATAATTGTTTCTAATTCCATGATAACTTGCCAATCAATTCGAGTTAATCAAGGAGTGATTTTTGGCTTTTTCATGAGTTCCCAAACTTGGATTTTCTATATAACAACCCTTGGTTCTTCACAAATCATGTGCAATTCTGAGAACAATGGGGTTATATTATCGATTTCTTGAGAGATTGTGCATTCATTGAGATCAATTGGTATCATTTATTTTCTAGTTTTGCATTCATAATTTAGTTTATTTCATTTCTTATCAAGTTTTAAATCAATTCCATTTAGATTAATCATTGTTATTGCATTGAAAATCACAAAAATACAACTTAGTCTTGCATTCATTCTAATAGCTTTCGCATTCAAATCCTTCATTTAGGTGTTGCATTGTCACTAATCTCGATCAAATCTGAAAATACCATACTCACGTCTTCTAGAAGGCAGTAATCGCCTGATTGATGATATATTCGTTAATTATTTATTTTCTTATCATTAATTTGTAATATTTTACTGAAGTATTGTGTCTTCTGAGTAGGTACAATTTTCACACACATTTATGGCACCCACCGTGGGGCCTAATATCGGGTTTCCATTCCATTTTTCATCATTTTTCTAATCATTTTTCATCAATTTTTTAGATTTTTGGAATTTTCTATACAATTTCCAAGAAATATCATACGATAGTTTGTAGGTTGTCATTTCAGAAGCTACTGTCTGTAGGTACCCTAAAATGGTCGCCTAGACTTTGGGCCCCATTTATTCAATTTGTCATTTATCAATTTCCTGAATCAATGCTTTGCAATTTTCAAATCAATTCCTTGATCAAATCGTAATTAAATCAGTAATTCAAATAGTTCTAAGGTTTGATCATTTCATTAATAATTTTATTTAATTAAAAGAAATATTATCTTTTAAATAAATAAAATAGGCTTATTTAATTAAAAGAAATATCTTAAATAAAATAATCTTATTTAATTAAAACCCCTTTTAATTGAATGATTTTATCTTATTTAATTAAATATTTCTCTTTTTATTAAATAAACTTATCTTATTTATTTAAAAGATAATTCCTCTTTTAAATAAATAAAATCCCCACTTAAAGCAAAATCTATGATGGAAAAGGAAATAAATCAAACAAAAACAAAACAAAAATCCTTTTCCTGATTCTTTCAATAATTTTATTTAATTGAAAGAAATATTCCCTCTTAAATAAATAAAATAATTTTATTTAATTGAAAGAAATATCTTTTAAAATGAAATAAATTTATTTAATTACAATCTTTTTTAATTAAATAATTTTATCTTATTTAGAATGATATCTCTCTTTTAATTAAATAATGTTATCTTATTTAATTAATAGAGAATCATTCTTTTAAATAAATAAAAAATCCTCTTAAAGCTCTTTGTGATGAAAAAAGGGAAACAAATAATTAAAAATAAATAAAATCCCTTTTTCTCTTCACACTTTCTAAAAAATGAGCTTTATTTCCTCTTTTTGGATTTATCCCACATTGCTCTTGAGGATGCATTCTCTTCCACATTTTCCTATAAGGAGCCCTCTCCTTCTCATTTCAAATCCGAGAATTTTCATGTTATTGTTATACTGCAAGTTTGGAGAGCAATCTTGGAAGAAGCTTGTTGAGCACATTTGGAGCTTGGATATTTGAGAGTTCTTTCTTCTTGTCTTCTTCTCTCATGTCTTATGGAAATCCATAGTTTAGATTAATATTGCATTCACATAATAGTTTAAATTCATGTTTCCTTTCATAGATTAACATTGTATAAGCATTCATTTCAATAGAATAGTTTATTTCTTGCATTGTTATCATCTAGACTAGTTTCATTTGCATGCAATAACTTGATGATCATGGAGATTATCATGCTTGCTATTCATCTTTGAATCTCTCATTTCTTGGTGTACTTGCATGGGCATAACTAGGTCAATCTGAGGGCCTCATATACAAACCCCTGCACTCCACGAATAGAGAGTTGTGAATCAATGTTTGAGACCTCATTCTTGAGTGTTCTTGAATGTAATGATTCACAAAAGTGTGACTACTTTCTAGCACACATTTTTGGCGCCCACCGTGGGGCAGAAAAGATTAATTTCTAGCCTCATTCTTGATTGGTTTTTCAGTTTTAATGTTGGTTCCAGGCCTTGTATGGCCATGTATAGACTAGAAACCCTATAATATAGTAATGGATGGATATAATGATGAATCATCTTTCTCATGCTTTTGGTTTGGTTCATTTTTATAAAGAAATGAATAAGTTATGATCATTTTGGTGAAAGTGGGTATTTGCAGATTTGAGATTCTCTGAATATAGTCAGATTGAAACATCTAGTACGGACAAAGTATGAAGAATCAGGATCTATAATAATATTTATTGGAAAGATACATGAATTATCTTTCATTTCCTTTTGGTTTGAGTCATTTTTATTTAGATTTGTGAAAGTTACGGGCATTTGAGTGAAAATTAGTTTTTAACAATCTGCATTGGAGTTGCAGGCAATGATTTTCTCTTAGAAAATAATTTATAAATAGAAAAAATAAATGGCTTACATATTTGAAAACTATATTCAATAATAATTTTTTTGAAATTGGTTTGGTTTCATTTGGATTCTTTTTGAGAAAGATATGTGATTCTCTAGACAGGGTTTGGTGTTTTAAATCTGATTTATGACAGAAAAATTACAGTCTGAAAAGGTTATTGGTTGAGGAACCAAATGGAATCATAAGACCTTATAATTTTGGAAAATGGTAGTTCTTGATGTTGGATAAAAACTTCATTCTTTCTAGAAATTTTAATATTATTATTTTATGGGTCAAATAAATCAATCTTTAAAGACTGTCTTGAAGACAACAATGTTAAATCAAACTCCTAACAATTGATTTTCATATCTAACCATCTTAGGGTTTTTTTTTCGGATGTGTGCTAAATGCTGGAGTTCAGATCTTTGGACCTAAGGTGAGTTCTTAAAATCTCTATAACACTTAGTTTGGGCATAAAATCAATCTCTCATGTGTTTGGCTTGAGTGTTACATGCTTTCATAGAACACATTTTTGATGCTCTTAATGGGAAATGAATGAACATAGATTTACTTTTATACAAGTTTGTGTTTAAGTGAATGCTTGTGTTTAAACATTAAGTAATTCTTGGTTTCAAATATCAAAACATCTCATTGAGTAATCTAGGGCATGGATTCATTCCTAGTTTACATGAAGAGTTAAATGCACCACTTTGTGGACTCACTTCATGTTTACTTGGAAAGTTAAATATTCCATGATTCAAACCCTCTTGCACTTATGAGTAGTATTGATTAGCAGTCTTAGATTACTTGTGACTGATCTAGATTGCTATCTTGGATTATTGGACTCGCTAATCCACCGACCCCTCATTTCTGCCCTGTGGTTACAATCTTAGCACCACATTAAAGGGGAGGGGTCTATAAGAAAGAAGCGTTAATTGTTCCACTAGGCAACCCTTTTGTGCTTTTTGGAACTCACTTGTTTTCTAGGTTGTGGACTCATTTGTAGCTTATGTGGGGTGTTAATTGTTCCACCTTGTGGACTCACCTCATATTTGCTTTAAGCGTTTAGTGTTCCACCTTTAGTGCTTTTCAATACTTGTTGATAGAGAATTACTTACTTTTCATTTTTTTAGAAGGCCTACTTGGAGATTTCATCACCTCAAGGGATGACCTTAACTCTCATGTTCCGGTAGAGTATAAATATCGGGAGGTGAATCCAAAGACACCTCTCTTGGGAATGAGTTAAATTTCACTCTTGGCTAAGCCTCAAAGAACTTTATACCTTTGAGAAGTGAAGGAGGAGATTTGGGTTACCGTCTCCCTCCGGCTGTGTGATTTCTAATTCTTCTCATCTACGGATTTGGGCCTCACGTACCTTGCATATATCAAGGACACCCTTTAGAAAAGTCATGTATATCCTTGTAGACAACTTGCTAGGATGTTGTTGTATTTTGAGTGCCTGCTAAAACATATCTAAGAACATACACAAGTAGAATCTTTAAGGAGTAGCATACTAAGTCACTATTCTTGTTCATGTGCAAGGTTTCTTTGCCCCTTGCTCATTGTTTGAAGACAATTGCTTGCTTGAAATCCTTGATTGCTGTCTTATGTGCTTGATCAATGATAAAAATCTGTTGATATACTTGATCTTTTAAAACGAACACAAAAACTGAGTTCCTGAGTTGAAGCACCAACCTTTTTTACAGTTTTCTCGATCTTCTACCTTGTTGTCACCTTGGGAATAATTGTCAAGTTAAAAGACTATTCTTGGTGAGAGTTTATCTCTAGAATTGCTAGCCACATTCTTGGAAAATTTTAGTACTCTTTTTGTCCAAACCATTTCCATCAAATTCAATTTCAATTATATTTTGGCCTAGTCCAACCTCCTGATTCAAAAGTGCAAGGGTAGTCACCCTTTGATTTGAAGCACCTCTTTGACAGTGTTGGTAACACTTTTGCAATTTCTATCTTACCATCTCCCTTTGGACATTAGAGAACTTTGATTATCCTAGTTTGGTGTTGACATTTTGTGAGGCCATCTTATCACCAAGCGTCTTCAATTCTCAGTCTTCCTTGGTCAGTCTAGGTTAGATCCTAGGTGCTGTTATGTTGCTCAACATCTCAATGAATGTTAATGGTATCAATTGCACAAGATGACTTTTCCCATGTTTTTCTTCTAATGTCTTCTATTCACATGGGAAATTCTTCTTGTCTTCCTAATTCTTTTCCTCTTATTATCTAGTCTACTTCTTTCTATTCTTTTCCTCTATCATTCCTACGCTTGATTCCTTTTCCTGTAGAACTATGAGTTTCAACTATCTTGCTGTGGAACCTCTCTTGAAAATGGATGATCTTGATCTCCTTGCTCAATTTGAAGAGCATTATTCCTCAAAAACTCTTATGGGTGAAACATTTATGGCAAAAATAGAGGAAAAATCAATTAAATCAGGTGCCTTTGCTAGAATTATCAACATGATCCTATCACAACCTCCTTCTTCCAAAAGTCTTTCATCTTCTAAATCTTCCAAATCTTATCATGACTCTTCTAAACACTATTCACATTCTTCATCTTCTAAATCTTATCATGAATCTTCTAGACATTATTCACATTCCTCATTATCTAAGTCTTCTTCTTCCACCAGGTCTTCACTTTCCTCTTCTTTACAATCTCATTCCTCTTCTACTTCTCCCAAGAGTCTTACTCCTTGTCTCAAGACATACCATGATGAGCAATATGATAGCCCTTGTGATACCTCTCCCATGAAGAGTGACACACCCATCTTTGATGACTATGATGACTATGATGATGGACAATGTAATGATACCTATGAAACCCTTATTGCTAAGAGTCCTCCTTGTCGTGTGCTCGTGCTTACTGGAAAAGGGTCGTCACATTGGATAGATTGTGATGGTGATCCATATGACTCTAATTTTGAAAGAGACTTTGATGATTTATGTGAACAATACGTAGATGATACATCTACTTCATTTGAAGAAGAGAAAGCTCAACGCGCTAATTATAAATGTAAATACTATAAGAATCTTTCCTCTAAGAAATCTCATGCTGAAAATAAAAATCACACTCTTGAGCAAGATCATGTTAATGATGGACCTTTGTCTTGTGATAGTTCCCTTCCATCCCCTACTTCCTCTAATACCCATACATTTCCTAAAGCTTCCGAATCTTCCAAATCTTTCACAAATTCTTCATCCAACAAAGATCTTAATGCTTTTCACGTAGTTCCCTATAGTTATCCTCAAGGGCTAACTCTTAAAGAAATTCAAGCTAACCTTCACTTGGCTGCAAATACCTTCAATAATGCTAAACCTAAAGAGCCTAAGCCTTTATGCAATATAATGCCTACTTCAGCTAATCCTTCACCATCTTTTCCAAAGTCTTCCATACAACTCCAACCTACTTCCTTGTCCTTAGAAGTGGCTTCATGTCAAGAGGACTCTAAAAATGATATAGAAAAGAATATAAAGAAAGATCAAGATCAAGAACTCTCCATGTCATCCACTCCTTTTCATGATGTTCTCTATCCACGTCATGGTTCTTTTGATTCTTTACGACCTTCCTCATTTATTCCACCATGTCTTAAGTCTTCTCCGAAGCAAGATCAAGCTACTACCCACACCGTTGAGCTTATTGACAATCAAAATAACCTTACTACACTTGCGCTTTCCAAAGATGATACTTCCATTAAGGTTGTTAAAAATAGTGTTGTTACTTCCAATGTTAAGCCTATTGAAAATCAAAAGAGAAATTATGCGCTTATGCTATCCAAAGATCCTTGTCAAGATCAAAGTCTTCCATCTTCTTGTTCTACCACTCCATGTTCACTTCCACTTTCTACTCTTCCTAAGTCTTTGCAAACTTTGAACAATCCTATCAAAGAAGGTGCTCATATTCATGATGTCCATGATTCTATTGAAAATCCTAATGCTCACTCTAAAGATGTTGATGTCCTTGGTTGTCATATAGATGCTGATGCACTTGTTGATTATCCTTTTGTGTCTTCCACTTCCATCCTTGGACCTCTTCCACCACTACTAAGGACTTCACATATGCCTTCCATATTGGGTCCTTATGTCCCTTCGCTTTCCCCTCCTAATTCCCCTAATTTGTTATCCATCTTGGGTCCTTACGTCCCTCCATCTCCTATCTTTCCTCAAGATCAACATAGATGCATACCTTTGAATCCTTTTCATCCATCCACTCATATAAACCAGTCATATTCTCCTTCTTCCACAGGTCCCAAGTCTTTTAGAAGTAACTTGAATGTTCAACACAAGAAAAAGAAGCAATAGAAGAATCTATCAAAGAAAGAAGATCACCATGTCTACTCTAACCGACATGGGGGCATAAAGTCAAAGGAGATATCTAAGAAGAAAACTACAAGACAAGTATGGGTTCCAAAATCCATCATTCAAGATATTCTCTCTAAGTCATCAAAATGAAATAAAAAGCCTAAGGCTATATGGATTCCAAAGTCTCTCGTAAGAGAGTCTCATGTTGAACAAAAAGTGAAGTTGACATTCAAGCTTTCAAAGACTTCCACATCATATTCTTCCAAAAATATTCTTCCATTTCATGCACCTGAACCGCAACCTCTACTAAACATTCACCATATTCCTTCACGTATTCCTTCATTCAAGTTTCCTCCATCCTCTTGCCACCCTCCAAAGTGTGTGTCGATGTTGATCTTGCCTTCCTTTCCATCTACTCTTTCACAATCCTTCCATTCATTATTCTCTTGTCTTCTATCATTTTTCCTCATTTTCATATTCCTCCTATCTTCCAACTCCACTCACTTTACATAAAATTGTATCCTCCATTTTTCTCTTCCATCTTCCTTTCCCTATCAGCATCTTTGAGCATATAATTTTGAATCCTTGGCATATCATGGTTTATCCTTTCAAGGAGCATTATCTAAAAGCTTGCTTTCTTCCAAAAATTATAAAATTCAAAAAAAAAAGAGAAAAGAGAAAAAAATGAAAAAATTGAAAATGTGTCATGGTGAAAACCTGGAAACAAGCACCTTGGTAGCAAAAGTAAAGAGAAATAAATTCATCCTATGGTGAAAACCACTCCCTTGTGGCACCTTGGATAAGTACCATGATGAAAACCTAGCAATCAGGCATCATGTGTAGTTCTACATATCTCATCCATTCCGTCTTCTCTCTTTGATCTTGACACGGTTGATCTATACACGTACATTTAGCTATCTCGGGAGTGGTCTTACGATGATCCTGCTTAAATTTCTTTCATGTCTAGCTGTCATATCTATTCTCCTCCATTCATTCCAGTCTTTCGCTATCCTTTTCACCTTTGGTCTTGATCTAATCTAATATCTAAAAAAGAGTAAATATGATGCTATGAAGCCTCTTGACATGTCTACTCCTTTGGACTGCATCCTTTCCTTCTTTTGCATTATACTTTTGAGGCTTATCCTATGCTAGTCTTTCATTGCTTGTCCAAATGTGCTTTACATGACAATTTTTTTCCCTAGCTTGGGTACTCTTGAGGAGTTTGACCTTGAGGATTTCTTCCCTCCGTTCGCTTTCATTCTCCTTTCCTCCATCTCATTCACCAGCTTGCTAATCCCTCTTGTTCTCCACCTGGCTAGACTTTGGGACTACACGATGTGATCTTGCTTGGAAGTTTGATGCCCATTCTGTGTGGGGGCATCCTTTGTACATATTTATTGATCCTGAAAAAATACCAAAAAAATTCATATATGATGCTGAAAAAATTCTAAAAATCAGAAAATGTCCTGACAAAATGATCATCTTAGTGAAAACCTAGCAATAGGCGCTTTGATGTACCTCAAAAAAATTATATATTCCAAAAATACAAAAAAATCAAAAATTCAAAAAATTCAAAAAAAATAGAAAAAGTGCCTTGGTGAAAACCTGGAAACAGGTGCCTTGGTAGCAAAAATATAAAAAAATTATAAAAAGTCCTGAAAAAATTCTTCCAAGTGGTGAAAACTTAGAAACGGGCACTACTTGAGGCCTTTGCCCCCCTATTTCTTAGCATGCGTCCTCGACACTTAGCCTTTCTCCATCATGCCTTATCCTTGTCGCCTTGGTTTGGAATTGGTCTTTGTCTTTGTCTAGGGGGCATCACTGTGTTAGCTTTGGTCTCTTGGATATGCTTGTCTTTAGGACACCTTGCAAACGGTGTTTTTCAACACCAACCCAACTGTGTTTTTCAACACAACTCCTGACATCGAGTGTTTTTCAACACTTATCAGTTTGGTCTTATCCAGTTTGGTCATGTGATCTTACCTTCTTGCAAGCATTTGGTCCTTATCCTCGAAACTCAGTATCAGTTTACACACTTAAATTTTTAAATGCAACACTTAATGCTTGAGATATGTCATGATCTTTTCTTTGTGTGCTGACTGTTATTGATTTTTTTTGAGTGTCCCTATCTAATAAGTCTCTCCATGATGCATCGCTAGAAGACTTGGGGCATGGGGCATGTTTTTTTCTGCTTGTGGGTGTCATCTTGAACCTTTTCAGTGTCTCTTGTTGTCTCCTTGACACACTTAGGAGATTTAAGGCATCATCCTTGACTATTTTTTTTCACAACCATTCTCATGATCATCCAGGCATTTATGCCTTGATGCAAGCATGGTTTTGCTACATTAAATTGGGTAAGCTAACATTGCAGTCACCTTGACCTTTATGTCTTTGATGCTCATGTTAGAATCTTTCCACATTCCAATCCGATATAAATCACATTCATATCTTCATAGTTGCATTTTTTACTAGTGTTGATTATGTGATTGTCCGATGTCCGGTAATAATGGCCCTATGATGAAAATAAGTTCTTTTACATTCTCTAATGAATGATGAACACAAAAATCCTATGTTACCCTATTGCAAGTACACCTTTGCATTTTCATGTAGCTTGCATTATTTAGACTTCATGTTAAATTTGCACTTTTAGGCTGCATTATGAGTTTGAGAGGGTTTCCTTCATCTTTCTTGTGGACTTTCAGTCAACTGTGGTCACGATTTGATCTTCATTTCCTTATCTTCTTTCGTGATCTCAATCGAAATTCCCTATCTTAAACAGTTGATTGATTTTGATGCATCTTCTTTCTGGAGGCAAATTCTCTTTCTTCTCTCCATTTCTTTCCATTTCTTCCAAACTTTTATCTTCCATTCACTTTCAACCCACTTCTTTTCTTCTAATTCAACCTTGGGGCATAATCTTTCTTGCTGATCTACCTTGGTTCTATGATTTTTTATTTATTTTTTATCTTTCATCTTATGTCAAGAACATTATGTTTAGTTCGATTTGATCAAATTTATCAATTTACTGTTTCTCCTTTATCTCATTTTGATTTTGATCACGAGGGGGTAGTACCTATCAGCTTTAATCTTGATTCAGCTTTATCATTCAGCTCAGCTCGAGATTCTTATTTTTAGACTTGATTATCACCTAGCAGCGATGGTGGTGATTTTGTCTTTCAATTTTTATCTCCTATTTTTCAGACTTGATTATTGCCTAGCAATGACAGTGATAGTTTTGTCTAAGGCTTGATTTGCACCTAACAACGACGGTGTTGGTCTTGTCTTTTAGCTTATGCTTATGCTTGTCCTGATGTGTTCCCATTCGTCAAACACACATCTGGGTTGTTTTGTGATCCCAAATCGATCTCACACTTCAATTTCATTCTTCGACTACATGTGATCCTGAGTCGACCTCACATTAGTCAAAGAGGGGCAAATGTATGCACCCTAAAATGGTCACCTACACTTTGGGCCCCATTTATTCAATTTGTCATTTATCAATTTCCTGAATCAATGCTTTGCAATTTTCAAATCAATTCCTTGATCAAATCACAATTAAATCAATAATTAAAATATTTCTAAGGTTTGATCATTTCATCAATAATTTTATTTAATTAAAATAAATATTATCTTTTAAATAAATAAAATAGGCTTATTTAATTAAAAGAAATATCTTAAATAAAATAATCTTATTTAATTAAAACCCCTTTTAATTGAATAATTTTATCTTATTTAATTAAATATTCCTCTTTTTATTAAATAAACTTATCTTATTTATTTAAAAGATAATTCTTCTTTTAAATAAATAAAATCCCCACTTAAAGCAAAATCTGTGATGGAAAAAGAAATAAATCAAACAAAAACAAAACAAAAATCATTTTCCTGATTCTTTCAATAATTTTATTTAATTGAAAGAAATATTCCCTCTTAAATAAATAAAATAACTTTATTTAATTGAAAGAAATATCTTTTAAAATGAAATAAATTTATTTAATTAAAATATTTTTTAATTAAATGATTTTATCTTATTTAGAATGATATCTCTCTTTTAATTAAATAATGTTATCTAATTTAATTAATAGAGAATCATTCTTTTAAATAAATAAAAAATCCTCTTAAAGTTCTTTGTGATGAAAAAAGGGAAACAAATAATTAAAAATAAATAAAATCCCTTTTTCTCTTCACACTTTCTAAAAAATGAGCTTTATTTCCTCTTTTTGGATTTATCCCACATTGCTCTTGAGGATGCATTCTCTTCGACATTTTCCTATATAAGGAGCCCTCTCCTTCTCATTTCAAATCTGAGAATTTTCATGTTATTGTTATACTGCAGGTTTGGAGAGCAATCTTGGAAGAAGCTTGTTGAGCACATTTGGAGCTTGGATATTTGAGACTTCTTTCTTCTTGTCTTCTTCTCTCATGCCTTATGGCAATCCATAGTTTAGATTAATATTGCATTCACATAATAGTTTAAATTCATGTTTCCTTTCATAGATTAACATTGTATAAGCATTCATTTCAATAGAATAGTTTATTTCTTGCATTGTTATCATCTAGACTAGTTTCATTTGCATGCAATAACTTGATGATCATGGACATTAGCATGCTTGCTATTCATCTTTGAATCTCTCATTTCTTGGTGTACTTGCATGGGCATAACTAGGTCAATCTAAGGGCCTCATATACAAACCCCTGCACTCCACGAATAGAGAGTTGTGAATTGTTGTTTGAGACCTCATTTTTGAGTGTTCTTGAATGTAATGATTCACTGAAGTGTGACTACTTTCTAGCACACATTGTCTATCGTATGATAGTTGACATTCTTGAAGTGTCATACCAGTTCATGCACATTGTCATATCAGAGAAACTTTGTCATGTGGGTAGAGGTACATTATTGTACGATATTCCACACCAGTATTTCAATTGTCGTATGGGTTTTATGGTTAGTTTTTAAGGTTTTTTGCCCTAAGATTTGATTGATACTGATCCTAACCCATGTTGTTTTCTGGTGTATGATTTTTTCTAGATAGCCTAATGCTTTTGGTAGGATGTGAGATGAAGACTTGAGCATTGAAACCTACCCTTTTGGCCTATTCTTGTCTTGTCTTCTAAGCCCTTGTTTGCAGGAAACCATTTCAAAAATCGCTTGTCAAAGAAAGCTCAATCAACTAAAATTTCTGACTTATGGTTTTGTAGGTTGCCAAAATCTTCATCAAGCAAATATTTTGTTTGGTTAGATTCTCTTTTTCATAGGCACATAGTTATTAATCACGTGTGTCATATTGACATTGTGGTAGATATTGAGAGGATTATGCTCTTCTCTTTTTAGAGAATCAGAAACCCAGAAGGTATCTCCCCACTTACAATGTGTGTACTGTCTCTAGATTAATTTTGTTTGGTGTGTCTTGGATAGGGAAAAGGAAAAGGTTAGGGGATTATGCTCTTCTCTTTCCAGAGAATCAGAAACCTAGATCATATGGTCCCCAACCTCACATTTTATTTAAACTTATAGAGGGCCTGCCAGCTAAGGTAAAAATCTCTTGGGAACGATCCAAGTGGGGACAAGTCTTAAGTCGAATCTTCCACCCCACTATAAAATTTGACGCTTCCTTGAGATTAAAGTATTGGAAGACATAATTGTGCTTGTTCCTTGGATTTATTCCATAAACCTGCTTAGATCTTGTGTAGAGTGGAGCCACTTCAATCTTGCTTGTGAGACTACACAAGTTTGAGTACTCATAGGGTTAACAGCCTCAATCCTACATGCGGGACTATGGGAGACAGTTGTGAATGGATTCCTTGATTAAAAGCCTAAGCTAGTTTTCCATTGATCTACCTCCAAAGGATTTGTAGTGCTTGTGTGAGGTGAATAGTAATCACCATAAGAAACTCATCATATCGAGCCCTCTTTAACATTACTACTCGGCTAATATGGCCTCCAACATCCATTTCATGTTATTGGACTGTCATATTCTAAGGAGTCATTGATTGTGTTCCTAAGTCACCAAGCAAGTAATGCATCTCTTCTCCTAGTTAGGTTAAGCTAGGTGTGATTGATTCATTGAGTCAATTCCAAGTATTCTATTATTGTGAGTCTATTACTATGTTAAACACCCTCAGACAAATAGAAAAACATAGATCCTAAAAATTGGATAGAAAACTTGAAAGTAGACTGAAGACCAAAACATCAAAAATCTCAAAATTTCAAGTAAAATCCTTTTCTGGTGCTAGTCATCATTTTTCCCTAGCAATTATCATACAACAATTGTCCAGCATTTTCAAGTGTTGTATCAGAAGCATATGTAATAGCGATAGTGAAAGAGCAGTGAAGTGATATTGATGCAAGCAGTATAAGGTTATGTACCTTAACCTATTTTGTAATTAGTGTATATTGTACATTACTTGTTTGGGCAGTGGGCTCATCTGGTAATCACATTTTGTACTACAACTCCTAACAGGGTTGAGGCTTCTAACAAGGCCTATAGTCCTTTAATCAGGACTGATACACTATATGCTTTTAATAGACTCCTAACAGGGTCAACATCCTGAACAAAGTACTTTTTATTAGTGGATCTTTGTGGGTACCATCCCCACCGAGATTTTCCCTTGGCCAGGGTTTCCTCGAGAATAAATAATGTGTTATGAGTTCTTTAATGTTATGCATGTTGTTTAGCTTCTTATGTTATGCATGTATAAAGATAATCTGTTATATCCATAATTGGGCAAAAGATAAAGTTTTTAGAATACTGATTCACCCCCCCCCCCCTCTCAGTATTCCCTATTTCTAACAATTGATATCAGAGCTTAGTTACTCAGAAAAGAATCATTCAAGGAAAGCCTAGTAGCTTGAGTAAGATCTCTATGGATATGGATCAACTATAGAAGAATCTTGAAGAAGCTCTTGAACAAATTGACTTGCTTACTATTGAAAAAGATACTTTGAAAAGAAAGTATGATGATGCAAAGAACCTCATTGAGAAACTGAAAAACAAATTGGAAGATCTGAGATCTGAAAAAGAATCTGAAGTTTTTGATGACAATATGGAAAAAGAAAATGAGATCCTTAAGCATGAATTGAAGATAGAAAATTTGAAGCTTAGTTTGAAAGATGGAAATGGCAAGAATGAAGCAAATCTGAAATCTGAGAATGAAAGTCTAAAGACTAAAAATGAAGAACTAAAATCTAAACTTTCTAAAGTAACATCTGAACTTGAGAAAGTCAATTTGCAGTATGATGAATTTGAGAAATACAATAAGATTGTGAAAGGTGAACTGACTCAATCCAAACAACAACTTGAAAGGCTATATTTAACTAGTGAGAAGATTGATGAAAAAATATCCTATCATAAACCATTCTATGATAAGACTGGTCTTGGACTCAACACTTTCAAAGCAAATGATGAAGGCAAGGAACCAAATCTGAAGATATCTAAAAGCATGGATGAGAAGAAGCCTGATGAGATGAACAAATCTAAAGATACACCTAAATAAGGAGAATCACTTAAGCAAGAGGAATCACCCAAAGGTATGCAAAGAGAATTCAAAGGTAGATGTTTTGCTTGTAATACTATTGGTCATATGAAGAGAGATTGCACAGGTAAACAATTTAAACCTCTTAATGGTTATTGTTACAATTGTCATGGTTTTGGACATAGAGTTGTTGAATGTAAGAAACCTAAATTTATTGATAATAATGATGGTAGTAGAATGTTTAGGAATACTAACAATGTAGATAAGAAACCTATTGAAGATATGAATAGAAGAAGTGGAGTAGTATGTTATAGATGCAACAAGGTTGGACACATTGCTAGAAACTGCAGATCACAAATCAATCAACCTAGACCAAGCTATGGAAATAATGGAATTTTTTGTCAGATATGCAACAAGATTAGACATACAGCAAGGTTTTGCAGAATGAACAATAGAGTTTTTCATCCTAATCCTAACCCTAGGAATCATGCAAGAAGAAATGAAGATGCTAGTAACAGTCAGAAAGGATACTGTAGTAACTCAAATGAAGTAAAGTTTACCAAAAGCACAAATCAAGGAGACATTCAACATTGAAGGTAATCAAGAAGGTGAAGTATTGAAAGGTGAGAATAAATCTTTACCTGACCTATCTCAAAGTACTTAATTTATGTAAATTGCAGTAGAGTAGGAACTTAGATGTAGTATAGAAGTAGATATATGATGAATTGAGTCTTACACAGTTAATGCAAGGTATTTTATGATATTCTAATGCTATGGTTAAGAGCGCAAAGAAAAATATTATGTTTTACGAGATTGCAAGAAGTTTTAAGTTTTGTAGGATAGCAGAGACAACTTTTTGGAAAGAAGCGGCAAAAGAATTGAATGCGATGTCAAATCTAAGTGAGATTGAATAAATAAAAGGTCATGATTAGTATTATTTGATCATCAAAGCAAAATCAAGTGTCAAGGAGATCAAAGAGCAATGATAGAAAGTATTTTGCAAGGATTTGGAAAATAATTATGTGTCGAATCTACGCAAGCCCTAAAATCATGAATTTGAGGTATTTTACTTGACAAATCTTTGAATCAGTAAAGGCATTTGAAGAAATCATGGATGTTTTATTAATACACAATGTTAGAGACAAGAATAGACCTAAATTGAAAAGGGAACCAGTAGAACCATTGGAAGAAGACCCTAGGTTTGCATTATCATCCATACCAGACAGAGTTTTACATTTAGAAAATGTCAAAAGTTATCTTGGATGCAAACTAGAGACAGTAAATGATAGTGATTTTACAGATGAATATCAGAAGATGTACAATTAGGATATGACACTGAAACAAGGTTTTGAACACTTGGAACATAATGAAATTGTCAAATATGGATTACAATATGAATTTGATAATGAAGAATGCACTAAGATCATTTTGAGTAGAATTCATAATGGAAAGTTTTGGCTAGAGGATAGAGTGATAGATATTATAGCTGATTTGATTCATGAAGTCACTAGATTATCTAAGATAGGAGCTATTCCTTTTAATGAGAAAAAAATGAGAAAAATAGTTATTGACAACACTAATTCATCCTATAATGGTAGAGGTATTGTGATTAGCAAGATCAAACAAGTTGATGTGAGATACATATGCAAGATCCTAACTACTAAGTTTTGTGCTAATTCAAGAGAAGATGACATGGCAGCTAGAATGGTACATGCAGCTTATCTTATGTGTGTTGACAAGGTACTAGTTGATATGTGTGAAATTCTTAGAATTCAATTGTTTGAGAACTTGGAGAAGATCAAGAAAACTAAGTATACTCAGTTTAGGTTCTCATCCCTAATCACTTACATGTTCTTTCATCTTTTAAGGAGATTTCCTTACACCATAATAAATGATTGGAATGATGGACAAACTACAATGGAAAGGATTAATGTAGTATACAAAAAGCATGTTATTGACAGTGTTAATGAGAATGTAGTACTTGTTATTAAGACATTTCAGAATATTGTGTCTAGTAGATCAAGGATCCCTAAGTCTCCTGCTGAGAAATACAAAGATGATATATGTTTTATGGTGGATACTGACCTTACCTATATTGAAGTAGTAGATCCTAGAACAGAGTTCATAGACCCTCTTGGCTATGAAATATCTGAGGTAGAAGCTGAAGAATATGTTAGCAGACTATTGAAGTGTAAGTTGGACACTCAGTGTAATAGGTTTGGAACCTTTGAAGAGAACTTCAACTCCGCAAAGATTCTAATTGAAGAGAAACAGTCTAAGAAGAGAGTTGAGAGCACCATTAAGAAAATCTTAAAGGATACAGGAATGATAGAGAGAGAATTTTTGGTAGCAAAGCAGATAGCAGTAGCAATTAGAGAGAGTGGACAAAATGAAGTTTTGACTATCCCTCCTTTATCATCAATGGCAGTGCCACAGGAAGAACCACAAGTAAAGGTGAAAGTGGAAGTACCTGAGAAGGACATAGAAACAAAGATGTCTACTAGATCCACTTCCTCCACACCTAGCAAAAGAGTTAAGGAGAGTGCCACTGGACCAAGAAAGAGGCATAAAACTCTAGTGCAACCAGTACCAAGAAAGATTGCAGAGGTTAAAGATTATGTCACTTCAAAGAAGAAAGCTTGGAAACCAAAAGTTGAAAAGCTTAATGAGCATATTATTGAGAATGGAGACTTTGCAAGAATGAACAAATACTATGATCTTTATGATTATACTGATAGACTTAATCTAGAGAATGTAGTTGTGAAGCACATGATCTTGACTGGCAAGAAGTTTGATACTATTCAAGGAAAGATACCTGATGACTTGTATAATAAACTTTTGAATAGGAAGAAGAGAGCATCAGATGAAGAGGCAGCTATCAGAGAAAATCTTGTAAGGAAGCTTTGTGAGATAAGAGATAAAGCTCATTTCAAATAGATTATGAAGGCCCTAAGCACCCATCTAAGAACCAAAAGGAGAACAATTCAAATTATGGGAGGCAGGTATGAAGAAGTAAATTCTGAGACTGAAAAGGCAATTATCAAGGTTATGGTAGAGTATGTTGGAGAATCATTAGTTGCAGTAGAGCAAGTAGGTGATAAAGTACAAGAGGACATTCCCTCTTCTCCAGCTATTAATATTGAAGATGAAACAATGAATGTGGAAGGTACACAAATCACCTTGGATACTGATGAAAATATATTCAAGAATTTGGAGAACATTGTTGACAATTCAGCCTTTGAGGAATAGGAAGCTACAAAAGAAGAAGAGATGACAGAGACCACTATTGTGGAACCACCAGTTACAGAAGAAAAAATTCCCATTCCCACAAAAGAAGATATCAGTCTTATCCTGAGACTGGAAAGAAGACTCAAATTGGCTCTATGATTGAGCATTTGGGAAAAGAAGTAGATGATGATGATCAGTTGGAACTGATTACATCTTTGAATAAAATAATTGGTAAGAATAAGAAGGTGAAGATTCTTGAAGGATGTCTGAAGGAACTAACCAAGAAGTTACAAAGTATTGTGACTACACAAATTTCAGAAGCAGACCCTATGGAGAAGGCAAAGAAGGTAATGAGTACCTTTGATAATGAATTCACAAACCTAGCTGATATTGCAAAAGTGAAAGCACAAGCAGACTATGAGGCTAGAATGTTGTTGAACATCAGTCAATACATCAACAATGATATCAATACTCTTGATATTTGTATCAAGGATTTGAGGAAACACTTGGAAATAGGAAAATCTTTGTACATACAGTGTACAAAATCAGAAACTTTGATAGCTAAGGAAGATTAGAAGATAAAGTTGAAGGAAGCAGAGATTCTAAATGAAACAAACCTTCTATCTAGTCCTAATGTGAAGGTCTGTAAAGTTGAAAAGAAAGTTAGGAAACTTTATGATGAAATCAGAGTTGTGCAAGATGAAAAAGACAAGAAATTGAGAAGATATACTCTTTTAAGAGAGCATGTTTCTATGAAGCTAAGCATAATTGAAGAATAGTTGGAAGATCATCTTTCAGCAAAGACATCTTTTTAGAAATTTAACTTTGAAAACCTCCAAGCATGTGAAATTGCTTGCTATGGACTGAGCACACTACTTAATTTGGTAGCTTCCATTAAGAAATCATGGGAGAAGGAGATTGAAGCCATGAAGATAGATTTTGCAGATTGCATTACAAGCCTACCAGCTTTGCAATAAATAAATTAAGGTATAACTTTTTGTGATACAATTTTGTGATCCTCCCTACCTTATTTTGTCATTGTTGTCAAAGGGGGAGAGATATATAGAAGAAAATTGATAGTATATGATAAGGGTTGTTACTCTTAGGGGGAGTACTATATTAGAGACAATAATTTTTGAGGATTTATAAGGATAGTATGCATTTTATACTATGGCCACAGTTTTGAACAATTTTGAGATTTTTGAGTTGTACACTTAGCCAATTTTCTCATATGTTGCCACCAATGACAAAGGGGGAGATTGTTGGTAATTAGGTTGAGTTGATTGCATAGATGTTGTCATTATGGAAACATATGATCCTCATGAAAATCACAAAATTCAGAGAGCAAGTATGACAGAGCGCATTACAAATTTGTCTAAATGTGAGACAGTGTTTTACCAATGAACCTGGATATAGTTTTTGTTTGCGACGTCAACTAGAGTAAGTTCAGTGCTTGCACACTTAAACATAGACTCTATGATGTGTATTGATCACCCATCTCAGAGTGCAAGTCATTATGGCATGTACGGAATTAGTTATGATAGTTTTACTGAAGACAGTGTAAAGCCGATAGGACAGAATATGAAGATAGAACTAGTAAAGAGTTAAGGGATTATTTTGTTTATCAAAATAATGACTTAAAAATATAAAGGGATGACATCCTATATGTTAACTCTTTGTTAAAGCTATTTATATAAATGTAAATGTAATTTTAATTGTAAAGAGAAGTTGTAATTGTAACAAGCAGCAAGTGATATGATGTGAAGTATATGAAGCATATGTAATAGCGATAGTGAAAGAGTAGCGAAGTGATATTGATGCAAGCAGTATAAGGTTATGTACCTTAACCTATTTTGTAATTAGTGTATATTATACATTACTTTTTTGGGTAGTGGGCTCATCTAGTAATCATATTTTGTACTACAACTCCTAACAGAATACTTTTGATTAGTGGATCTTTGTGGGTACCATCCCCACCGAGGTTTTCCCTTGGCCAGGGTTTCCTCAAGAACAAATAATGTGTTATGAGTCCTTTATTGTTATGCATGTTGTTTAGCTTCTTATGTTATGCATGTATAAAGATAATCTGTTATATCCATAATTGGGCAAAAGATAAAGTTTGTAGAATACTGATTCAACCCCCCCCCCCCCCCCCCCCCCCCCCGCCTCTTAGTATTCCCTATTTCTAACACAAAGATGCATACTTCCTAAAATTATCCCAACAAGGGGCTAAACTTCCTCAAAATTTTAATGTGGAAGACATCATCACTCAAGAGGAAGAAACCTGTATCACAACCATGATGAAACAGATGCATGCTATGCAAGTAAAACTTAACAAACTAGAAAAAGAGAAAGAACCCAAAGAGTTCTTGATGGATGTGTTGTGTCTATTTCCATTTGATTGAAGCTTTTATATGCCACCATTCCCTAAAGTGATGGAACTACCAAAATATGACAAATATAATGGAAATTCAGATCCTCAAGATCATGTCAAAGATTTTTTCACCCTATCAATGGAGTTCATGCATGAACCAACCTATCTAATGTGACTCTTCCCATGATCTTTGGGAGGGGTAGCCATAAATTGGTTCTCCAAAATACCTCCAACAATCAAGACTTTTGAGGAATTAATTAAATTGTTCTATCAGTAATACTCCTACAACATCCAACATCCAGTTACAATGATGGATATCTACAACTTGAAACAGAAAGAAGGAGAACCATTCCTAACTTTCCTCAAATGTTAGAGGAAGAAGTTCTTGCTTTATCCTTGACAAATTTTGGAAAATGAGAAACTAGAAATCTTTATTAATAATATGATTCCGAAAATCAACTATCATCTTCAGATGCAAAATCATACTTCATTTGACAAAATGGTGGATAGTGCCATGAAAATAGAGGATGTACTTGTTCACAAGGGAGATATCACACTTTCCAAAGAAAGCAAGTATGATTCAAGTTCCAATTCACACAACAAAGATAAAGTCAAATTCAGGAACAAGAACAAAGATGTTGTCACAAACAGTGTTGCTGATCACATCAGTGCTCCTCCCAAAGCACCAACATTTAACCTCATGATTGACACTCAAGCCATAAAGGCCTCTAAGAAGTAGGCAATTGAACCTCCTAAAAATTCAAATGAATACAAACCATGGCTTACAAAACCAAAATGTGAGTTCACTCCTTTGGGTGAGTCCTTGGAATCTACCATGAGAACTTTGTTGGCAAATAACATCATCACATTACCTAAGATAAAATCTTATGATCCAAAAGTCAAACCTAAGTGGTGGAAAGAGACCGATTTATGTGACTTCCACCAAAACAAGGGTCATAAAACCAATAATTTCATGCATCTAAAACATCTTATTCAAGATAAAATTGATGCTGGAGAAATTGTCATTGACAACCACAAATCCAATAATGATCATACTGAATTCAGGGAACCTTTCCCAAAACATAATTAGGGAGAATCATCATCTTCCAAACCAAATGTGTGTGCTAAGGTCAATTACACATACTCTGATAATAATGACATCATCAACATGTAGAGCCATGTGCATCTCATCATTGTAATGTCATCACCATTTTCAAGGAGGACAAAGTCAATGAATCGGCCAATGTGGTCACTCGATCTCAAGCTTAGGTAACTCTTCCAAGACTAAACTTGGGTTCATCAAGTGCCCCGAAATTACCCTTGAATCTTGCATCTACAACTAAAAAAAGGATTACATCTAAATATTCCAATTCTAAAGAGTCCAAAATAATAGCTTTAGGATATAGCATCATCCAACAAATCCAACACAATAACACAAAGATCTCTATATTCGAGTTGCTTCAAATTTCTCCTGCTCATCAGGCAATTCTAGACAAAGCTCTCATCAATTCTAATGTTCCAAAAAATCTTGATCTTGATCGATTTCAGATTAAGGTGGGTCATTTAACTTCTCCTTAATACATTTCCTTTTTAGAGGAAGATGACAATTCATTGAGTCATCCACATAATCATCTATTGCATATTGAGGTCTTGATCAAGAACCATCGTGTCAAGTATGTTTTGATAGATGGAGGAACTAGTATAAACATTTGTTGATATAAACTGGGATTGCTAGAAGATTCTATTGATCCTAAAAAGAAAATAACCATAAAAGCATATGATGAGCAAGAAAGATCTTCCAAAGGGGTCATCGTGCTACCTATCAGAATAGGACCTGTCATCAAAGACTTCACTTGTCAAGTATTGGACCTCCCGCTATCCTATAACATTCTTTTGGGAAGACCCTAGATTCATGAAATGTAAGCTATTCCATCAACATACATCAATGTATCAAGTTCCTATATGATGGAGTAGAGGTCACAATACCCGCAGACACATCAGTGTCTTGCAATGCTTTGAAAGAAAGTGTTGATAAACTTGTTCCACACAATAGAGAGTCTCCTACAAGATAGAGCGATATAGCCTCCACATCCAAAATGGAAAACATAGCTAAGGAGGTAAAAATCAAGGATACAGGTATGGGAGAATACACAATAGAACCAGTTCTATCTCTTACATCTCTCCCACTCTCACCAAAATCTTATGGGCTACCTTCAGAGAAAATGAAACCTACAACTAAAGAACCACGTGTTATCTTTAATGTGAGTTTCATCATAGAACAGGTATCCAAACAAGATTTAGATGAAGAAGAGGATATACTAGCTTGGTTATACAAAGATGAACCTAAATCACCAGCAGTTCAAAAATGTGAATCCAAATCACTTAACGTTCCTTCAAAATCATATGGACTAGGACACAAGATAATTTCAAAAATGGGATACAGTGGAAAAGGACCTCTAGGAACAAGAGGAAAAGTTATCATCAAACCCATTGAACACTTTGGGAGAACAAAAAAAGATACTACAAGCATAAGTTATCAGAAGAAACCTTTCTATCTCAATAGAAACTCTACACATATCATAGAACAAATAGAACTAGGAAGAGATATTCAAGAAGAAGAAGAAGCACATCATTCAAACAGTGATGATTCAGACACAACAAATATTTTTCCTTATGAACGTATATCTCAACACATCCTAGACATTCTTAAAGATGAATAGAAACCTAAGGAAGGAGTCAATATGGTAGACACACAAGAACCTACTACAACACAATAACAAACTGGTATACAAGAGACAGTCGCAACACAAGAATCAACTGATTCAATAGACAGGCCAGAAGAAGAAGGTACACCCCTCACCATAGCTAAACATTTAGTAAACTCTAGTGATTCTGAGATAGATTCTCATAAATATGAATTTTGTTCAGACTCTAAAGGTAACCTTGCTTGGGGGATTCATCCTGATTTCACACATGTTCTTAATTTTCCCAGAGATCCTAACAAGGAATCTAATGACTAGTGATTCTGAGAAAGATTCTCATGAATATGAATTATGTTCAAACTTTGAAGGTAACCTTGCTTGGGGGATTTGTCCTGATTTCACACATGTTCTTAATTTTCCCAAAGATCCTGACAAAGAATCTAATGACTATGAATGGGGAGTCATTCTAGAACCAGAAGAAGAGGAGCTTATAACAGAAAAACATATTGATGTTATTCACCAATATGCACCTACAACCGACGTGAGTCTAGAACTATGTGAAAAACCTCATGAAACTGAATCACTTATTACTAACGCAAGATCCAATGATGACGTTGAGATGCTTAATGAACTAAATATCTTGAGTAGTAATATCACCTTTGAATTTGAGAGTCGGATCAAAATAAATGATGACAACACTATGTGCGTAAATACTGTCAGATGGTCCTTCCCTCCTCTTACTATCAAACATCCTGAACTTATTGACCAAATGTCCACAGATCCAAGCCAAGATATCCATAATTTTTTAATAGACTATGCTTTAGCATGTTACCTGAATGCGGTTGAACCTATGACAACTTCCATCAGTGAACCTAGTGTCAACATGACAAATTCAAATATCAAATATCTCAATCAAAAGAATAAAAAGAAAAAGAAAAAGAGCTCCAAGGGTGAAAATCAGTACGTGGCAGTCTCAGTGCCAAAATAGTTTTAAAAAAATACATATTTGAAGGTCAAAACCTCTTTGAGGCACCCAAGGATGAGATATTTGATGTCCTTCCAAGTCATTTACAAGATGAAACCCTAGTTTTGATAGAACCAACTCAGTCTATCAATTTGGGCACAACAAAGGAACCTTAGTTGATTCATGTCGCACAATCCCTATTAGAAGAGGAGAAATAAACATTTACCAAATTCTTAATGGAGAAAAAGATAAACTTTGCCTGGAAATATTCAGACATTCCTGGATTAGATCCTAATCTAATTATGCATCATCTTTCTATAGCTCTGGGAGTTAAACCAATCAAACAGAGGTTACGGAAAATGCATCCTCATGTTGTACTTCTTGTCAAATCTGAATTAGAAAAATTACTCAAGGCCGGATTCATCAGAGTAATAGACTATGTTGAATGGATATCAAAAATTGTTCTGGTGTCAAAATCAGATAAGTCTATACTAGTATGCACATATTTTAGATATGTAAACAAAGCATACCCAAAGGATGACTTTCCACTACCGAACATCGATATGATAGTGGATATGACTATGGGATTTGAAATGTACTCTTTAATAGATGATTTTTCTAGATATAACCAAATCAAGATTTCTCCAGAAGATCAAGAGAAGATAGCTTTTACCTGTGCATGGGGTACTTTCTACTGGAATGTCATGCCATTTGGTCTAAAAAATGCTGGTGCTACTTATCAAAGAGCCACAATGTCTATATTTCATGATATGATGCATAAAAACATGGAGGACTATGTGGATGACACATTGGCTAAATCAATGAAAAGATCTGAACACCTATCTGACTTGGGTTCAATACTGGACAGAATGGAAAAATTTAGTCTCAAGCAAATTCACTCTATCCATTTTTCTGGAAAAGATAAATTCACTAAAATACTTGTTAAGCAAAGTTGCTCTCATATGTAGACTATAAAAATGGGTAATGCTACTGAGTGAATTTGACATTGAGTATGTTGAAAGTAAATCCATCAAAGGACAATTCATTTCTAATCAACTAGATGAAGCTCCACTATTTGATAATCAACCAATACAAATAGAGTTTCATGATGCTTCTATCATGCACCAATCTTCAAGAACATGGCAGTTATTCTTTGACGGGTCTTACACACAAAACGGATCCGGAGTTGGTATTGTATTCATCACTCCACAAGGATATTCCATTCCAAAGGCATTCAGAATCAAATTTCCTTGCACCAATAACATAGAAGAATATGAAGCTTTATTAAATGGAATGAGATTGGCAATAGAATGGAGAGTAACGAAATTACACATTCATGGAGACTCCCATCTGGTCATTCACCAAGTCAATGATGTGTATCAAACAAAGGATGAAAATATTGTTCCATACAAGCAAATGGTAGATGATCTGAAGAAGTATTTCATTTTTGTCACATTTGAATAGATACCAAGGATGGAGAACAAGGTAGTTGACGCCATGGCAACACTGTCATCTCTACTACAACAACCAGAACATGAGCTACGCTATGAGTTCCTGGTAGAAGCATTGTCATTCCTTGCCTATGATTGCCCAAAAACCCATATGATCTGCACTATTGTTGGTCATGATTCCTCATGCTACAAAACTATCTATTCCTACTGTCATGACCAAGTCATTCCCGATACCCTTAACCATCATGAAAAATGTTACCTTATTTGAAATGTGTCACGGTATGTCATCATTGGTAATGATTTATACAAATGAAGTCTGGATGGTACACTCCTTAGATGTTTAGAATGAAAAGAGTCACAATGAGTATTAGAGGAAGTACATGAATGTATTTTTGGGTCACATTCCAATGGTTTGACATTAGCTCAAAAACTCATTAGGGTGGGGTACTATTGGCCAGATGTGGAGAAAGAGGTCATGAAATATGCTAAATGTAAGAAATGCCAGGTCCATGGTAACTTAATTCATACTCTAGGTAGAGATCTAATTCCATTTACAACAAAATGGCCTTTTCCAACAATGAGCATTTGATCTCATAGGAGCCATATATCCACATTCGTCAAATGGTCACACCCATATCATCACACCAATAGATTATTTTACAAAATGGGTTGAAGTAGTTCCTTTGACACAACCAACCGGCAAACATATTTCTTTGTTCATCTTGAATTACATTATTTTTCGGTATGGTATCCCACACTCCATCATCACTAATAATAGAGGCCAATTTAAAAACAAGGACTTAGATTCCTTATGTTCTAAATTCAAGATTACTCAACATTGTTCATCTATCTACTATCCACAGGGAAATAGACAAGCTGAAGCATCCAATAAAAACTTATTGAAAATCTCACATCGCACGGTCAACAAAACAAGGAGAGATTGGCATCTGATGATAAATCCATCTCTCTAGGCCTACAAAACAAGTATAAGAACACCCACTGGGGCTACTCCCTTTACTTTAGTATATGGGACTAAAGCAATATTACCTATAGAGGTCAAAATCCCATCACTCAGAATATGAATGCATGGTTTGGTAACTGATGATGATTACAAAGTGTCTAGGTTGCAAGAACTTGAATCACTAGATGGGCGTAGGCAAGTTGCATATGATAATCTTAGAGTATATCAGAAATGAATGTCTAGAGGCTACAACAAGAAGGTCAGACATAGATAATTTTACGTTGGTGATCTAGTTTTGAGAGAGAACACTAAAAATCAATCCCATCAAGAACGCAAGGGGAAGTTTGAACCCAACTGGATGGGTCCCTTTGTTTTTACTATTGCTTTTGGCTCTAGAGCCTATCAACTTTCAACGATTGACAAAGAACAGCTCCGAGAACCGATCAATGTTCTTCATCTAAAGAAATTCTACGCCTAAACATTCAACATGTGGAAAATGTCCTAAAAAGAAACTAAAAATTAGAAAAAGTCCTGAAAAATGATCATCTTGGTGAAAACCTAGCAATAGGCGCCTTGATAGCCTAACAAAAAAATCAAAAAATGGAAAAATACAAAAAATTTGAAAAATACAAAAGTACAAAAAAAGAAGAAAAAGAAAAAGTGTCTTGGTGCAAACCTGGTAAACAGGCGCCTTGGTAGAAAAAATAGAATCTCTCCCAAGATGGTGAAAACCTAGCAAACGAGCACCACTTGTACGAAATGCTCCATCTATCAAAGCAAAATTGGTAATTTCCCAATTTTTTTGTCCTGTTTTAGTTTGGATATATCTTGCAATCCAATAAAGTCAGTCGATGCACCCAAGCAATAAGGGTTTGAACCTAATCATTGTTTGCAACTTGAGGGAAATCCTAGTAATATCCTATGGTCCTCAATACCTCAGATGATTCATATCCAATTCAGTGTCCTTCAATACTTTATCTAAGTTAGTTCTTCTATCTCCCTAGCAGAAAAGGATTTTTTCAACTAACAACACAACCAAACACACTGCTACAACAAACCAATCTCTGATGTATGCTAAAATATTTTTGTATGCTGACTATTTTGTTGGAAAGTTGACTATACTGATGTATATGACTAATATTTAGTGTTTTCATTATGGAAATAAAGTCATATGGATTTTTGGAGTCAGCGCACTTACGCATAAGATCATAATTTGGCTAAGTATGGAAGACTGGACAGTCAGTGAAGCACCAGATGAATAGAGCATCAACGCATGTGCGTATGACTGAGTTTTGGCATGTGCCCTTGAAGATAAGCTTTTGGATATGTTAGTAAGCTATGTCCAAGAACGCATGATCAAAAGGGTTAGTATGAAGAAGTTATAGCGAGTTGAAGTGACACAGTCAGTGAGCGGTGTGTGTGTATGTTTAACACCTTCATGAAATTAGGATAATCAACTACAATTCTAGAAAAATACAATGCAAATTTAAGCTAAGAATTGAAATTAACATCCATGAAATCCCATGGTTCTCTATCTAAGTTTGGTAAGTAGAAGCTCTCAACCTATTCTCCACTAGTGACAATCCTAGAATGAGAAATATGATAGTACTATGCTTAATCTAGCTCACAAAACCTCAAATTGATACAAAGATAATTCAAATGTTCTCAATTGCTCTCAATTGCTATCAAATTTCCTATAATGGTGATGCTTTGCAAATGAATTTCTAAGATGATTATTTCTCTCAAAATGCCTCTCATTTATAGTAAATTCCCAAGGGTAGGGGGTAGAGTGAAGTAATCATGATTTAGCCTTGGTTGAGTAAAAAAATTTGCAATGTTTTTAAATGGGGGGACAATTTAAATGGTTATCTCAAAGGTTTGGACAAAAGGACAAAATTGAGTGGATGAGATTCAAAGTTGAAATGTGTGATTGAGATTCAACTATTTTGAAGTGATCCATGTGCTTTTGTTCTCAATTCTCATTGGTTGTTCAATTTTTGTTGAAAGGTATTAGGATTAATTAAATTCCATCAATTAATTAAATTAGCCATGTAAGGGAATAGGTTCAATTTGATTTTTGATTTAACAACTATACAATTAATTGATTAAAATCAATTATTTAGTATTTTTCACCCCTTTAAGCTTGTATTTAATTATTTAATGTCATTATTTGATTTTTCCTTTGATTTTATTGATTTTGTCCAATTTTGATTAATAAATGTCCATTTAAAAATTGATTTGATCCTTTTTGACGAGAATTGTAGATTTTTGATAAGATTTTGTCATTTTGATGATTTAAAGCACTTGTCCAATTTTTGAGTGTCTACAAGCGGTAGAGAAGAATAGAGTATGCAGTCGATAGGAAGTATTTTGATTAGCGGTTGTAATATTGTTTTGTAAAGGCTATGTGCCTATTGTATTTATGTTGTAAACATGTAAATCTCATTGTATGTAAACACGCTTGAGCCAATTCATTTGGAAGAGTTGTATGTAATTAGTTATAGGCCGACTTAGTGAATAGTTTTGGTTGCGCCTATATATAAGACATGCGCTTTTATATTAGAGCATGATATTGATAGAAAAGAGAAAAGAAGTAGAGAAGAAGTATGCAAAGCTTAGTAAGGATGAGATAGAGCTTTACAAGAGGCTAAAGCATCAGTGCACAAAAGGAACTGATCAGACAAGCAGTGTCACAACAACAGTTCACCTTGCGGATATAGTGTGTATCTGATATTATCCAGGAGCTTGTAGCCTTCTCTATTGAGCAGTGAGCTCTCGGATAGTGAGTCCTCACCCCTAACAGGGTTAATTGTAAAAGACTCATAATAGGGTCTGACCCTTGACAAGGTCATTGTACTTAAGCATTGTAATGACATCTCCTAATAGGGCTAAGGAACATTAACAGGTTCATAATACACAAGTACAATAATTAGTGGGTATTAATTCCCACCGAGGTTTTTCCTTTGGCCAAGGTTTCCCCATAATCATATCTAGTGTTATGTGTTATGTGTTGATTACTTTACATACTTTAATATTCAGCTCAACAATTAAGTTATTGAGTTAAGTTTCAAGTATCAGAAAGTAATTATATAGAACATTGATTCACCCCCCACCCCCCCTCTTAGTGTTCCCATTCCTAACAATTGGTATCAGAGCTTTGGTCCTCTAAAAATAAGTTTAACCACTTGAGGAAATCATGGATATAGGAGAAGTGAAACATCTAAAGAAGAATCTTAAAGCAACTCTTGAAGACCTTGATAGATCAGAAAAAGAAATTGAAGAACTGAAATTAAAGGTTAGTGGTTCTCAAGTATTCATCAAGAAACTGAGAAAATATTTGAAAAATTGTTCTACAAGTGATTTAGGAAAAATGGTCAAAAAGCTAAATGAGTAAAACACATATCTGAAGGATCAAATTGAAGAGTTGGATGAAAAGCTATTTAGCAATTAGGAAGCCTATGAAGAATAGGTCAAAGAAAACAAGCAGTTGGAAGAAGAATTGAGGCAAGAAAACATGAAAATCTTGGAGTTAGAGAACATTAAGAAGTAGATGGAATCTGAATTAACTAAAGCAAAGAATCATATTGACAAGTTGCACAGAAGCAAGGATCTAATAGAGTCATAGTTATATGCTCAGAAGCTAAAAGGAGATACCACTGGTATTGGATACAATGAAGCCCAAGTTCAAATTGATGTTATGTGAGATAGAATGAAAGCTTTTGAAGAACCTACAGAAGCTAAGAAGACTGAAAATTAGACTAAAGATAAAGTAGAAAAATCTAAGGATGAGCACAAGCTAATAAAAAAAACTTGTTATGTATGTAACAAGCATGGACACATAGCAAGAGATTGTAAAGAGGTAAGACCTTTCAATGGTTATTGTTATTCATGCAATAATTTCGGTCATAAAGCTATGAATTGTAGATCAAATCAGAGAATTCAGACTTAGCATAATCAGAGAAATCATCCTCAGCAAAATGTTAGAAGTCCTCATAACATTACATGTCAGATATGCAATTATAATGGTCATACAGCTAGACAGTGCAGTATGGTAACTCACATCAATGCACCGAGGAATATAAGGCCTCTAGTTATTTGTCACACTTGTAACAAGGCTGGACACATCTCAAAGTTTTGCAGATCACAAGCGCAAAGAAAAGAAAGACCTAATGAGTCACAAAAGTCAATTTTGGATGAATCTAGAGAAGTCAAGTTTGTGAAAGCTACAGAAGATGTGAACATGATTTGGACAGAAGTAAAGAAGGATAATGTTGATGAGTATGTATTGGATGCATCCGTAATGGATGCACCCTCTACTTCTGGATGAATCACCCTCATGGTCATAAGGGGAGATAGATTAGCTCTAAACCCCTATGCGGCTGGTATACTCACCCTCAAAGTATGTGCCTTTGGTTATAGCAGTTTGGATAATAAGTGATGCAGTATGCAAGAGCACACTACCTGACTGATAGCAGAGATGAAGAATGGAATTCTCTGTTGCATTATGTATTTATGCGGCAAGAATTAATGGTAGAAAGTTGTTTTAAAGTCACCAAAGATCCATTATTCACACATTTGCATTTGAGTTCGAGCCTTTGGAGAGCACAGAAGATCAAAGTAGTTTGTGTTAAAAGATTGAAGTTGGTTTACGAGCGAAGAAGTGTGAAAGTTGTTGCAGAACACTAGTTCAGTCGTGACGATTCAGAAACCCTTGGAAACATATTTGAGTGATTTACCAAGTAAGTAATGGCTACTCCAGTTGTGTTTGATGTTGCTGAAAGGAAGAGATACATATTTAAGAAGCATCATTTCAAGTCAATCCTAGATGACCTAGAAGGAGCATTGTCTAGGACTCTGATGAGAGTTATGCACGTAGAGGACATACGTGCATACATTTATTGCAAGAATGAACCTGTTGGATTGGACAGGATTAGGTCACACTTAGAATCTATGATGAAACTAGACATGACATTCCTAAATGAGTTCACGCACATAGAAAATAACCCTATTATTGAGTATGCGACTGCATATGAGTTTTATAAATCCGAATGGATTAAGATTCTATTAAGAAAAATTCATGATGACTTGTTCTGGATAGGAGAAATCCTTGTTAGAATAACTACTAATCTCATTTTTTAGATGACTGGACTTCCTAAGACTGACGCCTTTCTTCCCACTAGCAAGGATGTCAAGAAACTAGTGGAACAGGCTTACAAATCCTGGAGTGATAAGTGTAATACCCCAAAAATGGGCTATAGGTTCATTAACCTCCTACATCTTCAAATCGAACGAAATCAACAACAAAGTCCTAACCTAAGGCACATCTGCACATTATCAAATCCTAATTGATTTTATCCTATTTCTGCATTGGGGAATATTCCTAGCAATATTCCTATTTATCCTAATTATCTTTAATTTAATTATTATTTGGCGATAAATCTTATTTATCCTAAAATTTTATTAATTGAATATTCTGAATACTTAATTAATCAGATTTAATACTACCACTTAATTATTTAATTGAATTTAATTAAATTATTCCTAAATTGTATTATTTAATTTTGACAATAAATCTAAAATCTTATGACTAATTGATTAAATTCCTATTTAATTAATTCATGTCAGTTGTCAATATTTAATAATATAGTTTTTGGATAAAGTTTGATTTAATAATTGATTAACCTATAAATCAATTGTTTTAATTTCAAAAATTAGTTAAGTTGAAGATAAATCACTTTATTTATTTAATTAATTCATGATTATTTGTGCACATTCAAAGAGCAGTTAAACTTTAAATCATAAAATCAATTCAAGTTGTTATCTTTTTGAAACTGAACATCTATTTTGAGTTCAAAGTTGATCTAAACTTCTTATTTAAGTTAAAAAGTTGTTCTTGCATGATTTTGCATGATTTTATGAGTTATCTATTTCTAATTTCTTGTTAACTCAAAAATCAACCTGAGTTCATCAAGAGTGATTTATGACTTTTCCATGCACCCTCAAGCCCTGGTTTTCTATAAAATCAAGGCTTGGCTCTTTACAAATCATCCACAGAATTTACATACTTACTCTGGCGAATTGACATCAGAGGAATCATCAAGCTTCTTGCAAATCAGTGTTTTGTGAGATCAATCTTATTTTCAATTCATTTTAGTTTCATATTTCATATCATTGTTAGCTTAATTTGCATATCATTTCAATCCATTTAGATTAATTTATTATTAGTTTTTCTCATCTTATTGCATCAAAAATAAATTAAAAAATAGATTAATTTGCATTCATATTTTATTGCTTTCATCATTTAAATCCTTTTTTTAGGTGTTGCATTGTCACTGATCTTGGTCTAATCTGAGAATACCATACTCGCACCTAGTAGAAGGCAGTAAATCGTCTGGTTAGCTATATTGTTTTTATTTGCATATTTTGATTTTTGCTAACCTCTAATATTTTACTAAAGTGTTGTGTCTACAGCTAGGTACAAAATTCACACACACATTTCTAGCGCCCACCGTGGGGCAACCCACCTTTACATGATGGTTTTGATTTATTTTATTTTTTTGGAGCTAAAACCCTAAAGTTTCAAAGATTTAATTTTATCTCCCAAATGGCTTGGAGTTTTGGTCTGAAATTGTTTTTACAGTTTGGAGACATATCAGGGAAGCTTCAATAAAAAAATTTAGAATTTTCTGAGATGTTTTAAATTTTTAATAATTTTTTCTTGATTTTTCAAAAAAAATTAATTTCTAATGCAAATCAGCATATTTCTCAGAAATTTTTACATTTTCAGAAATTTCTTTAAATTCTATAGGGGGTACATTCTTTGTGTTTTAAATTTGGATGGAATATAATAGCTCAAATAGTCAATTTACAAAAACTAGTTTGTTTTGGTAAAATGGGTCTCTAGGGCACAAATGAAGAGATTTTTCTAAAAATTTTACATTTTTGGAAAGCTCTTTATTTTTTAGTAGGGGTCTTTATTTTGCATTTCTATTTTTGTGGCCAAAATCATATAAAAAAAATCAGATCTTGTTGACTAGGTCAAATGCAACAAAAAAATAAAATTTTGTGATGGGTATGCACTTATTTTTCACATGGTTTAATGAATGATATGAGTTGTAATTTGGATTAGTTGCTGGTTATTATTGCTCCTAATAATTGATTTTCAAATCTAACCCTGGGGTTTTCATAAGTTGAATATACGTTGCATATCTTGTTTGCTTATTTTCTTGTCGGAGAGTTTGTGGCTTGATTGCGCGGGATTGCTTAACAAAGCTAAAAATCAGGTAAAATATACTAATCGCTTTGTGAGGGAATTCAAGTATTCTACTACATCTGAAAACATTTCAATTTGGACATAAAATGAATATCTCATGTGTCTAGCTTGAGTGCCTTTCATGCTTTCATAAATCAGACTTCAATTTTTGGGCTATAAAATGAACATAGATTTCTTTTTGCATATCTCTTACACATAATAAATAGGCCCTATGAACACTATTTGTGGATGATCTTGAGAGATTGAGCTTCTTTCTCTTGTTTATTCATGTGAATCTCCTCTTGACGAAGGATCCCCTTGTAGGTAGGGAAGGTACTGAGAAAGTCTCACGTTCTACTAGATTCGTGTGTCTTCAACTTTTGATTGATACATTCTCTCTCCGGAGAGGTTGATAGATCATAAGCGGTTGACGTCATAGATCTTTGTGAGATCTTTTTGGATAACCTTTAGAGAGGGTTAAATGTAGTTGACATTCCCTTAATTGGGTCAACCACATGGACAGAACCTCAAGTGGTAATAGTCATTTTCATCGTGGTAGCAACAGCCGATATATAAATGTCCTTCTGGAGGAAATATTCATAGGTGTGGTCTCTTGTTGGGCTGTCAGATCTCCCTAGTAGCTCCTGATTGATTAATTTCTCGGACTGTGTCAAAACCCCGGTGCACCTGGATTGGAGTTCACCCTCTTGAGATCACAAAAGTTGTAGAGTCAGACCATTACTACAAACCCTAGTGAGGCCAAATTTTTTTTATTTTTCTAGGAATATGTGCATTATTGAAAAACTTTTTGGAACATACACAATTAGCACTTCTAGGGATTAGCACACTAAGTCACTATTGCTTGTTCATGTGCAAGGTTGCTTTTTCCCTTGTTCATTATTTTTAGATGATTGCTTGCTTCCCTTGCTTGCTATTTTGTGTGCTTGATATCTTCTTGGCTACTTGAGACAAACTTTTACACAGATCTTCAAAAATTGGACAAAAAAATTTGCAAACAAACTAGTACTGAAAACTGAAAAATTGCAAATCTGAAGCAAAAATCATTTTTGGTGTCAAAAGTCATCCTAAAATTTCAAAACTCATATCAAAGCCAAAGTCAAAGTTGTCAGAGATTGGTCAAATTTGTCAGAAATCCTATTTTACAGCCTATTTCCTGAATCTGTCAAACAAATCATTGTGTCGGGAACAGAGCAGAACCTATAACGAATACATTCATTTTCCTAAAGTAGTCACTTGAGTCTGATTTAGCTCTGCTCGGATCCAATGTTCCTGATGACCTTGATTTAGACAGATTCCAGACTATGGTTGGTCATCTTACATCTCCACATTACATTTCCTTTTCAAAGGAAGATGATAACTCCTTGAGTCATCCACATAACCAGCCTTTGCATATTGAAGTCTTGATCCAAAACCGTCGTGTCAAACGTGTGTTGATAGATGGAGGCGCTAGCCTAAACATTTGTTCTTTCAGCTTGATTACACAATTGGGATTTTTATAAATGGCCATTGATCCCAGGAAGAAGATAATTATCAAAGCATATGATGAGCAAGAAAGATCTTTTAAGGGAACTATTGTCCTACCTATCAAAGTAGGTCCTATCATCAGAGATACTATATGTCAAGTTCTTGATCTACCTTTGGCTTACAATATCCTCTTAGGAAGACCCTGGATACATGACATGAAAGCCATTCCCTCTACATTCCATTAGTGTTTGAAATTTCCTTATGAAGGAGTTGAGGTGACGATTCCAGCTGATCTGTATACAACTTACAATACCTTGAAAGAGAGTGCAGATAAACTTGTTCCCAATAATAGAGAATCTTCCACTAAGCAGCTAGACGTTGCTTCAACCTCCAAGATGGAAGACATTGCTAAAGAGGTTAAAATCAAATAAAATGGTATGGGAGAATATACTATAGAGCCAATCTTATATTTGACATCTCTCCCTATCTCTCCTAAGTCTTATGGGAAAACTCTGAAATAGTCTAAAACAGAGTCTAAAGAACCTCTTGAAACATATAAAGGAAATTTTGTTGTAGAACAAGTATCTAAACAGGAGTTTGAAGAGGATGAAGCTGTGCTCGAATGGCTATACAAGATGAACCTAAATCTCAAGTGGTTAAAAAATATGATGCTAAAATACCAAATATCCCTTCTAAGTCATATGGCCCAAGGGACAAATTGATCACAAAGATGGGATATAAAGGAAAAGGACCTCTCAGACTACAGGGTAAAGGTCTTCTATCACCTCTTGATCATCATGGCCAAGAAAAAAAGAATACAACAGGTCTATGATACATGAAGAATCCTTTCTGTGTTAGCAAGAACTCCCCGCATGTATTAGAATAGATTGAGCCTTCCGTAGCAAATCAACTAAAGGGAGAAATAATTGAACAATTTGATAGTGATGATTCAGACACCACTGATGAACTCATTCCTTGTGAGAATTTTCCTAAAGAAATAAAAGACCTCCTTGAAGTTGAAGATGATCCAATAAAAAGAATTAATGTAGTAGAAACACAAGAACCTACTATAGAGCAAGAGATAGTTGCAACACAAGAACCAGCTAATCTCGAAGGAAATCAAAAAGAGGAAGGTGGTAGTTATTCTGAGACAAATTCCCATGAGTATGAATTCAAATCAAAATTTGAGGGAAATCCTTCTTGGGGTATTCATCCTGACTTTACTCATGTTCTCAGATTTCCTATAGGTCTAGATGAAGAAACAGAAGATGAATCAAATGACTATGAATGGGGAGTCATTCCAGAACTAGATGAACTTGTTACAAAAAAGCATGTTGATGTTATTCACCAATATGCACCTCAACCTAACGTAAGTCTAGAGCGAAATGATGAACTTATCAAGTCTAATCCACCGATGGCTGAAGTAGATTTCCACAATGACATTAAGCCTATTCACAAATTGAATGTCTTAAGTTGTAATATCACCTTTGCACTCGAGCGTCAGGTTAGGACCAATGATGATAGATCCATATTTGTAAACACTCTTTCCCAATCTTTCACCACTTTGACTATCCAACGCCCTAACCTTCTTGACATAACATCCACCAACTTGAACCAAGGTATTTATACCTTTCCCAATGACTATGCCCTTGCTTTCTACCTAAATGCAATTGAGCCTATGAGGACTTCCATCAATGAACCAAGCGTTAGCATGATGGAGTCAGACATCAAGTATCTTAGTCAGAAAAATAAGAATAAGAATAAAAAGGAAATGAGTTTTGAGGGTGAAAACCACTTCGTGGCAGTCTCAGAACCTACAAAAGTAAAAATAAAAGATGTATCCGAAGGTGAAAACCTCTCTGAGGTGCCTAAGGATGAGATATTTGATGTCCTTCTGAGTCATTTATAGGATAGATCTCTAGTTCTAATTGAGCCCACTCAATCTATCAATTTGGGAACAACAGAAGAACCACAGTTGATCCATGCAGCACAATCTTTATCAAAGGAAGAAAAGAAAAAATTTACAACATTCCTAATAGAGAAGAAGATTAACTTTGCATGGAAATATTCAAATATGCCAGGGTTGGATTCTGATCTTATAATGCACCATTTATCTATAGCTCCAAATGTTAAACATGTTAAGAAAAAATTAAGAAAGATGCATCCACATGTTGCACTCTTGGTAAAAGCTGAATTAGAGAAGCTCCTAAAAGCTAGATTTATCTAAGTTATTGATTATGCGGAATGGATCTCTAATATTGTACCTATTTCTAAACCAGACAAATCAATAAGAGTGTGCACCAATTTTAGAGATGTAAACAAAGCATGCCCTAAGGATGATTTTCCATTACTTAACATTGATATGATAGTAGACATGACTGTGGGATTTGAGATGTATTCTTTAATGGATGGTTTTTCTGGATATAATCAAATAAAAATTTCTCTAGAGGATCAAGAGAAAACTACTTTCACATGTGCATGGGATACCTTCTGTTGGAATGTCATGCCATTTGGGCTTAAGAATGATGGTGCTACATATCAGAGAGCTATGACATCCATTTTTCATGACATGATGCACCGAACTATGGAGGATTATGTTGATGATACTTTAGCAAAATCTATGATTAGAGCTGAACATTTAAATGACTTGAGCAAGATACTAGACAAAATGGAAAAATTTAGTCTCAGACTAAATCCTAAGAAGTGTGCTTTTGGTGTCACTTCTGGAAAGCTCTTAGGCTACATTGTTTCAAAGAAAGGAATTGAGGTAGATCCAGCTAAAGTAAAGACTATAATGGAGATGCAACCTCCCAAGAATATCAGTCAAATGAGAACATTACAAGGGAGAGTTCAATCTATCAGATGCTTCATATCTCAGCTAGCGGACATATCACAACCTTTTACAAAGACATTACATAAAGGTGTGACATTTGCATAGAGCAAGGAATGTGAAAAGAATTTTGATCATATCAAGAAGTATCTATCAAATCCTCCCATCTTGATGCCTCCTATTCAAGGGAAACCATTGATCTTATATGTCTCTGTAATAGATACATCATTGGGGGCATTTCTTGCACAACATGATGAGAATAAAAAGGAAAGAGCTATATACTATATCAGTAAAACATTGGTGGCATACGAAAAGAACTATTCTATGATTGAAAAGGCTTGTCTAGTTGTGATCTTTGCATCACAAAAATTGAGACATTATATGTTGGCTCATACCACACATTTAGTAGCTAAAATTGATCCACTAAAGTACATACTCAGCAAAGCTGCCCTCATGGGTAGATTAGCCAAATGGGTCATGCTCTTAAGTGAATTTGACATTGACTATGTTGAAAGAAAAGCTATTAAAGGCCAAGTTAATGCTGATCAATTAGAAAATGCACCTTTGTTTGATGACACACCAATGCAAATGGAATTTCTAGATTCCTCTATCATGAATCTTTCTTCTAGAGAATGGTAATTGTTCTTTGATGGCTCCTATACACAGAATGGATCTGGAGCAGGCATCTTGTTTATCACTCCTCAAGGATACTCCATTCCTAAGGTGTTTAGAATCAAATTTCCTTGTACAAACAATATTGTTGAATATGAATCCCTTTTGAATGGTATGAAAATAGCAATTGAGTGGAGAGTAACAAAATTACACATTGATGGAGACTCACAATATGTAATCCATCAAGTCAATGATGTGTACCAAACTAAGGATGAAAAGCTCATTCCATACAAGAGAATGGTAGATGATCTCTAGAAATATTTCATCTCTATCACATTTGAGCAAATACCTAGAATAGAGAATAAGGTTGTCGATGCAATGGCAACATTATCTACTTTATTACAATAGCCTGAACATGAGCTACGCTACGAGTTCCTGGTGGAAGCACTACCTTACCCTGCATATGACTCCCCTGAAACCCACATGATTTGCACTATTGTAGGTCATGATTCATCCAGATATAAAAACCTATTCTCCTATCTCAAAGACCAAATCATTCCCGATACCTTCAACCGCCATGAAAAGAGATACCTTATCCATAATGCCTCATGATATGTCATCATTGGTCGTGATCTTTACAAATGAGGTCTAGATGGTACGCTCCTTAGATGTTTAGAATGGGAAGAGTCTCAACGTGCATTAGAGGAAGTCCATGAGGGTATATGTGGGTCACACTCGAATGGTTTAACACTAGTTTGAAAACTTATTAGGGCTAGGTACTATTGGCCGACAATGGAGAAAGAGTCTATCAAGTTTGCTAAGAACTGTCAAAAGTGCCAAGTGCATGGCAACTTAATTCATGCTCCAAGGAGAGATCTAATTCCCTTCACTACTCAATGGCCTTTTCATCAATGGGCATTTGATCTTATAGGATCTATACATCCTCATTCTTCTAATGGATATACCCATATAATCACAGCTACAAATTATTTTACAAAATGGGTAGAAGTAGTCCCTTTGACACAAGCAACTAGTAAGAAAATATCTATTTTCATCTTGAACTACATCATATGCCGGTATGGTATTCCACATTCTATAGTCACAGATAATGGTGGGCAATTTAAGAACAAAGACTTGGATGATCTATGTGCCAAATTTAAGATTACACAACATTGGTCATCTATCTACTATCCTCAAGGAAATGGACAAGGTAAGGCTTCTAACAAGAATCTATTAAAAATATTTCACTGTACAGTTAATAAAATAGGAAGAGACTGGCATCTCATGATCAATCCAACTCTCTGGGCCTACAGAACAAGTATCAGAATGCCCACTGGGGCTACACCTTTCACTTTAGTTTATGGGTCTGAAGTAGTACTGCCTATTGAGGTTGAAATCCCATCACTAAGAATCAGAATGCATGGTCTAGTAACTGATGATGACTACAAAGTGTCTAGGTTGCAAGAACTTGAACTACTAGATGAGCGCAGACAAGCAGCATATGATCATCTCAGAGTATATCAAAAGAGAATGTCTAGAGGTTACAACAAGAAACTCAAAAATAGAGAATTTTAGGTTGGCGATCTAGTCTTGAGAGAGAATCCTAAAAATCAATCACATAGAGAGCGCAAGGGGAAGTTTGAACCCAACTGGCTGGGTCCCTTTGTTATCACTGCTACTTTTGGCTCTGGTGCCTATCAACTCTCAATGACTGAAGGACAATAGCTCTGAGAACCAATCAATGTTCTCCATCTAAAGAAATTATACACCTAAGGCATTCAGTCTATGGTAAAATGTCTTGAAAAAAATTTTAAAATTGAAAAAAGTCCTGAAAAAATGAACATCTTGGTGAAAACCTAGCAATAGGCACCTTGATGATTCACAAAAAAAGTAAAAAATATCAAAAGTACAAAAAAAATTGGGAAAAATAAAAATACAAAAAAATGAGAAAAAGAAAAAGTGCCTTGGTAAAAACTTGGAAACAGGCACCTTGGTAGCAAAAATAGAATCTCTGCCAAGATGGTGAAAACCTGACAAACAGGTGCCACTTGTTTCAAACCGCTCCATCTATCAACGCATATTGGTCTTTCCCAGCTTTCAGTCTTGCTTTAGTTTGTACATATCTCTTAGTTTGTTCCCGCATTCCTATTTTCAATAAGTCAGTTTGTACACCAATCAGCTAAAGCGTCTGTATCCTATCAATGTTCAAACTTGGGGGCAATCAAAGTCATATCCTATGGCCTCCAATGTATCTTAGATGTATCATATCCAGTTAGAGTCCTTTGAAGCTTCATCCGAGTCAGTGAGTCTGTCTTGTCTCCAAAAAGGATTTTGCATCTACAACAATGCAATCAAACATCAAACACAAACTGAAAACAATCTATGCTTTTTAAATGCTTTTATCTCCTTGTATGCTTACTAATTCACATTGAGATTTTTGCATATTTTGTTCCCATGAGCTCTTCGATGATTTCCTTTACAAGATTTAGGGAGTGATGACTAGGGGCATAATCTTTTCTTTTTTTTCTTCTTTTATGTGAAAATCTAACAACTTTGGAAATTTTGGATTGAAATGGTGTCTGACTGTAAGAGCCTCTATCTTGAATTAGATGGCCATGCATACCTCGACCATTGATACCCAGAAAATTCAAGGAAGTTTGATCTAACTATTGTCTTTTTTGAGTGAGTTCTTTCTCCTATTGTGAAATGCAATCTTACCTAAGGATGTGAATGATAAAGGGTCACTACGGGTAATTTACATTGGATTTAGAATGATCTCTTGACTATTTGATGTGTTTGTAATGCAAGGCATATTCAGGTCATCACAACGTTTATGTTCTGATGCTTATACAAATTGCTATATCAAAATGGAAATGATATTCAAGTCATCCTGGCGTTTGTGCCTTGGTGCTTATATCTAATCTGACATTTCTAAAATAAAATCAATATCCATATGTCCATGGTTTCCTAACCAGTGGGTGTTGTATTGATTCCTGTGCATACAAATCGATATTCATATGTCTATGGTTTCATAACTAGTGGGCATTGTATTGATTTATCCGGTTACCTAAAAAGTTCAATGATGATAACAAAACCGACACATGATCAATGACTAGGTTCTAGGTCCTAGGTTTGCATTTCATTCTGCATTTCATTTTGCACTTTGCATGGTTGCATGATCTCACAAATTATTGAATTAAACTTAAATGCTTAAACAATTCTTCAAAAATGCTAAAAACATATCATAAGAGTTGAATCTCACATGAAGGTTCCTCCAATGAAACAACAAGTAGAATCCTTTTTCGGGATCAAAATCAAAATCTGAGATCGTTTATATTATTCACTACTTGCATATTCAACCTTCAATCATCAAAGAAATCTAGAATTCAACTTAACTAATTATCTTACATCAAACTATCAAAATTTCAACTTGGTTAACCATGGTCAACTCATGGTCAAACCTAGTCAAACTTGGTCTCCAAGACCTCTAAACGATGTAGAACGCATTCCCGAATGTGTATAACCACTTCTCAAATTAATTAACATGCTTCTAAACTATAAACACTGACTTTTCTTGTTAGATTTCAATTTTAATCCCGAAGGGGGCATGGCATTGCACATCATTCAAAGTTTGTAACTCAATTCTGTCAATCAATCTTTCCTCAGTAATCAAGACAAAAACCACATCTAGTTGTCGATTCATCTAAAGTCCTCATCACTTGGGGCAAATCTATCATCTCTTAGGGCATATCAGATTCATCTAGTATCCAAATCTATCTTGTAAATTGTATCAGCTTTTCGTAACTATCAGTTCATTAGTGTTATTTCCTTGGTTCTTCGTAACTGATGGGTTCAAGATATGATACCAATATGATTCATACAAGGACATTGAGGTCTGAAATTGGTCACTCACTTCTTCATAATCATAAGGTTTAGAATCAGGCGTTTTGGCACTTTTTCATAATCATCGATTCATTATTGATATAGCTAGCATCATCTCGATTCTTGGTCATTCTGGGCCTGGGTCGATATCTTTCAATCTTTAATCTTTCAAATCAGTTTCATACATATATCAAAACATAGACTACTCTTTCAACCACTTCGCTTTGCACAGTGATTCAAAGAGGGGCAAAATGTAATACCCCAAAAATGGGCTATAGGTTCATTAACCTCCTACATCTTCAAATCTAACGAAATCAACAACAAAGTCCTAACCTAAGGCACATCTGCACATTATCAAATCCTAATTCTGCATTAGGGAATATTCCTAGCAATATTCCTATTCATCCTAATTATCTTTAATTTAATTATTATTTGGCAATAAATCTTATTTATCCTAAAATTTTATTAATTGAATATTTTGAATATTTAATTAATCAGATTTAATACTGCCACTTAATTATTTAATTTAATTTAATTTAATCATTCCTAAATTGTATTATTTAATTTTGACAATAAATCTAAATCTTATGACTAATTGGTTAAATTTTTATTTAATTAATTCATGTCAGTTGTCAATATTTAATAATATAGTTTTTGGATAAAGTTTGATTTAATAATTGATTAACCCATAAATCAATTGTTTTAATTTCAAAAATCAGTTAAGTTGAAGATAAATCAATTTATTTATTTAATTAATTCATGATTATTTGTGCACATTCAAAGAGCAGTTAAACTTTAAATCATAAAATCAATTCAAGTTGTTATCTTTTCGAAACTCAACATCTATTTTGAGTTCAAAGTTTATCTAAACTTATTATTTGAGTTAAAAAGTTGTTCTTGCATGATTTTGCATGATTTTATGAGTTATCTATTTCTAATTTCTTGTTAGCTCAAAAATCAACCTGAGTTCATCAATAGTGATTTATGACTTTTTCCATGCACCCTCAAGCCCTGGATTTCTATAAAATCAAGGCTCGGCTCTTTACAAATCATCCACAGAATTTGCATACTTACTCTAGTGAATTGACATCAGAGGAATCATCAAGCTTCTTGCAAATCAGCATTTTGTGAGATCAATCTTGTTTTCAATTCATTCTAGTTTCATATTTCATATCATTATTAGCTTAATTTGCACATCATTTCAATCCATTTAGATTAATTTATTATTAGTTTTTCTCATCTTATTGCATCAAAAATTTAAAAAATAGATTAATTTGCATTCATATTTTATTGCTTTCATCATTTAAATCCTTCGTTTAGGTGTTGCATTGTCACTGATCTCGGTCTAATCTAAGAATACCATACTCACACCTACTAGAAGGCAGTAAATCACCTGGTTAGCTATATTGTTCTTATTTGCATATTTTAATTTTTGCTAACCTCTAATGTTTTACTGAAGTGTTGTGTCTACAGCTAGGTACAAAATTCACACACACAATAAGCGCGACATGACCATAGAGCCAATTGAAGAGAAGGATATCAAGCTTATGAAAATGATACCGGGTTATAAGTTTCAACATGCAAACAGGGTGAATAGTGTGTCCACAACCACTATTTTAGTAGCCATCAGAATTGTGAAAGAAAATGGAGAGTTCAACTTGTGTGAGATCTTGCGCACACAGTTGATGGATAATATCAAGGCTATCAAATATGATAAGAGCAAAGGGTTCAGGTTTGGGTCACTTATCATCTATATGTACTTTCATATAGTCGATAAAGTCTCTGATCTATACCTTGATAAGAGTTTGCCTACAATCCCACAAATCTGATTCAAGGCATCAACTGATAGCACCTTGAAGGATTTCATAGACTTGGAGATCAAGACATTTAGAATAAAAATGCAGAGAAGGTATATGATACCTGAGAGAATAGTGGAAAAGTACAAGGATAGCATTTGTTTCATGGTGGAGACAAATATCACTTGCATGGAAGTTGTAGAGCCAAGAACTTAGTGGATTCATCCACTTGGTGTTGGAATTAGGAGAGATAGGTACTAAGAGGGGAGGGATGAATCAGTGCCTTCAAAAACTTTACTTGTAAACCTTTCAGATTTGTGACTATAAAAAGTGATAACCTTGCAAAATAACTTGTATCTAATTGCATATATTAATCATCCATTTAACTTATAAAAGTAAACAACATGAAATCAAATAGAAATCACATAACACAAGTATTTTAGTAATGCAGAAACCCTTGTTAGAAGGTAAAAATTGCAGTGGGGATGACACCCACAAATTCTTCACTACTGCAGATAGAAAAGGTTTGCCTGTTAGGGCTACAAGTTTTGATCACTTCTGGTGATCTTACCCTGTTAGGAGTAACATATTAGATCATCTAGATCTACCTAGTTATAGGATTTTAACAACACTAATGAAGTGTGCACTTGGTTAAAAGATTTACATAAGACTGTTAAGTCTGCTTTGTTAAGAGATTTTATCCAAAACTATATTACAATTGTTAGAAAGCAATAGGCAATTATCTGCTAGTGACAACTCAATTGTCTGATACAGATCTATAAAGTACTGAATGTATTTCACCTATACTGTGATGAATCTCTTCTCTGAACCGCTCGATAGCCTTTTCTAATTCTACTTAATCTAATATACTCTACAATCTTCTCTGTTAACTAATAGACTTGAAGTTAGGCAAATGCTTCAAGTGCTCCTTGAATCATATATCTATTCTCGCATCAGTTCACACCAAAAATGAAGTAAACAAAACATTTATATAGCGATCAGCTTTTGCCGCTTTAACAAAATTAGGTTACACAACTTAATCATAACCCTAAGATCTACGGTGTACAAAAATGACCTAGATCAAACTATTACATAAGATATACATTGCATTTAATGAATATCATAATATTAAATATTCCTTGATCTTGGTAAAATGTTTTCTGATCTGTTGTAACCATTTGCATAGAAGAATGTGCCATTCCAGATTATTATGCCATTTTTCTGTGATCCTTGTTAAACACTATATAAATTGTTTGGTGTATACTGCAACGCTCGGTGTTTACTATCTGTCGGTGTCGGTGATGCTTGTTGCTCGGTAAGCTGTCTGATGCTCGGTTTGAAAGCTTTATTGACTAGTCTGTCTTGCTTCTAGTTACCGAATTTGCTCAATGTAAGTGACCGACCGATATCTTTCATAACCTTTGATACTAATGACAACCATGAATGCTCAATAGAGATAACAATCTCCCCCTTTGGCATTAGTATCAAAACTTGGAATGTATATAGACAAAATTTTCTATATATACCTTATATCTCCGCCATATACATATACTTATCAAAATTTCTAAAGTACTTCCCCTCGGTGCATGCTCCCGGTAATATGTAGTATACATAGCATCTATGTACTTATTTGGCATATGACATATACATTTGCTTTCCCCACTTTGATAGTAATGCCAAATACAAAAATTTATTAGTATACTCGCATCTTGTCAAAAATATGCTGGTGGGTTTTCTTGACTGACTCCAAGAGGTTTTCCCATTCCTCTTTCAATTTGGTGAGAGCAATATTCTCAAGACCAACTTGTGCATGCATGTCAAATATGTTCTCCAACACCGAAATCTTGGGTGTTGCAACAAGTTTCTCTACTTTGACAATGTGTGCCTCAAAATTTTTTAGGTATGGCAGGAGTTCTTTCTGTAACTCAGTAACTTGATCTGTTATGTGCTCTTCTTGTTTCTTTAAATCTGCTATCAACTGTCAGAGTTCTTGAACTCGGTGAATATGCTTTGAGAAAGCATTTGGCTCGGTTATAGATGTAGTTGTACTAACTTTGATTTCTACTTCCAATCCTTTTATCTTTTCACTGACTTCAATAGTGAAGGTGTCTATAGTACAAAGCTTTAGTAAGAAATTACAAATTAATTGGTTGATAAATTTTATCTCGATGATTACCTCAGATAATTTGACCTTATTTATTGCCACTTCTTGGCTAATTTTCTCTGTCAGTTTATTATGTATCCTTGATTCTGCCCTTTCTTCAATTCATTTGTTTGCATCAGTATCTGGGGCATTGATCTTCTTAGTCAATATAGCAAGTTGATCTATGATCGGAGTATCTTCATCAATGTTTACCTTAGGTACTACCTGTTGTAAGATATCCCTCACATCTGTTAAGATTTCTTTTTGTTTTGTTTCTTGCTTTAGCTTCTCTTGTGCTACCTTTCTTTGACATAGTTCCCCATATTTACTTAGTTCCTCGGGGCTCAAGGTCCTTGGGTCACACTCAGAAATAACTATCACTTCATCTAGGGTGACCGACCCTTTTCCTTTCTTTTTCTTCTTCTTCTCCGATACTAGTGGTGATTTATTTTTAGTAATGACAAGAGACTTGTCTCCAGTCCTCAGAGTATCCTTCTCAGTTGACACACTTTATTCCTTCTTCTGCTCCTCAGTAACTGTTGTCTCAATTGATATAGTTGGAGCCTCAAGTGTGGTGTCTGATGGGATTACCTCAGTTTTCTTTGTTTCATCTATTCCCTTTGCCTCGGTGGAAGGTGCCTCTTTTTGGTTAGGCTCATCTGTCTCTACAGGTTTCTCAGTATCTTGTTCCCCTATGATGTCTTTGTATTGCTCGAGGTTTGAGTCATCAAGTTGTTCCTATGAAATGATTTCTACTGCTTCTGCTAGTATAGGAAGCTCTCCCGGTAGTGATGTAAATGCAAATTCTGTGACTTGTTCTTCATCACAAGTGTTTAGGGGTGTAATACTTACATCCTCATCATCCTTTTCATCAAGATCCCCATTTGTGATTTCCTCAATAAGTACATCATCATTGGTTTTCTTCTTCAATTGAATTTCAACTTGATCTGGTGCATCTTGTGAGATTTTTATTTCTTCCTTTTGCTCGGTGATATCAATTACCTCGGTAACTAATATACCAGAATCCTTTGACTTCTTAGCTATAGTATCATCAATGTATTTACCTTTACCTTTCAAATTGTTGGGATTTTATCTCTTCTTAGACAGATTTAAGTATGCTTTTTGCTCAGCTTGTTCTTTTGCTTTAATGATTGCTCTCCATAGGGCATCTCTAGTATCCTCTACATCTACCTCATTCTCATCTAGTATCATCATGGCTCAGTTCTTTACAGCAAATCTCTGTTGATGATTAGCCATGAGTTCATCAAGTTCTCCTAGGCTTAGATGTGGAGCAGCCTGAACTAGAGATCTTTCTCTCTTTCTTTTCTCAGTTTCAAGTGCATAAGCCCATTTTTTATTTATCCTATCATCCAACTCCTTCGGTAATGAACAAACAAATTCCAATGGAACTTTCTTGAATTTTATCATCATTTAGATGATTGCCTCTTCCATCTTGGTTTGATCTTCATTTGACATCTTGTCAAATCTGCCTATCTCTGAATCAATAAGGTCTCTGTTTTCAATTATTTCTTCAATAACTTGATCTATTGACTTTACCTTGTTGCTGACCACCTTGAATTGATTTTTGTCATCTTTAGTTTCAGTGTCCTTAATGTCTTCTTTACCTCTTATCAGTCTTCTCCTTTTCTTTAGTGCTTCAGCTGCAACCTTAGATCCTTTCTTCGCATAAGTCTTAGTTGGTGTAGCTGCTTTGTGTTTTAGTACCTTTTCTACTTCTTTCTTCTCAGGTGGTGAAGCTACAGTTGATGATCTTTTCCTCATACCTTCTTGTACTGGTAACTGCTTCTTCATAGGAACTTCAGGTGGAGGAACCGATGTGGGATCTTTTTCTTCATCTGAGTTGGTTTCCTCACTATCATATGGCTTGTCAGATAACATTATCTGACCTTTAGTTTCCTATTCAATCAGTGTCTCCTCAGGTGTTTTAGATGCATCTCCATATCTAGTAATAAGATCTTTTCTCATCTTCTTTTCTTTTCTACACATTTTGTCGATCTCTATGCCTATAGTGATTCTAGATTTGGCCTCTTCATATGTTCTGAACCTAGTGGCAATGGGGTCTTTTGGTCATGCAAGTAGTGCATTAATAGATTTTAGTGCAAAATCATGGTTCATTTCATAACCCATAGGTGCCAACCATTTTACTCTAGGTTCAACTACTTTTATCATTGAATGATTTGTGTCTACTACAAATCAAATGTCCATCTCAAACTTTTCAACTAATTCCCTTGGAATTCTACTTCTTGAATGCATTTTGGTCTGAAATTCTTTGAAGTATGCATCAAATACTATATTCAATTGATTTCCTAACTTATTTATCATCTCAGTAATCTGTGTAGTAATAGGTTTATCTGTTGACCAGTTCACTTTACCGACACCAGGTACAAACTTATGTATAAAGAAAAATATACACACAAGTAGTGATCCAAACTTACATGTGTTTGACTTCTTTGACCTTATTGTCTTCATGTTTTCCTATAGTTGATGTAACAGTACCTCAACAAGATCAACCTAGTGACCTTTCTCCACAATTTTATACACCATTTCTACTGCACTATAGGGTACGCTGTTGAGTTTGCTCGATTGAAATATCTTATACCCGATTACATGTGCTGCAAACTTAACTGTTGGATCTCTAATTGCTGAAATCTTCAATGCCCAACCATCCCATTGTGCTCCAGTGTTCTTCTCAACATTCGATCATGACAAACTATGAAAGGCTTTTTCCTTGTCAGTTGTAGGGAGCTCAGTAACCCTACTTATCATTTTCTTAGTGACCTCTATCAGTTTATCCAGCTAGAATTTTCCATTGTGATACCTACTCAATACAATTCTGATCCAATCAGTCTTAAATGATTGCGAATAGTATGTGATATAAAATAACCCTAATTCTGTAATCTTCTTGTATTCTGGTTTCAATTTTCCATCCATACCATAAAGTAGTTGAAATGCAACAATAGTTTCAAAGTCTCCTACTTCTCCAATTTTGCAATGAATATACGATCTTACATCTTCTTTCAATAAAACCCTATCTGGTATGCTTGAGAAAGTGCCCATTATATCTGTTTGTGCTACAACCTTGGGATGTGGCTTGAACTTAGGTTTGTCAAAATTTTCCCTTACAATTAGATTAACTTCTTCCTCAACACTTTGTGATTTGCTAGCGGATGATGTAGATGCCATAAATCGATTTAAGGTTTCGGCTAGTAGCAGGTAAATAAAGTGTTTGGTAGCGAATGAACTTACTCAGAATCGTCAAAGAGTGTTGTCGGTTTGATCTACAGTAGCCTTGAATCCTTCTAAAAATCTTTTAGCTCAAACTCTTCTCTATGAATTCTCCGCTCTTCGAAATCGCAATGTGAAAATGAACTCTGTTTCTTGTGTATTTATAGACTTTTTGATATTCCCGCTCAAACTTTCCTGCAATAAATTCTTGACCTAACTTTCGGTATGAAACAACTATCAGCTTGGTGAAAACTAGAAATTTTATCCACTCGGTTAACATAGGATTTCTTCATTGGTTTGTACTATTGTCCGATTAACCTTGTGTAGTGATTACCGACGGGTAACCAAATCTTGGTCTCTCTTTTACCGACTATATAACATTGTTAGCTCATAACACATAAACCATAATGCATCTTTATTCTTGCAGATTTGGTATTTGTACATCATATATAAGGAACTGTATGTAAAATGTGATCATTATGAAATGTCAGTTCCATACATACCTATATCATCTTAAGTGGAGGTACCGATGTCACCCAATCCAGTGGACGAGGTTTCAATGACAGTATTACTTGACTCAACATTCTCATTAGATGCTTTTCTCCACATTGTGTTCCTTATCTTCATGATATCTGCAATAGTGTGTCCACTCTCAAATACATAATTTTCATCTAGTGCTTGGTCTCTGCAATCCTTGCTTAAATGATCGACTTTATGGTAGTGCATACATGCCATTCTAGTGCTTGACCAGTTTCTTGATTGTCCAATCCAACTCTTTCTATAACAGTTTGCTACAATGTGTCCATATCTACCACAAGCAGTATAGTTAGCCCAAGTGTTATAATCCTAAACATAAGAGTTACCTTGTTTCTTCGGTTGATAAGGCTTTCACTGTGTTTTCTACTTAGGAGTCCATACTTGCTTCATCTTAGCCTTACACTCTCGTGTAGTATGTCCATGTTTATTACAAGTATATCATATCTTCTCCATAGTGGTATTGTTAGCAATATCATTCTGTTTAGCTCTACACTCATAAGCTGGATGTCCAAACTTACCACAGTAATAACAATATCCATTAAACTTAGGAGTGACATAAGGTTTACCTTGTGCTTTGCTTCTACATACATTAGATGTATGTCCTAGTTTTCCATAGTGATAACATGCCAATGCTTTAGGTCTTTGATTTTGATTGTTGTTGACTTGTTTAGCTTATTGTGATGATTATCCTTCACTAGTGTAGCCTATACCAGCTTTGCTCCCAAATCTTCTTTGATTGGTCAGAAAGTCATCAATCTTCTTTGAACTATCCTTAGCCAATTTCATCATTTCATTATGCTACTATTTATTTTTCACTTCATTCCTTAGCTTCTCATTCTCCTCTCTGAGTCTTGCAACATCTTCTAGTCTTCTTGACAATTCTCCATTCACTCGGTTGACTTCTTGATTCACAGTCATCATTTGATTAGATACTTGAAAGTGACGATTAATGAGTCTTTGTATTTCATTTTCTTTAGCTTGAAGTTGTTCAGTCATCTATCTTCGGTCATCAATAGCCAGATTCCTTTCTTGCTCGGCTTGTCTAGCATTGTTCATTGTTTCTACCATTCTCACCATTTAAGATTCTTGACCGATTTGTAGTGCTTTCACTTGATCAGTTAAATGTTGATTTTTTTTAGACAAATCAGTGATTATACTTTTAGAACCATCAGAGATGCTTCCAGAACTAGATCCAATGTGCTCAAACATTTCATCGATAGATTCTTCATGGTAACCAATCTCATTTTGCAGAATAGCTAGGTTCTTTCTTTCAATCAGTAGTTTCTTCAGTCCTTCTCTAGCTTGCTTATATTTTTCAACAAACATCTGCATCTGTATCTTTTGATTCTCAATAGTCTTATCAAGCTTATACCTCTCCATGACTTTAGATCTTTACCCTTCAGTGGTTAAACTATTCAACAAGAGAACTATGCTCTTATACCAATTGTTGGAATTAAGAGAGATAGGTACTAAGAGGGGAGGGGTGAATCGGTGCCTTCAAAAACTTTACTTGTAAACCTTTCAGATCTGTGACTGTAAATAGTGATAACCTTGCAAAATAACTTGTATCTAATTGCATATATCAATCATCCATTTAACTTATAAAAGTAAACAACATGAAATCAAATAGCAATCACATAACATAAGTATTTTGGTAATGCAAAAACCCTTGTTAGAAGGTAAAAACTACGGTGGGGATGACACCCACAAATTCTTCACTACTGCATATAGAAAAGGTTTGCCTATTAGGGCTACAAGTTTTGATCACTTCTAGTGATCTTACCCTATTAGGAGTAACATATTAGATCAGCTAGATCTACCTAGTTATAGGATTTTAACAACACTAATGAAGTGTGCACTTAGTTAAGAGATTTACATAAGACTGTTAAGTCTACTATGTTAAGAGATTTTATCCAAAACTCTATTACAATTGTTAGAAAGCAGTAGGCAATTATCTGTAAGTGATAACTCAATTGTCTGATATAGATCTATAAAGTACTGAATGTATTTCGCCTGTACTATGATGAATCTCTGCTCTGAACTGCTCAGTAGCCTTTTCTGATTCTGCTTAATTTGATATACTCTGCAATCTGCTATGTTAACTGATAGACTTGAAGTTAGGCAAATGCTTCAAGTGCTCCTTAAATCATATATCTATTCTCACATTAGTTCACACCACAAATGATGTAAACAAAACATTTATATAGCAATCAGCTTTTGCCGCTTTAACAAAATTAGGTTACACAACTTAATCATAACCCTAAGATCTAAGGTGTACAAAAATGACCTAGATCAGACTATTACATAAGATATACATTGCATTTAATGAATATCATAACATTAAATATTCCTCGATCTTGGTAAAAAAAATTTTGATCTGTTGTAACCGTTTTCATAGAAGAATGTGTCGTTCTAGATTACTATGCCATTTTTCTGTGATCCTCGGTAAACATTGTATAAACTGCTTGGTGTATATTGTGATGCTCGGTGTTTACTGTCTGTCAGTGTCGGTGATGCTTGTTGCTTGATAAACCATCTGATGCTTTGTGTGAAAGCTTTACCGACTAGTCTATCTTGCTTCTAGTTACTGAATTTGCTCAATGTAAGTGACCGACCGATATCTTTCATAACCTTTGATACTAATGACAACCATGAATGCTCAATAGAGATAACACTTGGTTATGAAATAGAGGAACACATTCTAGAATCCTATGCACAAGTCCTATTATCTACGCCCAAGGATCCTAATGAACCAAGATGGGGTACCTATGAGGAGAAAACAAGACAAGTAGATTCAGTTCTATACAGTGTAGCTACCAAAAGAAAAGCATCAAAGATCACCTCTAAGTTACTAAAAATACATGGTGTCACTCAAGCAGACCTAGATAAGGCAAGGGAAGCCAAGATTACAATGCAACTTGAGATCGCAACCTCTTTTGAAGTTAAAATAGAGAAGACTAATGACCCTAAGGAGAAGAAGATAAAGATGGAAGAAAACACTCCTGTGCCCACACCTACTATTGATCTGGAGTCCACTCCATCTCCTGAGCCAAGCAAGATACCTAAGAGGAAGAAGAAAACTTTCACAAGCCATCCATCTTCAAGATCGACAGGAAGCCAGGGTAGAAAATCTCAAGCACCTCTTGAGGTAGGATTCAGACCGAATCTTGAAGTATTGTGAACAAGAGTGGTAGATGAAGGAAGGATTGATCAAATTGCTAAGTTTTATAATAAATATCATGAGATAGATAAATCTAAGATCCATAGCATGATAATCAAACATATGATTAAGTTCAATAAGATAGTCTTGGAACTTAAGATAGTAGTTCCTGACCAAGTATGGAACATACTTGATTCATTGAAGCTAACAAGCAATAGAATAAGACTTTAGAATAAGGGAAAATACTTTAGATGATAACCTTCCAGTATGTTCAGTTGAGGAGAAAACACTATTGTTGGAACTGGTGAAGCCTCACCTTAGAACCAAGATAAGAACCTTGCAAATCATGAATAAGGACTATGAGTTGATTGCAAAGGAAATTGAAAAAGCATTTGAGAAGGTATTTTTGGAATAACGCATGAATCCATCATCTGTGCCTACAAATCAAGTTCCCTCTAAGCAAGTAAAAGTAGCTGAGATCCCAAATGTACCTATGACAGGTCCACAGGATTCTGTGCCTATGCCTGAAGCCAAGGAGGAGACACAATTATGATAGATAATTTAGAAATATCCATGGTGGCAACAAATAAGGACTTGGATAAGTTTGAGGAAGCATTTGTGAGCACTAAAGAAGTAGAAATTCTATACGCTGACAATTTTCTCAAGCAGCAAGAAGAAGTGCATATTGAAGATATAACTAGACAAGAAGAAGAAGAGGAGAAAGAAAAATAAAAGGAGAAAGAAGAATAAGAGAAGGAAGATGAACCTATAGAAGAACCCTCTATTGGAATTCTAGTGAAAGTTAAGATTGAAACCATGGATAGTACATTCATCACTCCCAAGCCATCATTGTCATTGTTATCAAGTTTGACCCTGAACACAACATGTCTATATTCATGGGGAGAAGAAGACCTGATAAAGATCAGTGTGTTAGCGATGGAGAAAGCAAAGGAGAAACAAGTAATGAGGAATCCATTATTTTTTGAATCAATCAACATTCTAAATAGCTTACTACCTAAAGACAAGAAAGTATCTAGTGTACATTCAGTGGATGATGTCAGCACCATCATGACATGTTTTAAAAAAAATTTCTCAAGTCTTGAGGAATCAGCATCCAAGATAGCAAAAGAAAAATATCTTATGAAGAGGCTGAAAGAATTGACAGGTAACTTTTCACTTGACCTTAGTTCTTTAAAGGTTGGTCAAGATTTTTTGAAAGACTTTGTAGCTAAAGGAAGAAAGATAATAGCTGATTGTATGGATAAGGACAACTAACTATAGACCTCTCAAAGAAGATTCAAGAAGATGAATCAATGATGGAAATAGTAAGGAAATCAGTGGAAGATCCCTCCATAGATGTAAACATGTGCAATAATGTCTATCAAGGTTAGTTAGACAAAATTGAGAAGGCAAAAAAAGAAATGGCCAAAATAAGGGCTAGGCAAACTTAGTTAAGGAATGCACTTGCGCCCTCTTTAGATGTGCTGAATCAGAATATCAAGGAGATTGATGCCACAATGGTGACATATGATCAAGGTCTGAGTTTAGAGTTGGAGAAGATGGAGAATTTAATTTATGCACTATGTGCCCATCTCCAAATAGTAGATGCATTGAAGGCATTTTGGCAGCAAGAAATTGCAAACCTTCAGATTGCATACCCGGATGTACTCATTGTGTAAGTACTTATAGATTCATTTTTTAGCACCTTTTTCATTGATGTCAAAGGGGGAGTACAATAATATAGAGTAATAGAGGAATAGATAAATATGGACCAGTGTATATGATGTAAAGGGGAGTAGAGTATATAGTAGAAGGGAGATATAAGATAGAGTATATGTTAGGAAGTTTTTGTGTAAGATACAGTTTAGTAACTTCGCCATATTCCTTTGTTGCCATTAATGAAAAAGGGGGAGATTTTTGGCAAGTTGACTATATTGATGTATATGACTAAGATTTAGTGTTGTCATTATGGCAACAAAGTCATATGGAGTTTTGGAGTCAGCGCACTTACTCATAAGATCAGAATTTGGCTAAGTGTGGAAGACTGGATAGTTAGTGAAGCACCAGATGAACAAAGCATTAGCACATGTGCGTATGACCAAGTTTTGGCATGTTCCCTTGAAGATAAGATTTTGGATATGTTATTAAGCTATGTCTAAGAATACATGATCAAAAGAGTTAGTATGAAGAAGTTACAATGAGTTGAAGTGACACAGTCAGTGAGCGGCAGAGCATAACAGAGTATGCAGCCGACATGAAGTATTTTGATTAGGGGTTGTAATATTATTTTGTAAAGGCTACGAACCTATTGTATTTGTGTTGTAAACATGTAAATCTCATTGTATATAAACACACTTGAACCAATTCATTTGGAAGCATTGTATGTAATTAGTATAGGTCGACTTAGTGAATAGTTTTGGTTGCGCCTATATATAAGACATGCGCTTTTGTATTAGAGCATGATATTGATAGAAAAGAGAAAAGAAGTAGAGTAGAAGTATGTGAAGAGTGGTAAGAATGAGATAGAGCTTTACAAGAGGCTAAAGCATCAGCGCACAAAAGGAACTAATCAGACAAGCAGTATCACAGTAGCAGATCACCTTGCAGATATAATGTGTATCTAATATCCAAGAGGTTGTAGCCTTCTCTATTGAGAAATGAGCTCTTGGACAGTGAGTCCTCACCCCTAACAGGGTTAATTGTAAAAGACTCCTAACAAGGTCAGACCCTGACAAGGTCATTGTACTTAAGCATTGTAATGACAGCTCCTAACAGGGTTAAGGAACATTAACAGGTTCATAATACACAAGTAAAATCATTAGTGGGTATTAATTCCCATCGGGATTTTTCCTTTGGCCAAGGTTTCCCCGTAATCATATCTGGTTTTATGTGTTATGTGTTGATTACTTTACATGCTTTAATATTCAGTTCAACAATTAAGTTATTGAGTTAAGTTTCAAGTATTAGAAAGTAATTATATAGAACACTGATTCACCCCCCCCCCCCCCCCCCCTTGCCCCCCCTCTCAGTGTTCCCATTCCTAACATGTTTCACATAAGATTTTTGCATATTATGTCCCTTGAGCTAATTAATGATGTCCTTCATGGATCTAAAATGGTAAAGACAGGGACATAATATTTTCTTTATTTTCTACTTTTTGAGTGATTTCTTACTCCTACTATGAAATAAGACATTGCCCAAGGATGTAAACGATAAAGGGTCACTGCGGGTAATTCACATTAGAGCGAGGATGAACTCCACACTGCTTGGCGTGTTTATATGCAATGCGTATTCAAGTCATCACAATGTTTATGCTCTGATGCTTATACAAATTGCTAAATTAAAATGGACATGATATTTAGGTCATCTAGGCTCTTGTGCCTTGGTGCTTATATCTAATCTAATAATTCCAACTAAACATCGATATTCATATGCTCATGGTTGCCTAACCAATGAGCATTATATCGACATCCAGTGTTACCTTAAATATTCAGTGATGAAAATGACTGACAAATGATCAATGGCTAAGTCCTAGGATTGCATTTCATTTATGTCTTGCATGGTGTCTGGTTGCATGTCTTTCATAATTTGAATTCAGCATAGCATTTAATGTTCTCATGATTTCACTTAACACATCATAGGACCGAGGGTAACATGAAGGTCTCTTCAAAAGACAAGCAAGCAGTCGCCGCCTTGAGTTAAAGATCCTTTTTGAAAATGACTGAGCACTTGAATTCTTCATGTACCTGCAAAAACATCATGTGAATCATTGCATTTACATAATCATTTCATTCATCCATTGCATATATACATTTTCATAAATAAATAAAGAAGTACATTTTCATATTGCATATAACATTCATCATTTCATTCATACTGCATAATCATACATATATTGAAATTAAAATAAAATATTGCATACATTTGCATCACATGATGAACAATATCATAAATCAAAATAACAAGTGCAATGAAGTTAAACCAAAAGATCTCATATATATCTCTCGAAATATTACATGGGGTACATCTCAAAAATCTATAGTACAATTGATGCACAATGTGCGTACAATACAAGAATAAGCTACAATGAGCTATAAATACAACAAAAAGGTCAAAAATGAGGACACCATCAAGTTAGCTATTAGCCTACTCCTCAACATCGAGTGTCGCTCCTCCTCCAGCTGGGACATCAGGTGGTGGATCTGCCCATGTTGTCCTTGCTTCCTCCAAACCTAGCATATACTGGGAGTATGAAGTGACCCTTTGGCTAGGTGGTACAACTGCAAAGTATGTTGACACATAGTATGTCGCCCTGTTGGTCTAATTCATGATCTCTACTCTCAGGGAATGAGTCTCTACTTGGGAATCCCATAGCTGCCTATCCCACTCTACCAATTTGATCTCCAAAGAGAGTCTCTGGGCTCTAAGATCCATAATCTAGTGGCAGAGACAATGTATTACATCCTGCGGACTATGTCTCAACCCCGGGTCAACCTCCTCTACTACGTCCTCCTCTCCTCCTCCCATCACCTCATCACCTCCCACCACATCTCCCCTCACCTTATGGCATCTCACCTCAGCTCCTAGTCAAAATCAAGTGTGTCCTCTGCCTCACCCATGGGCACATCTTGCTCTTCTCCCAACACCTCCTTTCCTGTTATGGTTCTACCCACAACACCTAGTGACCCACCCTCACCCCTGGTATACCTCCTCTACAAAACTAAAGGCCTAACCAATGGAACTACTCATGGCATAGGAGCAGGTCTGACATCAGGTACCTACTATGATGGGGCACCTACTACTCTCTACACTGAAAGAATCTATTGTGTCATGGGAGTTTGTATGTCTCTCCTCCTATGATCCCCACCACAGGGTGCACCTGTCACATCCTCTACCTCCTCCATAGTCGAGATCAGCTCTATAGGGTTAGAGAATCACCTGAAGGGGTGCTTTTCTAGATGAGCCCTGTAAGCATCTCTAATCCCAACATCAACCACCTGTACCCTGTAATCCCAGTCACGACTCTAAAGGCCAATGTACTCCTGTATGCATATAGCATATGATAGTTGTGGAGCCTAGTCTAGCCCCATCTCATGAACCTGCTGGGCATATGAGGCAAACTCTTGTGGTGCATCATGTACTAGGTCATACTACCTCTATACCTTGGTAATCAAAAACCTCTCCAAAATGTTGGTCGATCGACCAATCAGTATGCGACTCTGACAAAATAAACTAAACTATGCCTTAGCAGTGGGTCATGCCTCTACCTATAAGTACAGTCTCCAAAAAACAACTGTCATGTTGTCCAGGACCCACCACTAGGACTTTGTGTGTCCCATCCTAGCTTGGGTAACATATCTAGTATACCTATAAACTAGAGGCTGTTGTAGCTACCTCTCATCCCTACATATGGGCCTGCAAATATGGATGTGCTCCCACACCCAAACCTATAAAACCAACACTCCATGGGCAAAGCTCTTGCCCTCGTGATACACTACCTCGTGCATCTCTGAAAACATGTGTGCCAATAGACACTGTACCCACCTGAGCTCTGCAAGATGTGTCATCAAGCGTTGTACCATCGGGGGCCATCCCATGAAGAAACCATTTTGTTGATGGTCAAACATGATAATCCCTCCAATCATCCCTGTAATGATGCACTCTAACCTGTGTGTTTGACCATACCACTGCACCAAGGTCTCCCAAGGGATCTATGGCACAATCTTCTCATCCGCACCAAAAACCATATGAAATGCCTACAACCTTGTGTTCCCTAAGCTAATATAGTCAGGGGGAGGACCGTGGAAAGGAATCTTGAGGATGCAGTATACATCCTCAGGTGTGATCCTAATCTCCCCTGTGGGAAGATGGAAAGTTTATGTTTCTGAGTGGAACCATTCTATCAGTGTTGTAAGGAGGTCGTGATTTGCCCTGTTCTTCGGCAAACCTATCAAGTGCTTGAATTCGCAAGTGGCCAGATGCACTCTGAGAGGATCCGGAAGTAAAATGCACAACCTTTGTGTGGCTAGATGTGAAACTCGAACGTGTATATCAGGATACCTAATCTGAAAGCACAAAAAGAGTGAAAATTACATCAGTAACTTGAACCAAATCAACACAAAATACACAAAAATTGACAAAATGAATATTTTAAAATGTGCATTAAATGCCATTAAATCCAACTGAGCAATGAAAAATTTCAAAAAAATATGTTAACTACCCTAAAAATGCTCGTTGTTTTTTATACGATATTTCATAAAATTATTCATTGGTGTCAAGTGTTATACGACACTATACAAGTACCCATACGACAATTTCTTTGAAACGACATTGCACAGGTTGTCGTACGACAACTATGGGATGTGAAGAAATGTAGTACGAGAGATGGGTGTCTCCCATACGACACTCTACACAAACACACACGACATTCTAAGTGAACTTGGATTATTGTACGACAATGTACCAATTATCGTATGACAACCTGTGAGTGAAAACTTAAAACATGTAAACATACCTAAAAATCCAAAAATCAATAAAACACATGTCAAATTAAATGCTAAGAGGTGTTCAGAGGTCCACTTACTAGGTTCCCATACTACTGGGGCCACTAAAACCGACAAGATCACTTGAATCGATGTGAAGACACGGGGACCACCATTTTTTCTCTCAGAGGGCTCTGCAAGTCTCAAAAGTCAAATGGTTCAAATGATTTGAAAATGACCCATTTCGACCTTATATAGGTTTTGACCTAATTTTTCAAAATGCTCTGATTTACGTAAAAATAGTACTGCTTGCTAATTTCGACGTCCTGAATCTATTTTTGGGATCAAAATCAAAATCTAGGATTGTTTCACTTATCAAAATCCTGATTTAAAGTTTTAGACCCAAGACGGTCGACTACTTGCATAATCAACCTTCATAACATCACAAAAATCTAGAACTCAACCTATTTGATCATTTAACATCAAAATCTCAAGATTTCAACCTAGTCAACCCATGGTCAAACTTGGTCAACCAGACCTTAAAATGATGTAGACTACATCCCTGGACGTGTACAACCACTTCTATAGTTGATCACATTATTACATACCAATTCACACTAGCTTCCTCGCCAAATTTCAATTTTAATCCTAAAGGGGGCATGTTATTACACATCATTAATCACATATGTCAATCAAATCTTCTTCCGCAATCAAGACAACAACCAAGTCTAATTGTCGACTTCATCAAAGTCCTCGTCGCTTGGGGCATATCGCTTGGGGCATATCAGATTCATTGAAATCCATATCAATTTGGTATTCTCTTAATCTTGTAAATTGTATCAGCTCTTCATAACCATCGATTCAGATGTGTTATTTCCTTGATTCTTCGTAACTAAAAGGTTTAGAGTTTGTATCCTTTCGATTCCTTTGGACAAATAGGTCCGGAGTCAGGATATTCAATTCATCGTAATCATAGATTCAGAATCAGGTGTTTTATCACTTCTTCGTAATCACAGGTTCAGAGTTGCTATTGTTGACATCATCTTTGATTCATAATCAACACCTTCAATCTCTCAATTGATTTCTATCTTGAAATTGGTTAATCAAACTAGGATCAGTTTCTCCACCACATAACTGAGTCTAGATCTCATCAAATAGATTTATATTTGAACCACTGCACTTCTCATAGTAATTCAAAGAGGGGCAAAATGTAATACCCCCAAAATGGGCTTAAGTACCATTAACCTCCTACATCGACAAATTGATCGAAATCAACCCTAAATTCCTAACCCAAGGCACATCCACACATCAAGTTATCAAAACCCTAATCGATTTTATCATAAATCTGCATCGGGGAATATTCCTAAATATTCCTAATCTATTAATTAAACATTATTTGGTGATAAATGATATTATTTTATTTATCCTAAGTACAATTAATTGAATATGTTGAATATTTAATTAATTAAACTTTATTTAGCCACTTAATTAATTTAATTAGATTTAATTAAATTATTCTTAATTAATATTATTTATTTGACAATTAATAAAAAATTCTCCAAAATAATTGATTGAATATTTATTTAATTGATTAATTTGAATTATCAAATTTAATAATGTAATTTTGGATAAAGTTTGATTTAATAATTGATTAACCCATAAATCAGTTATTTTTAAATTAAATCAAGTGAGTTGAGAATAAAACACATGGAAATTAAATAATTATCTATGCAAAAATCAGAAGATCACTTAAACTCAAAATCAACTCTTGAACTCCTTTTGTTAAGTTTCTATACTCAACATGTGATTGTGAGTTAAGAAGCAGATTGGAGTGATCTCAACTTCCAATTATAAGTTAAAAAGCTAATTTGCATGATTTTACAAGATAACTATTTCTAATTCCATGATAACTTGCCAATCAATTTGAGTTAATTAGGGAGTGATTTTTGGGCTTTTCCATGAGTTCCCAAACCTGGATTTTCTATATAAACAACTCTCGGTTCTTCACAAATCATGTGCAATTTTGAGAACAATAGAGTTATACTGTCGAGTTCTTGAGAGATTGTGCATCCATTGAGATCAATTGCTATCAATTATTTTCTAGTTTTGCATTCATAATTTAGTTGATTTCATTTGTTATCAAGTTTTAGATCAATTCCATTTAGATTAATCATTGTTATTGCATTGGAAATCACAAAAATATAGCTTAATCTTGCATTCATTCTTATAGCTTTCACATTCAAATCCTTTATTTAGGTGTTGCATTGTCACTGATCTCGGTCAAATCTAAGAATACCATACTCAGATCTTCTAGAAGGTAGTAAATTGCCTGATTGATGATATATTCATTAATTGTTTATTTGCTTATCATTAATCTGTAATGTTTTACTGAAGTGTTGTGTCTTCTGAGCAGGTACAATTTTTACACACACAATAGTAAGTATTTTTAATTAATTGACCAAAGGTGGGGGGGGATTAGAAAGACTTGTTTTAGCCTAAGGAAACATGATAGTGTCTAGTTTCATTTCCAATAATGTATTTTCATATTTCTTAGAGTAAATTTATTTCAAGCAAGCATTTAATTTATAGAAAGTATGAATTATATTTGATTTTTTAATTCTTGCAAGTTTGAGATAGATTAGCAAATTTATTTTTATGCAAGTGTGTTCTTTCAATTCTTGCAAATTTTCTCTATAGTAGCTTTGGTTTCTACAAATGTGCTACTGGATAGACTGTCAAGCAATTTTTCTCCATTCTATTTTGCATACAACCATGAAAACCACCCTAGATTGGTAGATTAAATGACAATGATTATAATAACACTATAATCAATATGCCCAATAATTATCCCTAAGAAAATAAACTCAAAAATTACCAACATAGTGGGTAGAGATCTAACCAAGGATGAAATAACTCAAGCTATATTATCCTTTTATAATGGGAAGTATCCAAGAGTGAATGGATTACCTATTGAATTATAAAAATCCAATATGGATTGGGTGGTAGAAGACCTAATGCAAGCTTATAGGGAAGTTATTTAGAAAGACTCACTAGGAGAAAAGATCAATAAGGGCATCATCAAAATTCTACCTAATGAAGGTGACAAGAGAAATATTAGGAACTAGAGATTGATCACTATTTTGAATGTCCCATACAAAATCCTTGCAAATACATTAGTCAAGATGTTGACTGATATATTACTAGAGATTATCAATAAGATCCAAACAAGGTTCATCAAAGAAATGTATATACTAGAAAAACTAATGACAAGTTAGGAAGGACTCAATTAGGGTAAAATTAGTAAGAAAAATGTAGGGGTTCAACTTCTTGATTTTGAAAAATCTTATGATTGATTAGAGTGGCCTTTTGTATTCATTATGATGGAAGCTATTGGTTTTCCACCCTCTTTTTGTCAAAAATTTTAAGTACTTTTTTAGGATGCTAATGCCCACGTCGACATAAATCAGGAGTTAATACATATCTTCTCTTTGGGAATTTTATTAGATAGGGTTTCCCATTAGCCCTTGTCTTATTTTTTATTATAGCATAGACACTACGTTATGCTCTTAGTTATATGAGGCTTGGGCCTGTTATGAGAGGATTGATACTTCCTAACTAGTCTAATCTTATCAAAACACAATTTGCAAATGATAATATTGTGTTCCCTTCTTTATAGAATGATAATATTAAGAATTTGATGGAGAAACTAGAGTTTTTCTACTATGCATCTAGTTCAAAAATTTATTAGAGAAAAATGATGTTATTAGCTTGGGAATATACCCCCAATTGAATCAACACTTTTGGTTGGAAATGGGGAGGTCTGAATAGGATTGTAAGGTACCTAGGGATTCCTTTTTTATATCTTCATCCATGCTTAATATTTGGAAGTGGTTGTTCTCCAAGATTGAGAGAAAATTAGTTAGGTGGAATAGAAATTACTTGTCTTTGGTTGGTAGACTACAGGTCTGTCAAAAAAACCTATCCTATTGCACAAACTATTTTTCCTTTGTTTAGTTCTTTGTATCTTATCAAAGTAGTAAAGTAGATATCATTAGATAAATTTTTTTATCTGACGGAAAAGGGAATAAGAGAAGACATGTAATAAAATGGGAATGGTGTTGTCTTTCCAAACATGATGGTGGTCCTGGTCTTAAGTATTTAAAGGTGCAATGGTTAACTCTTGCTACCAAATGGATAATTAAGGCCATTAATGGTAGTGAACCTTTGAAAGTTATTATTATGGAAAAAATCTGCAAGGTAGTACCCAAGAAAGAAATACATCTAATTTTCAAATTTATAAGACATTCTATTTGGTAGTTTCAATGTTAATCCATTAGAATCTAAGGTCTTTTAAATCATTTGGAGAGCTTAGGATTTATAAAATTTAGGGTGGAGAATCCATCATGAAGGTTCCAACTAAAGAATTTGGATAAAGTTCCTTGTGGTAGAATTCAATGCGTTAAAAAAAATCTTTGGCACTCTTATATGGTTTCTCTATCAAGAAAAGGAACACGGAAGGAATATCCATGATCAAAGATGTTTATCATAATAATAGTTTTAAATACTGGGAGCAATTGCAATAAAAATTTAAGTTGGAAAGTAAGATAAAATAACATACTATGGCATAATGAAATCCCTTAATATGTTGAGGAATCCAATTTAGTTGAGTAAGAATGATGATGATTATCAAAATCTTAAATGGTTAGATGGATCCCCTCTCTTGAAATCTAAGGTGAACTATCTTATAAGGTATTAATCCATAATCCTTTTGTGATCAATAATCTTAATAGAGTTTGGAATGTGAATTTTGATACAAAAGAATGGCATAAAGCCTTGAAAAATCATTGCTTTAATAAGATTGAACCTAAGAAATATTTTTTTTTGTTTAGTGACAATTTCTCTTGTAAAAACTTGTTATTAATCTCAACTAGTTACCCTCTCTTTTTTGCAATGTATGCAAGGATGTTCCTTCTATGTGTTTCCATTACAAGTTTGATGTAAGTATTTGGGGCATGTTTATGATAAATTTGAAGGTTTGGAAAGTTGCTAAAAATAGCTTCTGGATTAAATGTATATGTCTAGTCATGTTAAAGGTTACATGAAAATGACAATTTGTTTTGGTTAAAGTTTTTTTCCACTAAAGTCTTATGGTTCTTGTGGAGGAAGAGAAATGAACATAACTACTAGGGAAAAGAGAGAGTCCTCACCAAGTCATCCTATGTACTCACCTTTATTTGGATTTTTGAATATGTAACCTTGACTTTGAAAATACCTATCGATAGGTTCATGAATATTGTGAAAGATGGGCCATCCTAGGCATTTACAAGGATGGAATTAAAGATGCATATTATTTTCCATAGGACTTGAGAAAGATTGATAAAAATTTTTAGAATGAATACTTGGACTTTCAAAAAAAAAATTGTAAGGAACATGAGTACTATATAAAGAGGGATGAAGCTATCTCATCAAAATTTTGATAATTTGAGCTGGGAAAAGATATTACCTCTAATTGGTGCTTTTCCTGACTAGGATTCATTTCAAGCCAACAAGAACATTCCAAAGGAAGAAGATAAAGGCAAAGGAAAAGAAGTCCAAGTAGATGATGAGAAAAATGAATAAGAATGAGAAACGAACAATGAGGATAATGAATAGATAATCAATTATGTTAGCAACTTTATGCGTTAATGATTAAGTACTGAATACAAACTTTTGAGCTAGTATGTTACTCTTTTTGGACCAAACTTATTGGCATTTTGATAAATTTTGTTTGTAACTACATATATTGTAATAGTGTGACTAGCTAGGTCACTAGTTGTATGCAAATACTTTTATTGGTAATAAATACTCAATTAAAACAAAAAATTGTTTATTAATAAACCAAAATTTTATATGGATTATAAAATATCTTGTTGGTGTAATCTTTTTTTAAATATTTGATCAAAATTATCAAAACAACTTTCTAAATGGTCCATTCTACTCAATATGAGTGTTAAATAATATGAAAGATTATGCTCAATATGTCCCATGTCTATATGTATACCATGAATTATAGTATAGGAAGATGTAAGAGATGAATCATTTTAGAATTGCATATTATCTTACATTTGCCAAATAAAATATGTAAGATATCCTTATATTCTTCTTTTTTCATGAATGTGAAAATGACATGGTTGTTCAAGATGAGATTTATAAGAAGGTATTTTATAATCACTCAAAGATGTATTATAAGAAATCATAAAAGAATCCAAAGAAGAATCGCCATAGACATAAAAAGTGATATATCATAACAAGGCATAGAAAAATCGACACGAACCACGAAGGAAGAGTCACTTGAATGTGAATTGTAGGAAATATTATTCTAGAAACAATATTAAAGAAATTTAGAAAACCACAACAAAAATAGAATGATGTGTACTAATCATGACATGAATCAAATTATTGCTTTATTTTATCAATCATTATAGTACCAAATATGTGAATTAAAGTACTATGATGATGTATATACATATATTGTGAAGATAAGAATGATCTAACATGTAATTTTTCATCCCCATTTTTACTAAATGAAACTATTATTACTCCTCTTAAAGAATGTGCATCATAAACGAAGTATAATGCATCAAAGAGTTATGAAACACATCATGAGAAGATGAAGGACTAGTAATATGCCTATCGTTAAATAGATAATCAATGTACCACAAATACAAATATAAAAGACTAGCAACCCCTTGTGGAATATGTGTATCTATAACATTGGGATCCCTAAGAGTTATGAAGCAAGAGGAAAATGCAAAGGAAAATCCATGAGTGTAAAATACAAACTATGATGAGTTGGGGAAGGAATATGCTCCAAATTTCTAGATGGATCAAATGAATATGGGATGAAATGTAAGAGTCAAGTCACCATTATAGGCCACAAAATGGTACAAACATAAACCATGGTAACATATGAAGTGAGCTTGGTTAGAAAAGAGAATCTATATCCAAGACAATGTTAGGAAATAAGGTTTACATTTAATAAATCTAGTTAGGCAAGTTACTTGGCTAGGAAGTTCATTCTTGTAAATTTAGTTTTGTACAAGAAAAATAAGGCTTTATAAAGCCATTTGAAATATAAAAAAAAACTAAACAATGATAATAAAATTACTTTCTAGTTTAATTACATTGTAAATCTTTATATTTCTATTTTGTTTTGTTTTTCTACATTGGTATCAAGGCACTCATTTGATCTTGTCCCATAAAAATACAAATGAAGTTTTCTACAAGCTCACACAAGTTCATCTACTATGAAAATGGAGATTGAATTGACAAAATAAATTTTGCATACCATTGGAGAGAATAAAAGCATAAGAGGTGTCACTTTAGGGTATGGTGAGTTTGACTACAAAAGTATTCACGGCAAAGGAGATGTGATTCAACCAATCCATGAAATTTTCTTTAGAATGCAATATAGATTCATCGATAATTAGTTACCAAAAGGCATAAAAGTGTTTCATAGGTTTAGGATTTTGAATAATTTTGTTGGGAAAGATTTTGGTGACCACCATTTGAACCTTCCTTATTATGTTGTTTGGAGATTGTCACATAAGTTTTTTCAGATTTGAAGACCACAACTTATACATGGAGATTGTAGGATCTACAATAAAATTTATGTGAATTGCATTTTATGGAGAGACTATCATGCAAGTGGAGAAGAAGCCACATAATTGAAATTTGAAGAAAATGATTTACTTTGGTACATGAGTTATTATTTTTACTCAAAAGTGAATTAAAATAGTTACACGAGGTAAAAGATAAAAATAATTCATTTCTTATCTTGGGGCTCAGGTTCCAAGTCTTGTTAGAGATAAAAATTTATTTTTTATGGAAATTTACTATTCAAATATTTTGGAGTAATAAGGGTTTATTTTTTTGGGGAGATATAAAGGAAATAAAGTTCATGTGATTTATTTTTGGATTTTCACAGATTTATTTTTATTAGATTATGCTTTTGGGGCCATCCATGTTGTAGTTGATAAAACGTATGAAGGTTTGGGTGCTATCTATGGTGGGTAAGATCTAAAAAACACAAATTTATTAGATGTTGGAGGAAATGGAGGTAGGAGGATGTCATCCCGAGCTAGCTTCTCACTCAGGGCTGATTTGTTGCATACAAAGCACTTTCTATTTGTGTCCTTAATAAAATAGGGGGCTTGACATACTTTGAATCCCTCTTCATTGAGAAAAGGGGGGAGTTTGTATATAATTGAGCATTTCTTGATTTGCATACATGAGGAGTGGTATGCTTTTGGATAATGGATTAAGTCTTGATTCATAGGTATTGTTGCAAATTTTGCCCAGACAAGAGGATTTTGGTTAATGCGATCAGAGTTGGATCACCAGCTATTTGTCTAGACTAGGAAGTTTAGGTTGATGTTGATGAAGAATTGAAGATTCAAAACATTTACCTAGACCAAAACATTTAGCTTGATGTTGATGAAGAAGAGTTAGAGATTCCATACATTTGCCTAAACCAGGAAGTTTAGGCCAATGCTGATATAGTTTTGTTCTCATGTTTCTTCATAATGTAAACCTTAAGGAGGAGTGTGTGGGGGGGGTGGGGGGGGGGGCGGGGGGGGGGTTGTTAGGAAATAAGGTTTACATTTAATAAATCCAACTAGGTTAGTTAGTTGGTTGAGAAGTTAATTCCTGTAAATTTAATTCTGTAGGTGAAAAATAAGGCTTTATAAAGCCATTTGAAAAGCAATGTAAAAAGAACTAAACAATGATAATAAAATTACATTTGAGTTTATTTACAATGTAAACGTTTATATTGTTATTTTGATTTGTTGTTCTACAGATAAAATATTTAATAATGGAAGAAGACTAGGGAGGATACATGTGTGAGGGATTGTAGAGGTAGAAACCAATGAAAGTATAAACCTTAATTACTATAAATAATAAAGTATAAGCAACAAGAAATACAAACCTTAATGACAAACATACTTGAAATGAAAGATATAAGCAATCTAAACCAATAGATTAGAAAATCATAAATAATAAGAAGGTCAAAACCATAATGAAAAATCTTGGAGGGGTCAAAATGTTAGGTTGACCATTATAAGTAAGGGAACCACCTCTTACATAAAATTTAAAGTTAAATGAATGTAATAAAAACATATAATCAAATTGTCCCACAAATTAGGACAAAAAGATTTTGCAGATCAAATAATGAAATAAGAGTAAAATGCCAATAATAAACATGTGACTTGAAAGAAGATGAAAATTATTGTGATAAATAACTCACCCCAAATAAAAATTAGATCTAGGACAAAAGGAGCAATAAAATGTGCCATGTGGTTTATGCCACCATATAAGAACCTTGGTTATTAATGTGGTTGTGGAATCCCCATTACTATAATATTCGAGCATGATACACAAATTCATCCTTCTTGTGTGGATTTAATTTTGATGTTTATAGAGCTTATCAACTTACAAAAGAGACTAACCTAATATTTATATCTACAATAGAAAAAAATGATGGTGTTGATGAACATTCTTTAGAGCTTGCCATGCAATGGTATTTTCTTTAAACATACCAAATTGATTAATGTAATAATTTTATAAAGAGCTAGAAGATAACACACAATAATGCAAATGAGCGTGATGCGACTATTATAATGCTCAATGATTGACATTTGAGACTTTATGCAAGTGGAATGCAATGCTAAAGATATTAGAACAACTTAGTGAAAGAACTTGAATTTAGATGCGACTAATGTGTAACATGAATGACAAAGTTGGACTAATCCCTTGTGACAAATAGATGTGATGGGGTTAGTCCCAATGATAGGTGAATTCTATATGCTTAATGGATGCAAATGACCTAGGGGAAGTCTCATTTCAACTTACATATACTTTTTTTTTAATTGATGGAAACATGTTAGCATATATACATGTCAACATCTTTGCCTTTATATAACGAATTACAATGATATGAGTAAGCATGCATCTAAACTAAAAGCCTTCTTTGACTAAGCGACCAAGTGCAAGGGGATCCCATCCGTCAAATTCACCCAAGGATTGAACTTGGCCCAAATGTGCTTTTGAGGGTTTAAGCCTTGGTGGATGGCTTTCAATATCTCATGTCATCATCCTCACCAATTGTGCTCAATTGATTGAGCTACAACCCTTTGGCTAGATGCACAATTTGAATGCTTTGACATGGAAAGTGATGAATAATGTCTAGTTAAAATGTAGTTAACTTGTGCCTCTCATGAAATTTGAATTTTAAACGATTCAATCATATTAACTTTATGAAGCAGATTTGTATCAAGTTTGCACTTGTAGATTTGAACCTAAAAGAAAAACACACAATCTAATGTTTAGAAAATATCTAAATAGAAATAACTTTTTTTTCTTGTAAATTTTTAATCATACTAATATAATTAAAAAACCCAAATATAATAATTATATATATATACAAAATCTACACTTTTTATCCTTCCAAAATACAAAATTCAATAAATATCCCTATGAAAAAAGATTCAGAAATATCCTAAACCCCCTCCGTCCCCTCCATGAGACCATAGGCTAAGCCCAAAATCACCATCTCTCAAAAGCGAAGTCATCCGAGGATGCCGGAATAGAGGCGTAATAGGCGCCTGCTAAAGCCAAAAAGTGAGAGAATATCTCTTACTTAAAAATTGGAAGCATTAAATGCCAAATGCTTAGATAACTCGGAAGCAAGCATATCTATTGTTTAGCATATGATGCTTTATTCGATAGGCCTCCCCAGAGAAGAAAATGATATTTGGCTAAGTAATTGACATCCATTATCACGCACTGCCCATTCGCAGAGGAGGCGGCAATGGCGAGGATGGTGACGATGGTATCCTCATCGCTTCAGCGTTTTCCTGCAATGAATTTCACTCCTACCAATGTCAGGGTTCGACCCGCTCTACCGTTTTCCGCGCAATCCCGCAGGCTTGCCCTCCTCCATTTGGGAAGCGGTAAGCAGATTTCTTCTCTCCTATTTATGCCAACTGCCCATAGACTTGGTAGCCATTTTAAGTATGCTTCGGATGCGTTTCGCCTTGTTTGACGTTATCCACTGTTATCGGCTGTTAAATTGCCAAAACTTGTGTTTTATGCCTTAATTGAATGTTTTTAGGAGACCATGATGCAGATTTATTAGTTGAGTTTATGTGTTTTCCGTCCTATAGAATTCATGTAACAACTGAATGGTTTGAAGTTTTTGTGAAATTTTAACTGGGTTGCTATTTAATTTTCTATTCATTCATTAATCCCCTGTTTGGAAGGAGCAGTTATTTTCTGATGCAATTCTTTAAATTACAGAAAATTATGACAAGTCATTTTTTAATATCCTATTATGTAGATGGACCTTTATATATCAGCTTCATAGGGGACTTCGACGTCAAGTCCGGTTCCGGTTTGGCAAAGCTTTTGCTGCATAGAATGTTATAAAAAAGAAAATTATATCTCAACAATTTTACTCTTATTGATATAAAATAGTTTGAACCAGAGTTAGGACATTTTAGCTTTGAAGAGGTTAAACGACAATTGTAGTCTTGGAAAAAGGATTAAGGGCTTGGTAGTCTGGGAATGGAGGATAATGCTAATACATCAACTTGAAAATTTCATGCCAGTGTCTACTTTGAGATTGAAAAAGATTTTGGTGCATGATATGCTTTAGAAAGGATAATAATTACTCAAGTATTGTAATCTTTATTTTATATTTGTTATATGGTGGGACCTGTGTAAGGCTGGTATTGCATGGTATAATTATTTAGGCTAAGGGAGCTGTGCAGTGCTCTCTGCTATTGCTATTTTTGCTAAATTGTACATAACGATGCAGGCAATTAAAGTTCTTTGTTGTGTATTTAAGAATCCCATTTATTTTATCTTTTGCTCTTATTTTCTATTTTTTGCATTCGCATTCAATGCAAATCTGTCTGCCTGAGATTAATTTCATATATCTTGTAACCAACTCTTTTTTTGGAGATTTGAAGATTTCATCAAATGGCCAAATGGTGGCTGGTTTGGAAATGGAGATAGTTGCCATTGTGTCAAACTAAAGACCACAAAGGTTGATAATCTGAATGCTAAGTTTGCTTGGAAAATCTTGGGTGCGGTTTTGAGCCACCTTCAACATTGTGTGTGGCGAGTTTTGATCAAATTCTTAATATTTGTAACAATCATATTTATAACTATATACATTAATACACTACAATCTTGTTGTGACCTGTTAGTACGACACACCTAAGGTTGCATGGTTACCTTGGGGACCTCTTTTTCTGCTTTGAAATTCTTTGGTTTTGAGAATTTTTGTTTTGCTGGGATGAAATTAGGGTATTATCGGTTGAATTCCCTAGTTAGTGTCACTATTTCTGCTCTGCTATATTTTCTGGGTTTTCCATAGGTGATTTTGGTTGGATCTGTCGTTTTTCCTTTCATGTTGGTTGCATATCTAAGTTGTATTCATTTGGCTTTTATTCCTGGTTGGTCTGTGATTTTCTCCACAGGTTATGAGTTCCCTGGTTTAGTTTCCATATGTTATCTGTTTCATAAATCCCAGCTGATGGTATATCAGTTCTAGGTTTAATAATGGACCATTTTTTTCATGAACTTTTGGCACCAATGCCATTTTGGATCTGATCTCCTAATTTTTTTCACCAAATTTATTTCTTTTGAGTTCCATGGGTTAGTCTCTTGTGGTTTTCCCTTTCTGGATTTGTTTGGAGGATTTTGTGAAAATTTCTATGGACCAGCTAGGACTCAAACATAGGGCCTCCCATTTGCTGTTGGGGTGCTCTAGCAGCTAATCTCTATCGTTTGGGTGTGGTTTATTTGTCCAACTCTGCCCATTGACCCACATTGCATGTGCTTGAGGCTCCTAACATTTGGCTTGGATCCCATATGAGATTTGTTGATGGGGTGTAGAATTTGATGAAATGAACGGGCCAGAGCAGTAAAAGCACAACTGAAGATTATAGAAATGCAATATAACAACAATCCCATTGTGAATGCAAATGTATTTACAAGGATATTCAAGAGTGAGCTGCAAGTTGGCATATAGGATATCCTATTGAAAGATGTGAATGTATAGCCAATGTGGTGTAATAGGAGATGTAGTCACTTGTCCACTAAACAAGGAAAACTCAAATCACTTGATGCAAATGAAACTTAGCAAAGTAGATACCTGCACAATTTATCCAAATACATACCTACCCATTTAAGCTTATCCAGTGTACATTGATGAGTGAAGTAAATAAACTAATACAAGAAAGTGAATATGTAGCTACACCCCCATAAATTTAACTTAGGTGGGTAGAATAGATGAAGGCTTCCCAACAAATGTGTAGCCATGTTAGGTACCCATGTACAAAAGATGTCTCTTTGAGGATTGAGAAGGTTAAAACCCAATGTGAGGAAAACCTCCCCCCTCAAAAGATAGAGAAGAAGAGAGACCATACAGCCCCGCATTATGCAGTGTCTCTTTTGTTAGTAAAATGGTGTCTTAACGTTGCATTTACATTTATTGTAAGATTACATCTAAGCACTGTTTGGTTTGAGTTTTCCCCAAAGCTACGGACTGGCTAAATGAGCATGTCGGTAAATTTTTGTTGCAAGATCATATCTAGATTTGAAGATACGTTTTCATTTTTAAACATTGTGAACAAAAGTTTTGAAGTCAATTCAGGCCTTAGAGGCTCCAAAACAATTTGAATGTTGCTGGTTATAACTTGATAGAATGCTTTACAAGCTTTTTGGTGCTTCAAACGGTTCATCAATCAAACTCTTGGATCAAAAGTTATGGCCTCCGGAAGTTGGGTCTCTTGAAATGGGAAATATAAAAACGTGTTGGACACATTGTAATGCCCCCTTTTTAAAATAGCATTTAATAATAAAATTAAAATCTAAAAATAAATAAATAAATATTAATAAAATATAATTACAAGTTAATTAAGTTTAATGAAAGGTCAAGAGACATGCAATGAAGATTTGTGATTCCCACAACATAAGATATAGAAAGGAGGAGAGTTCATTTGAAAGGGGATATGGAGGAAGAAAGAGGGGAGCATAGGAATTAAAAAAGGATTAATGTAAGAAGAAAGGAATGTGAAGAAAATGAGGAAGTGACTCTTTCAAAGGGTAGCAATGATGAAGGGTTGTAACTCTTTCAAAGGGTTGTAATTATGAAAGGTTGTGACTCTCTTGAGGGGCAGAAATGATGAAGGGTTGTAACTCTTTCGAAGGATTGTAATTGTGAAAGGTTGTAACTATCTTGAAGAGAAGAAATGATGAAGGGTTGTGACTCTTTCAAAGGGTGGTAATTATGCAAGGTTGTGACTCTCTCGAAGAGCATAAATGATGAAGGATTGTGACTCTTTTGAAGGGTGGTAATTGTGAAAGGTTGTGACCATTGCAAAGGGGCAGACACGATAAAGAGGTGTGACTCTCTGCCACATTGGAAGATATAAAGGGGATAAGGCTTCATTTGAGGAGGATGCCCAAGGGGGATCAACTTGGAGAATAATTAATTATTCTCAAAGGCAACGATAAAAAGTGGTGACTCAACTCTTATGAAAGGTGGCGACCCCTTTCATCAATAAAGTATAAAGGAGATTTCATTCCAAGAATTGAAGGGGGACTTATCAATAATCACTCAGGGATCCATCCTTGACATATTATTCCTTTCGAAGAGCAGATTGACATCAAAAAGAGAATTGGGGATCAGATTAATTAATTTGAGACGGATAGAATATCAATAGATATTTAAATCATCAATCAAACTTTGGCAAACTGGAGCGTGGAAGAAGCAAGAAGGATGCATCAATTATAACAGCTGAAGGATGCATTGATTATAGGTTAACAATGGTAATTAAGATGAGAGCAAAGATATGATAATTTGTCCCCAACAGTTGATTTTATTTAAAAATACAAACTATTAAGCTGATGAGCAAAGGGTAGCCTAAGGATGTGATCACGTCAACCAAAGGACAACAATTGAAGAGGCATGTCCATTGCCTAAGAAGCATCACACCAAGAGACATCCCCTCTCATTAAAGACATTAACATATTAAATGGAGAAGACATGAAAGCACATAGGACTTCACATCAATGATCAAGCAAATCAATTCAATTAGCAATTAGCGCTCATAAGGGGCCAATCAGTTCTTGAGATATTAGTGGTCAAGCACACATATCAATTAGATCAAAAGTTCCCATTTATTGCAAACACCATCATTCTTGTGTGATTGTGGTATGCATGAGATGTGTGCTTAGTACATCTAACATCTTATTTCTTTTGTGAATTGCTAGATTCTTAATATATTCATTTATTTCTCTAAGGACTCCTCACTAGATACACCCCCTCATCTAGATGGCAAGAGCCACAAAAGGCCAAGAGGGATAATAATCGGTTCTTGGGTCTAGTGTAGAGGGCTAATGGATTATGAATTTCTCACTAGATACACCCCCTAATTTGGATGGCAAGAGCCACATAAGGCCAAGAGGGATAATAATCGGTTCTTGGGTCTAGTGTAGAGGGCTAATGGATTACGGATTTCTCACTAGATACACCCGCTCATTTGGATGGCAAGAGCCACACGAAGCTAAGAGGGATAATAATCCGCTCTTGGGTCTTGTGTAGAGGGTTAATGGATTATGGATCTCTTGCTAGATACACTTGCTCATTTGATGGCATGAGCTATAGGAGGCCTAGAGGGATAGTAATTGGGTCTTGGGTCTAGTGTAGAGGGTTAATGGATCATGGATCTCTCACTAGGTACACTCCCGCATCTGGAATGCAAGAGCCATACGAGGCCAAGAGGGATAATAATTGGCTCTTGGGTCTAGTGTAGAGGGTTAATGGATTATGGATACCTCACTAGGTACACCCCCTCATATGGATGGCAAGAGCTACATGAGGCCACATGAGACAATGATCAGCTCTTGGGCCTAGGGTAGAGGATTTGTTAAGGCACCCTATTACACCCCTTATCCCGCCTCTTCATGGTTGTTCTCCATCAATAAATTGAATATATATTGTGGTTAATTTAATGTTGCTAGCCCTAGTTGCAATAATCTATGTTTTGATATCTCTACAAGGAAGATCTATTTTGTGGATTATGTTTCAATGGTTTCCTAACATATTGCAGGATCTCAACTAGGTATGTAACATTATTAATTCTATTCTACTTCTTGTTCTACTTGGAAACAGTGATTTTTTTATTGTCTAATATTCGCCAATTGGTTAATAGTTGAAATTTGGGAATAAAAAAATTTGGCTAATAGTTCAAGGTTTAAGGCGGCTTAAATCGCCACATTTTTACAAATTTTTATGCAATTCTTATTTAAATCACCAAATAATTTATTTTATTAAAAAGAACTCAAAGGTTTGCCACAATATTCAATACACAAATAGATTAGATTTGCCTAAATTTTATAAGTTATTGTAGAAATCTAAATTAATTTGCCAATAAGATATCATGATTATTAGTTACTTTAGGGTGATATCACTAATCTTTCATTGTCATCATTGATTTAAGATATAATCTAAGGGTCCTCATTACATTTAATGAGGTAAAATGTACCTACAATTTGTAATACTCACGGGGGCTGAAATTTCTATTGGATTGTTGATCTCAATGGAAATCAATAGTCTAAAAGGAATTATGGGTCACATTGTGAGGTTCTCACACCATTGCCCCATTGCAAATGGGGACCCCCCTCTGCTCTTAGCATTCGATGGCTTGCTAGTCTTAGTTGTGGTGTAGCAACACTTTCAATTCTAAGGGGCTTGTAGGATGCAAATTTTGAGCAAGCTTGAGGTTTGTAGTTGATCTTAGTTCCAAGTGCTCGATCACCTTCCCCCACATAGTTGAGCTTTGACTTCAAATTGGTAAGAAAAAACTTAGGCAAATATGAAAGTGAGTCAAGCACTGATAGTTGATTCAATTGAAACAAGGGTGGACATTGATAAGCTCATGCAAAATTTCTTATACTTAGAATTTTTTTTGAAACATTAGAATTAATAGATAAAGCCCAAGAGGGTTGGATTCCGACCTTGTTTGGGGATCCCAAAATCAATGCAATGGTTTTGATAACAAGAATGAAGAGAAGATTTGAAAATCCGACTGGAATTTGGGCAAGATATGGTTGGGAAAGTTCAACACTTAATAAAATTTCATAAGTCATGGAGCCCAAGAGGGGCTCGGATTCCGACCTTGTTTGGGGCTGGAGTGCAAGCCACCCCTCAATTCTGTAATGTCCCCTTTTCATGGGCTAATCGAGGCTTGGCAGTGATCAGAGGAGTGTTTGGCCGAGGAGATTTCAGTTTCAAGCCAATCGGAGCAGTTTCCACAGGGTTTCCAGGGTACTTACTATTTATAGTAAGTCGACAGAACTCAGTTTTCCTGGCATTTCAGTAGTGGACTTGGAGCGTCTTGCCGAGAGCTTTCCAACAAGCTATCACACGTCATCATCCGAGTTCGTTTTGACCTTTGATTTTATGCCAGAAGATTCCTTACTTTATTTATTATGTCACTTTATAACTTAACGGTTATATTTATTTAAAAAGTGACCTTAAGTGGAATATGAAGAGACAAAGTGGGGAAACTGAAGAGTCACAGCTGCAGCTTTAAAAGAAGGCTTGGAGTCTCATTCGAACATGCTCAGTTATGAATTTATTTCTCTTGGAGAATCCAGGAAGCTTCAACTTTCGATTCTGAAACCTAAGGACGGAAACCTTCAGGCTTTCTCGGTGGATTGGACGAAAACCCAGTTCATCTCCGGTGCGGATTCGTAGCAGAGTTCGCCATTGGTTTATAGGTTCTTGATCATCCGATCTTACTGTTGTTTTCTATATTTCAGATTGGATTATTGTAATTTCATTGTTTTGTATTGCTGTTGTATAATACGAAGACAATTTCTAAGTTATTTTGATGGAGTGTATTGCTGGATAATTTATGTGAAATCAATAAAATATTGCATGCATATGTTCATTTACATTTCTGAGATTTATTTGAAGAGTATTTGAGATAATATCCAGTCAGGGTTTTACAAATTCTGACTTGAAAGTTGGGCTCCTTAATTTATGTAAGATGAAGAGCAGTTTGACACCAACTATGACAAGCAAGTTCAAGAGAAAAGAATGCTTCAACGATGAAGAGGACCAATATTTAGTCAATTTTCCATGAAGATACTTTGATTGAGCCTAAAGGAGGGGCAAATTCCACCACCTTATGGGGCATGAGCCCAAGGAAACTCCAATGTGCTCTTGGAGGAAATGATGTACGCCCAACTCATGCTTGGATTTCGACCCATGTCGGTTTTGAGCCTAAACAATGCTTCATTTCCGCCCAAGGGCAGGCCATTTTCCACCCAAGTCTTGCCTCAATCCCATGCTCAATGTCATACCGAGCCCAACAAGGGGCTAAATCCCACGCTATATTCTAGTTGGAGCCCAACTTACATGTTATTTTTGCTGGCATATATTGAGCATGCGCCCAACGAGACCCTAATTTTCATCTAAAGAGATTAGTGCGAGTCCAAACACGGGTCAAATTCCACTCACACATTAAGCACAAGCCCAAGTGAATGTATATTTCCACAAGAGTATTTGAGAAGAGCTCGAATGATAGTGTATTTTTGCACAGGTATTTGAAGAAGAGCTCAAGTGCGTGGTGTTTTCTGCTCAATGTTGTGGGGCTTTGAAATTACAATGAAATCGGTGGGGAAACACATTAAATTAATCAATTTCATCAAACCAAAAATTGTTAATATTAAGTGAAATCAGCTTTGTCAAATAAAGTTGCCCAACTTTAAGGATGGTCAAGCATTGAGAGAAAGAAGTTTAATTTGGTTTGAGATTATTTGATTTATATAGGGTTGAATTTATAGTGATAATGTATGGGTAGCATTAAAGGTGTGAGCAAATAAAATTGTTCCTTTCAAGTGTAGTTTCTATGAAGGGGTGCTTTATTATGGAATATTTTAATTTTGTTCACATTTATTTGCCATTTTACAAATTTAATACAATTATTTTTTTGTTTTGCAAGGGTATATGGAGGTGACCTTGGAAGCTAAAGCTCGAACAAGTGCATAAGGAGAAAACTTGAAGATCAAATTGGATATAGGAAAATTCAAGGGAATGGAGATTTACAAGTAAAGTGATGACAAGCAAGAAGGATTCAAGATCAATTCACTTCAAGTGCAAGCATGAGTCCAACATTAGGATTGGTATAGGAGCATCAACGAGGCATTTGCAAGTCATTCATCAAGTTAGCAAGATGGCTCGAAGTCGAGGATCAAAATGAAGATGCAAATCCAAATTCAAGTTCAAGTCGTCAAGATCGAATTCAAGGAACAAGTTGTACAAGGAAAATGAACAAGTCAATGAATGAAGAAGATTATCATAATCTTGAATTTCCTTCAAAAATCCAAGATCAACTAGAATGATCCAATTACATGAAGGACCTCATCACTTCTGCAAGATCAAGGCAAGATACCAGTTTAAGTAATTGAAGGTGAAGAACTCCAAAGGATGGAAAGAATGCATGAAGATGAAGCAATTTGGGAATATGAGCCATCACAATTAATTGAAGGCTTGATAATGTTGAGTATCAAGAGATATCTCTTCATTACTATGAATTGATGAAGTTTACAAGATAAATGTGCTGAGGTGGTGCCCACTCATCTTTAACCAATCAGAAGATTCTAGTTCTACATGTCCAAGATCATCCAATCGAGTTATTCCAAGTGTACATGTAGGATGCATTTAATATCTTTACCTAACCAATTTTCTCGTTGGTCCATTAAAGCAATGTAATTTTCTTATTGATCTCAAATTAATCTTGGCTGTTCATTGTACTTGGAGCAACTATATAAGGCTTGCTTAAACCATTTGTAAGGAGACTTGGAAACTGCTAAAATTGTTCCTTATTTATTTTGTTATTGTGGTGGATTACTTGTGTTGTTTTGGAGTACTGCATGGTTTCTACATTTCCTCACTTAGAGGAGGATTTTATTTATGTTGAGTAGAAGTAGTAGAGTAGATGAATGGAAGATTTTGTTTATTGGTGAGTTTTGGTAAAATTATGTTCATACCTTTTGGTACATGTTGATTGCAAGTAACAGTGTAAAGTTGGTCTAAACTAATTGCAAGTACTTAACTTCAATTGGAAGTGTTCATTTGGATTGCGCTATCATTGGGTATTTGAATGAGTGTTGCCAATATGAAAATCATGCACGCATCCTTAGAAGATTGCACCCCCCTTTGCATAGTTGATTTGATGAAGCAAGAAGTGGTTTTGTCTCACCTCGCCACGCCATCAATAGTTTCTTGAATTGATAGAGTTACATTAGCTTCTTAAATCCTTATCTTTTGCAATTTGTTTTGTTAGAAGTAGTTGAAGAGTGTACATTGCTAAATCATTCACATTTGCAAAGTTGATAGATCATCCATTGAATGAATAGTGTAAGTCTCCAAGTGATTATCAACAAATCACATTACAAAACTGAGTTACGTCCAACATTAGAGGGAACCTTGGGGCTGTCCTAGTTGATCACAAATTGTCACATGTTCAGCATCTAAGCCTCCTTGTTCAAGTGAGAATCATATACTTGATGTTCCATCCTAGGATACTTAGTGTCCCATCCTGCATGTTGGAGTGGTCACAAAACTCACATCAACATGCCCCATGAAAGTTATAAAATGTAGGTAAATTTTATCTTATAAATTGAAATGAGGGCTGCTAAATTATATTTTAAATTAATGGTAGCAACTAAATATTATAGAGTCCACCTCTTAAACTCATTAATGATTTCCACCTTTAGGCCTTCACTTTTTTATAAGAATTCTATTTTTTAAAATGGAAGGATTCACCATGGTAATTAATCCATTTTCTTATTATTATCCAAGATTTGCTAAGAATTTCTACAAAACTGTTGTGATTTAAAAACATTCTCTAGTAAAACTAATATTTTTGCAAAAAAATGGAGAGATTTGCCAATATAAATTAATAATTTTTCCTAAAAAAATGAAATATTCAGCAATATTTTATATCTTTTTTTGAGAGTGGGTTTCTTAAAGTTATCCCTGCTTGGAAATTTTGATTTAGGGCAAAAACTAGGGCATCTACTAGAAGGGACATGACAAGTGGTATCAGAGCATTGATCTTGCTATCCTATAGGTTAAAGAATGAATCAATAAATGCATTGTAGCTAATAAGAGGGGTCTAACGACGTGTGTATGCTTTGTGCCTGCATATGTTCATTTGTATACTTTGTGTATACTTTGTGTCTTCATACATTCATTTGTATACTTCATGTTTTCAAGTGTATGCTCCTTGTTTGGCTCTATTTTTTTAAGATATGAGAATAACTAGAGTAAACCAAAAAGATATGAATTAATTACATTTGAGGTCATCGATGTGAGTCATGCTATTGTGCAAACATTGGGTCAATCCAAATCAATTTGATGCTATTACAAGATGACCTTATTCCTTCTCTCAAAGTGACGAGAGAAAACTTGTTTTAATAATTGCAAACCTTGCAAATTTTCGATGGCTTTGTTAATATTAGAGTTGTGCAGTAGAAGCTACTCTCATTGATAGATTTCGATAAAAATTGGTATTGCTTGAGGACAAGCAATTCTGGGAAGGGTGGATTGTAATGTCCCCTTTTCGAAACAAGATTTAATAATAAATAATAATTATAAAATTAAAATATAAAAAATAAATAATAATAATTATAATATAATATAATTACAAGTTAATTAATTTTTAATGAAAGGTCAAGAGATACAATGAAGAGTTGTGATTCCCTCAACATAAGATATAAAAGGGAGTATTGATGTGAGTTTTGTGTCCACTTCAACATGCAAGATAAAACACTTTATATTCCAAGATGGAATGCCAAATATCAAATCCTCACTTGAATAAGGAAGCTTAAATGCTAAACAATGTATATGATTGTGTGATTAACTAAGACAACCTTAAGGTTCCTTCTTATCGTGGACTTAACTCCATTGTAATGATGTGATATGCTGGGTATCACAAAGGGACTTACGTTGTTCATTCAATGGATATCAACTTCATCTACTTCTAACAAAACAAAGTGCAAAATGTCAAGGGTTAAGAAGATCTAATCTAATCCTAGAATGCAAGAGATCATCTACGATGAGGTGAAACAAAACCATTCCTTCGCCAACTTAAACTATGCATAGAAAGGTGCCATCTTCTGTGGATGCGTGAATGATTTTCATATTGTGAATACTCATTTAAATACCCAAGTATGACACAATCCAAATGGACATCTCCAATTGAAGTTAAGTGCTTGCAATTAGTGCAGACCAACCTTACACTACTACTTGCAATCAATAAGTACCAAAAGGTATGAACATAGTTTCACCATAGCTGAACAACAACAATATCTTTCATTATCTACTTCTACTTCTATTCATCATAAATAAAATCTTACTCTAGTGAGGAAATGTAGAAATCATGCAATACTCCAAAATAATACGAGTAATTCACCATGAAGACCAACAATGAATTATGAACAATTTTGGCAGTATTGTTGTAACAGTGCTCCAACAAATGAGGAGAGCAAGCCTTATATAGGGAGCTCTAGTACAATGAATGACTAAGATTAAACCAAGATCAATGACCCAAATTTATCCATCAAAGGCCTAATTAGGGTTTTCACAACTACCACTAACAAACATTAAATGCTAACCCAATTACATCAAAGCACCATCGTGTGGGCCAATACGAAAGTTACATTGCTTCCAAGAGCCAATAAGAAAATGGGTTAGTTATAAACTACTAAACAAAGGGCACCAATCAATGAGCGAATCAAAATGAAGTACCTATCTATGAACCAATGAGAAAATTCAATGCCACATGAACTTACAACATCTCATCATCTAGGTAATCATTCCCATTATCCTTTTCTTTTCTTGCATATTCAATGAACCTAGACATGATCTCATTAAGCTCATCCATTGGGACACTTGGGCACAAATTTGACTTTGTATTCGTGATAATCCAAATCAACTACACAAGCACCACTTGTCTTCTCCCAATCAGCTGCATCACAGATAGCCATGAAGTTCGAAAAGGTTGAAGCCTTTGCCAAATTTTCCATCATAAGTGGACCTGCCTCCATGAAATAGTTGTCTTTCACTTTTCTTTGTAACTAATCCACACTTAGCTTTTGATCGTCCTCCACCTCAAATTGGACCATGAATTGCACGTAAGGATGTCATTCTTGATCGCCTGAACTGTATCTCTTGTTGTTGAACAATTGGTTTCCACTTGTTTGAGGATCTCACCCTTAAGTGATAGTGCATGATGCCATCCTTGGAAATCAACCCCTTGTCCTTTGTTCAACACTTGAGCCTTTACTAACATGGGTTGTGGAAATTCAATCATTGCTTGAAATTGAGGAAGAGTCTTTTCATTGTTGAGAGAAATTCTTTTCCATTTTCTAATATTGCCTGAATTATGGCCTGGAGGGAGAGCATGGTATCATAAGTCTTTAGAAACTTTCCAATAAATTGGTTTGCTTCTTCAAGCATTTTTGCCACCCATTTCCTTTCTTTCTGTCCAGTTAATCCATTTCCTTCTAATCCATTGGTAGATCCACTAGAATAAGTGGCTGAAGGAACAAATGTTTGATTAGCCCGCTAGATTGGATTCATCAACTGTCTAATATACTCTTTTAACCACTTGACCTCTTCTTTGTATTTTTTTCTCTCCAACTTCCTTGTTTACCCTTTTTTCTAAGGTCTGAATGGATCCATACGGCTCTTCCACTTCCTGTTTCTTGGTAGTTGGCCCCAATTCATGTTCTTCAATATCACAATCTTGTGGTAGCATATCCCCTCTAACCCTATCCACCTTTGAAATAGCAACTTGTACAGTGCGTGTACCTGAATTGTCCCTTGTAATATTGTAGAACTTCTTGGCAAATATCTTTTCCTTTTCATTGTCATTCCTTTTTACAATTTCCTCCACACTGCCAATTGGTTGTGTAATTGTCACTTGTCTTTTCTTCATTTGTTCTAACAACCATGCAGGTGCAATGAATTTTCCAAGTTCACCCTCTCGATTTTCTTCTTCTTGACTCTTCTCTTGGTTTTCCACATTGACATCTTTATTGGCACCTCCATCTTGACTCTCACTTCACCATCTTCTGAAATGGCTTCAATATCAATCACCTCATTATGCTTATCTTGATGATCTTTGACTCTTTGGGGAGCAGAGTTCACTTTTTGCTCATTCTGATCTAAGGGAGTATAATTAGTGCTCTTACTTTTACTTGCTTCTGATTCAATCTCAACTTGAGTTGACACTTCATTTTTTGATGTGGATGTCACATTCACTTGCCTTGAGGATGTATTAGCTGCTGGAGGTTCTTGGCCTGTAGCTTCTTTCCTTTTGGTTCCTTTTGTTTGTGAAACTCTGTCACTACCTTTTCCTCTCTTGCTACACTGACTCTCTTGCCTATTGCTTACTTCTTGTGGTTGTTCAAATGGTTCTTCCTATCAATGTTTTGAACCAGAATATAAGAACACAATATGCTGAAATACAATAACAAAAGACACAAATATTTGTCCTAGGAAAACCCTCCTGCTCGAGGGAAAAACCTAGCCACACCCAAAAAATATTCCTTTATTGAATGCTCAAGACTGAATACAATGCTCTCAAGCTTATGATTGTAAAAAGTCAATCACTAAGCCTTATACACAATTCAACATTGAAGACTTTTGCTATGCAATGTCAGAATATAGAATGTTCAAGTATCTCACAGACACTAATGAGAATGTATTATGCACACTCCTTGATCACACATTGATCAATTACAAAATAATTCTGTAGCACACACATCACCCTTGATGCAGAGAACATAAAACTTATATATTTGACACCCCACAGTCTTCAATACTGTAGAATGAAAAGATTCACTGCTGTAAAACTTCACATCGCCTAAGACAGTTGTCTCACACCAGCAAGCTATTTCTCAGCAGCCGATATACAAGTACTCACACTGCTCTCATTACAATCCAATACTACCGCACTCGGTAGATATATCTTTTGATAGAAGACAAAAATGAGAATAGAGCAAATTTGAAGCAATACGCACGATCACCAAGCAGCGACAGTTACATACGGTGACATCACAGCGGCAAAGGGAAATGAAGAGACATAAAGGAATCCAACGGATGATGAGAGTGAACCGACGCCACATACAATCAAGCTGGCACTAACAAACAATAAATGGCAGCGTGAACTGCTGGCATAGCTGAGTGTGTATTGACAATGCCAAATCACCAACACGAATATACACAGCTGCCAAGTCATCACATCCATGAAGCCAAGTCATCGCATATACATTCCTCCACAAAGCTCTTCAACCACGATGAAATAAATAAAGTCTGAGCACGATATCAACAGCTGGGAAATAATAAAGAAACACCGTATGAACACCTTATGAAGCACAACACTCGAATCCAATACAAGTGCAACTTATCGACAATATAAAACTTCTACAGCTCGAGCCCAAACAATTTCTGAGAACCGCACAGCAGGACCATCACAGGTAGTTGATCTCTCTGGCAGCTACATAACACTAACACTTCCTCTGGTTCTTCAACATCCTAAATCAACTCATAAGTCAATGGAAGTCTTCTTACTATTTGTCCAACCATGCTTGAGTGAATGTCTTAACTGCTACCATCACTGCATCAAAACTTCCTTGATCTTTGTCAAGCCAATTAATAGGTGGAATAACATCTTTTCTTGTTGTCTCATAATCTGGTTGAAGACACTTTCCATCATCCTCGATTTGATCAAGAATCTAAATCCATTTGCTTGCTCTAATCAATTCCACTGACATTCAAGAAAATGATCTTCTCTTTATCTCAAAATCATCATCCACATTTGCCCAATGATCCTCCGCATGTGCTAAGTGTTTGTATCGGACTCCACAGGCTTTCTTTATTTGGTGGTATGGATCAAAGTTTTTCCTTGCATGGTATATCTCTAATGAATAGTGCTCCAATTCTCTCTCCATTGCCTCCACTGCTAAAAGGGACAAACAAGTTTCTTTTCCAAGACTAAATGGAAAGGTGACCCCTGGCTTCTGCTTCTATTTTTGAATCATGTCATATGTGAGCAACTGCTTCACAATCTCTACTATTACTAACTTGTTTGGTGGGAACCTTGATAGCTTCTTCGAACATTTACTTCCTAATACTCTGATATAGGCGAACTTGGGAAATTGAGTATATCACAATCCATACTTCTTCACCAAGTCTCCCACTTCCTTTGATAATCTCTTGTGAGGTGTCCCTTGTAGTACTCTCACTGTACACATAGTAAAGACATCATTTGCAATCTTGAAGCCATCTTTGTCTTGAAGTTGTAATTGTGGGTAACAATCATATACCATGTATTGTCAAAACCCTATTCCAATTGTTCCCAAGCATTCCAAACCTTTGTACTTGTGCACCCACACCATCATGTAGACCATGTAAGAGCTCATGTAGAACGCCCTTGACTTTCCCAAAGTCCTCAATTGCATATCCAAGTTATCATTGATTATGGTCACCCAATCAAACCTTTCACTTGCATTAGTTATGCTGTCAATGAATTAGCACATCCATGGTTCAGAGAGTGTTCCCTATGGGCTTCCCATCACTCGATTCAACATGATTATGAGATCTCCAATATCTTCCTTAAAATCTGATTTTGTCAACTTTGGCAACTTGATAATCTGTTTCTTTGATCTTGCTAACCATTCGTTGTTGACAAGGGTGGTGTAGTCATTTGTCCTGTTTTTGAAATCTTTCATGGCATGCTCTTTTGTCCTGAATACACCATCTTTGTGGTACCAGATATCGAATGCATCCTTTATGCCATCCAGTGTGATTGCAACTACAAGGCTTTCCTTTGGAGTGAGCACTTGTCTTGTTTGCGGATCATACTTCATACTTTCCGGCATATTCAACTATTAGCTTCGTCCATTGCTTTGCTGGTGGGAAGGCGATTGCATGTACTATTCCACTCTTCAACATCCTCTTTACCCATGGTGATGGATTGTATTGAAACATACAATCTCTTATCAAATCCATGTTGTACAGACCAAGGTTGGTGTCGTTGATCTTACTCCACTTTGATGTGAAACTTGTTTTCGGAAGCATATCTTGCAAAACATGTTTGATTTGAGCCGTTCTTCATTGCCATGAATTCATCTCATCCTTAGCTCCTTTTGCCTTTGACTTCAAGTTTTCACCATCATTAGCTCCCCCCATGTCTAACCTGCCATACAACCTTGTTAATTAGACACTTGCATTTTATCTTTAAACCACATGGATTAGTGTTTAGGAATCAGAACTTTCAATAAAAAAATTCAATGAGTACGAATTAAAAATGCAAAATTCCTATCTGATTTCACTTAAATCAATGAAGATTTCAAACAGATAATTCAATCATAATCCCAATCTTCATTCAATCTCATGTCTAAAAGTGCATACATAGCCCTTAACACTCTCAACATTACAATGAGAAACCAAATTCACCTTGCTGTTTATGATAAAATTCTGAGTCTAAAACTCAGATTTGGAAGTGGTTCGAAGTTTATAGGGCCTGAAAATCTGAACTTTACTCTTTCAATCTGCCCAAATTTGGAAGTATTTCGATTTAGCCTTCAAAGGCTTATGATGTTTTCTCAAAGTTCGATTAGCTAACCAAGTTTTTTTTTGTTTTTGCAGGTTTGAACTGCTTGGAAAAATTCAATTTGCTCTGCTTGATTTTGAATTGATCTATTGTTAATCAATTTTGAGTTGGGTGTTGAAATGATTTCAACGCACATCTTATATAGGTTTAGGTGTTGAAGGGGGGTGTTTCTTCATGTAGGCCGACCTGTCCTTTTCAAACAAATTAAATTCCAATTCGCACATTTCATGGATAAGGCGAGTACACTTGGAGAGGTCATGGAAATCAGGGCCAAATAAGGAAAATGCACTGGGTGCTGAGCAGAAATTGGACCAAAAAAGGCACTAGCACTTAGTGCAAGTCAGAAATTAAAGCCAAATAAGGAGCACTCATTGAGAATGGTGGAATTCATACCTGAATAAGGCAAATTCATCTAGAGGGTGGTGGAATTCACACCCAAAGAAGGCAAACACACCCGGATAGGCCAGCGGAAATGAAGCATGAATAAGGCACTTTCACCATGCACTTTCAACTCAAATTTTGTTTTCTCTTTAGAATCGAACTTGACCTTTAAAGTTTGAATCGAATAATCAGCCAAGTTGATTGTCATGTTCTACTATTCGCTGGTCAAGTTTTGAGTTTGAGTTGAACATTCCCACAAAAATGATTAAGTGTAAATTAACATCCACACCTCATCCTTAATCATCACGAATTTCATGTTTTTCCCTTTATCATCTCAAACACAAACTCCACCTCTTGATTGTTCTTAATTAACTTGAGTCTGATTTCAAAGTTGTCAAGCCCCCTTGGGGCTTGACCCATTTTATCCCACTGCGCATACTTCACAAGTTACCCCTTCACTTGATTGTGATCAATCTCAATTTCATTCTCCCTCACCCAAGGCTTGAACTCTCAAAATGTTGCCAATCTACTCTTACACTAACACCAAATGACACCTAAGGCGGAAAGAGGGGTTTCCCTTTTGCAATGGGGCGATGTTGTGAAGACCTCACAGCAGGGAGGAAAGTTCATTTTGAAAGGGGATATGGAGGTAGGAATAAAGAAGGGAGCGTAGGAATTAGAGAAGGATTAATGTAAGAAGAAAGGAATGGGGAGAAAATAAGGAAGTGACTCTTTTAGAGGGCAGCAATGATGAGGGGTTGTACTTGTAACTCTTTCAAAGGGTTGTTATTATGACAGGGTGTGACTCTCTCAAGGGGCAGAAATGATGAAGGGTTGTAACTCTTTCAAAGGGTTGTAATTATGAAAGATTGTGACTCCCTTGAAGGGCAGAAACGATGAATGGTTGGGTCTCTTCCAAAGGGTGGTAACTATGAAAGGTTGCGACTCTCTTGAAGGGTAGAAATGATGAAGGGCGGTGGCTCTTTCAAAGGGTGGTAATTGTGAAGGTTGTGACCATTGCAAAGGGGCAGACACGATGAAGAGGTGTGACTCTCCCCCACATTGGAAGATATAAAGGGGACAAGGTTTCATTTGAGGATGACATCCAAGGGGGATCAACTTGTGGAATAATATATTATTCTCAAAGGCAACTATGAAGAGTGGTGATTCAACTCTTATTAAAGGTAGTGGCCCCTTTCACCAATAAAATATGAAGGAGATTTCATTCCAAACATTAAAGAGGAACTTATTAATAATCACTCATGAATCCATCCATGACATATTATTCCTATTCGAAGAGTAAATTTACATCAGTAAGAGAATTGATGATCTACAACCAGAAGAGGAAAGGGGCAACTCTTCGAATTGATGATTAGATTAATTAATTGTGAGAGACATAATAGATATTTAAATCATGCATCAAACTAAGGTGAACGAGGATGTGGAAGAAGCAAGAAGGATGCATCAATTACAACAGCGTGAAGGATACATTGATTGTAGGCTAACGACGGTAATTAAGATAAGAACAGTGATGTGATAATTTGATCCTAGTAGTTGAGTATTATTTAAAATACAATTAAGTTGATAAACAAAGGGTAACTTGAGGATGGGATTAAGTCAACCAAAGGATAGCAATTGACGCGGTATGCCCATTGCCTAAGAAGCAACACACCAAGAGACGTTCCCTGTCATAAAAGGCATTAACATATCAAATGGAGAAGACATGAAAGCACCCAGGATCTCACATCAGTTATCAAGCAAATCAATTCAATTAGCAATTAGCACTCATAGAGGGCATATCAGTTTCTAAGATATTAGCAATCAGGCACACAGATCAATTAGATCAGAAGTTCCCATTTTTTGCAGGCATTAGCTTTCTTGTGTGATTGTGGCATGCATGAGATGTGTTCTTAGTATATCTAACATCTTATTGATAGCATGAGCCACATGAGGCCACGATGGATAGTAATCGGGTCTTGGGTGTAGTGTAGAGGGTCAATGGATCATGGATCTCTCACTAGATATACTCCCTCATTTGGAATGCAAGAGCCATACGAGGCCAAGAGGGATAATAATTGGCTCTTGGGTCTAGTATAGCGGGTTAATGGATTATGGACACCTCACTAGGTACACCCCCTCATATGGATGGCAAGAGCCACATGAGGCCATGAGGGATAATAATCGGCTCTTGGGCCTAGGGTAGAGGATTTGTTAAGGTATCCTAATACACACCTTATCCCACCTCTCCTGTGCCTGGACTCCAATAAACTGAATATATCTTGTGGTACTAACCCTAGTTGCAATAATCTATGTTTGATATCTCTAACAAGGAAGATCTATTAAGCGGATTATGTTTCAATGATTTCCTAACATATTGCAGGATTCAACTAGGTACATAACATTACTAATTCCATTCTATTTCTTGTTCTACTTGGAAATTGTGATTTAGGGCAAAAACTAGGGCATCTACTAGAAGGGACATTGCACACATAAATGAGTTGTAAAAGGGAGCTACACATGTTGGTGTGTATTTTGACATATCATAGGGAATCTTGGATTGGAGATAGGTGCCACTTTTTGGGTGGTTTTGGCCCATGGTTTTGTAATATCATTTGACTGTTTCATTTATTGTATCTCCTATATATTAGGTGTGTGAGATGAAGATTGATTGTAAGAGTGTTATAGCTAATGAGCTATCTTTGGATCTCTAATTGGTGATACGCTTGTGAGAAGGTTGTTGTGCAAGTATATTGTATTTTGTTGTTGATTTCTGAATAATATATTAGGCAATTTTTGGAGTGTGGGATTTTCTCTCAAAAAGGGTTTTCCTCATGTAAATCATTGTATTGTGGTATGCTTGCTATTTATTTTTATTTTTGTTGAGATTTTGTAACTGTTGTAAATATCTTAATTTTTTTTGTATAATATTCCTCTCAAGGTTAGTGTAGGAAGTTGTTCTGCTACCTTAACTTCCTTACATCTTAGACCAGGGCAACATTGAATATTGAATATGACCTAGGATCTCTAACCAACATTTCTCCCCCCAAGAAGAAACAAACACAATGATGAGTGTAGAAGATTTGCCCATTCTAAAAGGAAATATGATTTAAGAAAACTCAATATATTTCCCTAGAAGCCATAAATTAGTTCCCATGTTGATGTTGAAAGGCGACACTACTGAATCAAGAGTCCCACGCCTATTTGAAGAAAGTGACAATCTAGAACATTGTGGAAACTACTAAACAATAGAAACCAGAGAGAAGAGAGAACAATTATTGAAGAATTGTCATCATAGAGGATTTGTAAGTCCTCAATGGTGTTCTAAGTTTGCAAGAAGGGACGCACAAAACAGTCCTGATAGATTAATCAATTACTCATCTTGACAAATTGTCTATATAAGGCAAAGATACGGTCCTAATAAATTGAATCTTTGGAAGCCCTAGAAGAAGTGACATGGAACTCAATAGCAATAGGACATGGAATATTTGGCACAAGTCTCTAGAACCTTGAAGGATCTGCAACTCTTTAAAAATGTCCACTTTAGATGCTTGAGTGTATCTATTAGGTGTCAAGTCTGAGGTGTACAATATAGTTTGAGCATTGGCTTCCCCAACTCCAAAAAAATCATTGCTTTGCAAACTCTTGAATGACCACACAATTAGGAGTGAAGTTAACACTTGTTTGTCCAATTACATAGAATTTGATAGATAGGTAGGAGATTAGTTAACAAGTAATGTATGCAAATGACATCATTGAATGATTTTTCACCATGTCAACAACCCTATACCACAAACACACATATAAGTGTTTTTTCCCATTAGGATGTGTGGTGTAGAACAAGGTCCAACAAATAATACAATTTGTGACATAGCCATAACATGTGAAGTGTTGACATCAAGGATTTATCTCCCTAACCCATGATTTGCATTAGCAACAATTGCCATCATGTAATATGTTGCTTTGACTTTGAAGAAAAAGAAGTAGATGAATTGTGTGACAATTTTTGAAGGCAATTGGATGTGATTCTTTTGGAGAAGATGCTTCAACTTGACAATCTATTCTGCATAACATCGATGTTCATCATTCCCAGTTTCTTTCAATATTTACATTTGTACTTATCCTTCGTTGATGAAATCCTCCGAGGGAGAGTTTTCGTGTTCTTTTGTGGAAGTGGACAGGGATTGTTGTCTTAGGCTCGTTCTATTCTCTTCTTTGCCACTTTAAAGTCTTCTCGTCTTTTGCAATTAAGGCATGTGAATTTGGAGACTTCAAGGTCCCCATTTGAATAAAATTATCTTGCTTCCAAGTGAGTGACATAGCAAAATCCTCAAAACTAGGTGTCTCAAATTAACTTGCCAACGTACTCACTGTAGCATAGAAGATAGTTACAAACATCGAATAGATAGGTCCTAGATTAGAGGGAACACTTTCATAAAAAAATTTATTTGATTTTTCAATCTTGCAATCCTCCAACTATGTTTTTGATGACTTAAACTTTGTGATAATGTCTTTTGTGTTGTCAAAATTACATGGTGTGAAACATATTAGTTCATTTTTCAACCCTTAAATCTCATCTGTTTGTTTAAACAATCTTGACAATTTGTTCTGCATATCCATAGGTGTAAGGTCAATGTGAAACTCAAACAATAACTCGCAAGAGACAAGCATAAGAAGCCCATGCCCTCATCACATCCCTGAATTATCTTGTAAAACTGCTTAATACTGGGCTACTATATTAGTTCATATTTCCATGCAGAATAGTTATATGTTGTGAGGAATGGAGTAGAAATAGTCTCCATGATGAATCAGAAAAAGATAGAACACAGATCAATGAGAATGCAATTACAAAAATACCCCTCAAAGATCACTCAATCAAGAGATCACCCCCAACAAAATTTGATAATGGCACTTTACACTTAATGCATTTACAGTGGCCACATGCCAAATGTGCAATAGTGGACTTGATTTTAGTGAAATATAAATGCTTCAAGATGGAAAAATGCTAAAACTACAATATCAGTATAGAATAGGAGAAAACCAAAGATGTTGCCATGAAGTGTGAAAAAAATCATGCACTTTCAAATAACACCCCAAAACATGCCTATATGAGTTCAAATATTGTCTCAAAGGTTTCTAAAATGAGAACAAACTTTCAACACCTTTAAGAAAATGGAATTTTCGAAAATTCCAAAAAGGAAAACTGGAAATCATTTGCATTATTGCGTAGTTCTCAGAAAATTACCCCAAATAGATAAAAGCTAAAAAATTGGAGCCAAATTGATTGAGAATGGGGCCCCAAAAGATTAGGCACCAAAATTAGAATGCAAATAGAGTGGCGGTGAAGAGTTGGGGAGGATAAGATAAGATAAGATAAGATAAATTATTAATGTCCAACAAGAGACCACCAAAAGGGTCTAAGGGTCTAAGGAAGGTAATGAAGACAATAGACACCAATTCATGGTTTGGACAAAATATTGTTGTGTTAAGATGTTGAAACCAATGTTTGATTTTTGAAAACTATTGTACTACAAGAATGCCTACTAAAAAGAAAAAAACCACAGTTAAAAGGAAAGTGGTTCTTTGAACCAAGGAGGCTAGAAAAGTGGAGCACTAGTGGTTTTATGCTGCTGCTGGTTTGTTTGGGAGTGGCATTGCTTGTTGGTGGGGTATCAACATTGACTTTTGATTGGAAGTGAAGTGGTTTTTTGAACCAAGGAGGCTAGAAAAGTGGAGCACTAGTGGTTTTATGCTGCTGCTGGTTTGTTTGGGAGTGGCATTGGTTGTTGGTGGGGTATCAACACTGACTACAAAACTTAATTTTTTCCATTAATTTATCTCCCTTGTATGCTGAGATCTGCCTATGCAAGCAATGCCACCAACTCGCAACCTCAAATATCTGTTGATACAAGATTACACAAGTATCCAATCTGCAAAATATTCCAAATGCATAGAGAATATTCCATAGGAATGATAGTGAGGGGAATTGTTTTGAGAGACCTCTAGGTAAAGTTGCCCAAATTTGAAATATTGATAGTCGATCCTAGGGTTTTTGGGCCCTCTAGATGCATTTGTAGGGTTAGATTATTTTCAAAATGCTCCAAATATCAAGTGATCTATGGATGCCCAATAGAAAATCCTTCTTCAAACCCTTGCAAAATCAACAATTTTAGATCCGTTGAACTTAAGATATCTGTACCTACAAAACAATGTTACAAAAAAGAATACTGTGATCCTGATCTCTCTTTCAAACTTTTTTGATTGTTCAGATCATCAAAATAAGAGAAGAGCATGATAAATTCTCCAAAAGATTTTCTATACTTTGTGGAGATGTGTAATGTTTCCTTTCTGAAATAGGATTTAATAATAACAATAATAAAAAAATAAAAATAAAATTCAAAGTAAAATACAATAAAATAAATTTAAAATATAACGTAATTATTAATTAGTTAAGTTCAATGAAAGGTCAAGAGGCATGAAATGAAAAGTTGTGACCCCCTCAAACATGAGATATAAAAGGGAGAAGAGAACTTCATTTGAAAGGGGATATGGAGGAAGGAAGAAAGGAGGGAGCAAAGGAATCAAGGAAGGGTTGATAGAATAAGCAAGGAATGGGAACAAAATAAAGAAGTGTCTCTTTCAAAGGGTAGCAATGATGAAGGATTGTGACTCTTTCGAAAGGTGGTAATTGTGAAAGCTTGTGACCATTGCAAAGGGAAGACATTATGAAGATGCGTGAGCCCTCACATTGGAAGATATAAAGGGGAGAAGGTTTCATTTCAGGAAGATATCCAAGGAAGATCAATTTGGGTAATAATATATTATTCTCAAAGGCAGTGATGAAAAGTGGTTATTCAAGTCTTATGAAAGGTGGTGACCCTTTAACCAATAAAGTATAAAGGAGAATTGATTCCAAGCATTGAAGGATCACTTATCATTCATCACTCATCCTTCATTCAACCACCTATCATCAATCCCTCAAGAAATCAAGCAAACAATCAACAGCAAACAATTATCAAATCCACATCAATCATCACTTCATCTTGGGATCAAGAAAACAAGCAATTTAGGAATTAAGCATCTCTCTGTCAAATCACCATTCATTCAATCATCATTCAATTTATGTCTAACCAGAATTTATTACATCATCACTCATCAATCTTGTAATCAACAATCCACTTAAACATCACTCACCAATACCTCAAATCGTACAATCGAAGGAATTCATTCAATCAATCAATCATTCAACAATAATTGAATGATCAAGAAATTAAGATCAGATCTGATACACACACACACACACACAATCTGCATCAATAAATCGGTGATCTAGGAAGTGGTTGGTATACAATGTGATTATTTAATATATATTCTGTTATGTATTTTAATTTAGGATACTAGTGGAATTGTTAATTTATTTAGACTCTTTAATTATTACTTTAATATTTCCATTTTTCCTACAAAAAATCATACATGGATTTATAAGTAAGCATTATAAGGAGTGTTGCAGACCAGTTTCCGCAATGTATGCACAACACCTCGAGTTGGATGGAATTGTCTTGGCTGGATGTTCCTACCACTTGCGAGGCCATGGGATTGAATTGTCTTGGTTGGGTGTTTTGTGCCCTTGGGCTTAGTTGTGGCAAATAGTCTCTAGGCACCCTGTCATGTTTTCCCCAATCCATAGTATGGTTGATTGTTGGAAGAGAAATTAGAGAGTTCAATCGATATTACATGATTCAGATATAAAATATCATTTAATTTTATTTTTTGATGAGTGATAATTTTATTGCTTAAAAGAAAGAGTTTACATTCAAAAAGGCCATAAGCCTGGATGCTTCACTAAAGACCAAATGAAACATCATTTTCAAAACACTTCATCCACCCGACACAATCCCCAAACTATAAACACAGCCCTACTAGACAAAATGGGCACGCAGGCCTTACAAGCATCTACTGAGTCACTACCCTGAAACACCCCATTTTGCCAGCATCTCTTCACGGGACTGATTCAGCATCATCCACCTTGGATTTGGTCTTTCCAAGAACAGGTTTCGGCACCACCTTGGAGATCTTCCCCTCCTCGCGCTCGCGAACAATGCTTGGAGTGTGCTTCCTCTTGCGCTTTCTTTCCTCTGCAAGTCTCCATTGGTCAACCTCCCATTGGTTCACAAAAGCCCAACCTCCCATTGGTTCACAAAAGCCAGTAAATCCATCCAAGCAGTCCTTGCTTCGCCCACACGTTGGATGGAAGGCATTGCCACCTCAAAAACCATAAAGGTTGGAAATCTGCTCTTGCACCACTAACCCAACGCCAGCAACCCTTAGAAACAGGGAAACCGACACCAATCTCCACCATATTCAACCATTGCTCAACACCCACCCACCATATAGGCTTGATGCAGAGCTCAATCATGCGCAGGGCCTCTTGTTTGTCTTTGGCAAGATGAAAAGCCCAAGCACAAAACATAGATGAGATATCCACATTAGTGCAAGGGCAAAAATTTCCTTCAAGGAATTTTTTGCCAAACAGTTTTTCCACGATGCAGACGCACTCCTCATCATCAATTCTAAAAACCTTCTCTAACCTACACGGAGTAATAGCTGATCTAAACCTGGGTGTTTGCTTTTCTTTTGGAGTATCCAAGAAGAAATTTGCCTCCATTGTGCCCTCTACACAATTGCTTTGCACATAGAATACACCTTAAACAAATTACAGTTCTTTGATCATCTAGAGAGTTCCTAGCTCGCTGCCCAAAAACGAGTGCATTTATTGCACTTGTCCCTTCGACCTACTTGGCCATAAGTCTCACATGCGCCGCCACCGATATTTGCCTAAGGGTGAGATTTGAGGGTACCTCATCATCATTACAAGCCATCCAAAAAAAATGTGGGTGGACAAAGGCAAGTGATCAAAATCCTCAACCAATTCTAACTTGTCATCCAAATTCACTCCCACATTTGCTAATTTATCTGCAATTTGATTACCATGACGTAGAGTATGTGAGATTGCAAAGTCTTCAAAACTTTCTAATATCATCCTAATGCATTTGATATGTCGATCAAGGAACCAAGATTCTATTCTCCCTTTGGCAATCGCATTAATTATGATTTGTGAGTCTCCCTGGAGGTGGATTTTTTTAAGACCCTTTCTTTTGGCCACTTGGAGAGCAAAAATGGCAGCCAAGCATTCTGCTATGTTGTTAGTGGTGGTACCCTAAATTTTGAGATTCCAAATCCATTATCGATAAGAAAGTTTCTCCATACTAAAAAAATAAAAGGAAGGAAGCTTTATGACACAAATAAATAGAACTAACTAATCGAAGCCTTAAAAAAATGATGGAATTTCAACTTGCTGCAAAGATGATGTTGACAGAGCCTGAAGATGGTCGCATTTTAAAAATCTAAAAACGACCCAGTTTGGAAAATCAAATTTCCCATCTCCAATTAAAATATTAGCTTTCCACGAGGTGTTTTGATATTTCGACCAGACCAAATCCAAAAGTTAGGTAGTTATTTTTTAGTTAGTTTATTGTTTTTTCAAAATAATTTGTAATAAGGGTTGTGTCTTTTCACCCTCAAGAGGTGTGAAAGCCACTCAAACACATATATACTTAATGTAACATGTAGAGGGAGGGACATTCGAAGAAGCATTATAATTAGAAGAAGAATATTTGTAAGAAGGAATAAGGAGCTTAAAGCATGACTTTGTAATATAAATTTCAATATTATATTTTAATATAAATAAAAGGCCCTTTTGTTTATTTTCAAGACAAAGAGATTACAACTGGCATGTTGATTTGTCCTTTATGATCAATAAAGAGATTATTGGATTATCCTGACAAGGCTTTATTTTTGCATTGGATATTTTCCTGCATTCTTTGTTCGATAATCAGGATAGTGTGAAATATATATGTGTTTCCTTATCTCTGTCTAATCGGACTTCTAGCCGGAGAAGTTAAATTCCTTTTGGACTAACGGAGAATTGCATATAAGATTTGTCTGTTGCAGAGCTCAGGGGTAATTGATGATATTTAAAATAAATATTGTCTCATAGAGTTGTACATAATAATCTTCATAATAGTTGACTCTGTTGCCCGAATAAACTAAGGCACTGGTCATTTAGAATCATTGGAATGTAATTATTGGAGTTATCAATTGAAGTCAGAAATCTATATACTTCCTTCTTGCAAGCATTTTTATCAATTATTAATAAACATTATATATAACATTCAAATCATTTCAAGCATTCACAATACTTTATATTGATCGAGTTTTGAGGACTTTGCCAACCGGAGAACTCATAAGCTTAAATTCTCTATAGAAAAGCCTTGAATAAAGTGATCAAGTTCGAGGTGAAGGTTTACCCGCCTAGGTGTAGCGAAGCCTAAAATGTAGGGGAATTTGGATTATTCCCGTTCATTGGCTAGAACTAATTTGGAATCTTATTGGAGAATTGGCAGGCTCTTGGATTTCCAATCTATGGTTTTGGGAACCAACAAATTGGCGACTCTACTGGGGAAAGTTGCTCACAATATATATTGTGAAGTTACCTAGAATTTCAGATTTCGTAGATCAAAATCAGAAAGTAGTTATATTAGTTTGTTTGGAAGCACACTCTACTGGAAGAAAGAACCCAGAAGCAAGACATTCCTTGAATGAGGTGGCGACTCTATTCAATAAAGCATTTCAAACAGTGACTCTATTGAGGAAGAAGACCCAGAAGGAGATAAGTAATGTTTTCCTCTTTGAAAGAGGTGGCGACTCTATTGACAAGAACTTAATGTATAAAGAAACAAGTTACTACCGATTTAGATATTCAGAATGTATTAGAATAAACAACCATTTCAAAGAAAACCATTTATTCCAGAGTATCAAACAACCATTTCAAAGAAAACCATTTATTCCAAATGGTATCAGGCCATTGGATCTGAGGGAATTCCATTGTATTCCTTTTAAGTTGCTCCCTAAGTTTTCACAGCTTGTACCAAAGCTCCATGGAGAATGGGATGAATCAATAGTTGAACATTTGGATGCATTTTATGAATTTATAGAGAACTATGAGATTTATGTAGAAGATCAAGCAATGAAACTATTTGTCAGGACATTAAAAGATAATGCAAGAGAGGCATATGAATCATTACCTACACAAAGTATTTCATGTTGGAAAGAATTTGAACAATGGTTTCTATATGAATTCCATTATGCAAGTGATGAAGATAACATGTGTTATGAACAGTGTGAAGACCAAAGTTGCAACATGGAGGAGGATCATAGTATGTCTCTACTTGATGCATTTTTCAGTTTGGAGAGATTTTGAAGGGGAGTCTTCTGCACACTTATTCTTGAGGATGTCGAATATGTATCAGAAGATACCTGTAACAATTATGCCTTCACAAAAAGAATTAATGAGAAAGGTCAAAAACTTGGGAATCTCGCTAGATGACCCTGATCTGAAGCTTCTTTTTAAGATATTAGAAGAAGATGATGAAGATAGAGAAGAGGAGGCTTATGATCAGATTGAACAAGGCCTTGTGCTTGATGGAAATCACAGTGATGATGAAGAAGATTCAAATTACATATCCCCTTTGGACACATTTTTGAACTTAGAGAAACAAGAAGAATCTGCAGTACAATTCTTCATGAGGATGTTTAATATCTGTCAAGAAATACCTTCAAAGTGCAGACTTTCATCCTCTGATCTTTTCAACAGAATGCGAGAACTAGATCTTTTATATGATCATCAGTTCCTTACTTTTCTTAGACTTATGAATAATGAATTGGTTGCAGAAGAGAATGAGTGCGGAACTGAAATAACATATGAGTCAAGTGAGGTTTCAGATGTGAATGGAGAAGACTCTTTTGGACAATTTGAGGAAAGATCTTTCTATGATGATACTTGTATGACATCAAATATCAGTGAATGTGAAAATGAGGAACAAGATTCTCTCAATGTGAAAGAGATTTCAACCATGTTAGACATAGAATATCATAAACATGTTAAGAAGAATGGTCCAAAAAATTTTTCAATCCACCATGGTAAGGAAGTTGATGGATCAACACATATTCAAGAGGTACTAGATGAAGGAGATGATGATTCTGAGGAATCAAATTGTGGAGATGAAATAGAACTACATGAACAGGAGGAAGTTTCAGGAGACAATGTCAATGAAGTTGTTAGTCTTGTTGATGAAACACTTGATGATCCAAATGAAAATTCTCATGAATGTATGCCTGAATTCTCTATGATCTTGAACCCATTGTTTGAAGAAGATACAGAGGAAGATATGTTTGAGTTCTCTATGTTCTTGAATCCGTTGTTTGAAGAGGATCCTTTATGCAATCAAATGCATCGACATCATGATGAAGATAATAGGCCTAATTATAATTTTGAGGATGATGAAACTCAAAATATGTGTGGGGAAGTGTATTGAGAAAGTGCGATATTTTTCAGTTCATCCTATGATCCAGGATTACATCAAACATATGAAGATGAGATGGAATCAGCCAGACATGATGAAAAGAATGTGTTGAAGCATAGTTCTGAAAATTTTCGAAATGACCCAACTGATCAAACTCTTGGTGAGAGAGACTTTGTACTTCTTGAAGATAAGCTATTCTCAAAGCCATTTGGCGAGGAGAAAAAATATCCGGAATATAGAGATGGGACAGATTGTGAACAAGAAGGTATCCAAACAAAGAAGACTAACCTAGAGGTTTGTATGATTAACCAAAATCTTCTATTCAACAAGGATTACAATGGACTCGATGATTTCTCAAGGGCTGAACATAGATTAGATGCCGAAGATCGTATTGATGAAGTGATGAGAATTGTCTATAAGGATGACATGTGTAATGCAGCAAAGTTAAAAGTGTTATGTGATCAAAATCAGGTGTTTGATAGAGGAAAGGATCAAGGTTCACTTTTTGGGGGCCTAGGGCCACCCAATTTACACTTTGCAATTAGGTTAAATCTATGGTCTTCTCTTGAGATAGCTGGAATCTCGCTATGCTCATAGAGAGCATACGTCCCTAGAAAGAGCCACTGGTGGTACCCTAAATTTTGAGATTCCAAATCCATTATCAATAAGAAAGTTTCTCCATACTAAATAAATAAAAGGAAGGAAGCTTTATGACACAAATGAATAGAACTAACTAATCGAAGCCTTCAGAAAATGATGGAATTTCAACCTGCTGCAAAGATGATGCCGACAGAGCCTAAAGATGGTCACATTTTAAAAATCTAAAAACCACCCAGTTCGGAAAATCAAATTTCCCATCTCCAGTAAAAATATTAGCTTTCCACGAGGTGTTTTGATATTTCGACCAGACCCAAATCCGAAAGTTAGGTAGTTATTTTTTAGTTAGTTTATTGTTTTTTCAAAATAATTTGTAATAAGAGTTGTGTCTTTTCACCCTCAAGAGGTGTGAAAGCCACTCAAACACATATATATACATAATTTAAAATGTAGAGGGAGGGACATTCGAAGAAGCATTATAATTAGAAGAAGAATATTTGTAAGGAGGAATAAGGAGCTTAAAGCATGACTTTGTAATATAAATTTCAATATTATATTTTAATAATAAATAAAAGGCCCTTTTGTTTATTTTCAAGACAGAGAGATTACAACTGGCATGTTGATTTGTCCTTTATGATCAATAAAGAGATTATTGGATTATCTTGACAAGGCTTTATTTTTGCATTGGATATTTTCCTGCATTGGATATTTTCCTGCATTCTTTGTTCGATAATCAGGATAGTGTGAAATATATATGTGTTTCCTTATCTCTGTCTAATCGGACTTCTAGCCGGACAAGTTAAATTCCTTTTGGACTAACGGAGAATTGCATATAAGATTTATCTGTTTGTGAAGAGCCTACTTGGATCTTTAATGCAACTCAAACTACTTGGAATAATTCTGGAAATATCTTGTTGATTTGTGTTTCAATTTAATTTAACAAACTTACATTTTATTTGTGTAAAATTCAAATAACAACATATTGAATATCGAATTCCAGGAAATTGGTAATTTGCTAATCAACCAAATTATTATTGAAACACATCGAAATCAAACAAATAGAGCACCTTATTCTTGTGTGGCTGCAATTGAAAATTCTGGAACCAAATTCTATTAATTATCATCAATGGAAATCCTCCTTATTCATTTGCGGCTGCAACTACAAATTCTGGAACAGAATTCTTGTTTATAATCTCCAACGTGGATCCTTGCGTGGCTGAAGGTCTTCTATCTGTGCCAAAGATTCACCAATCTGCCAGCAGCATAATGAATGTCTGCAAATGTCTAGGCATGGGAAAGAATCTTAGTTTGTAGACTCACGCAGGCTGGAAATGCTTGAATAGAGTGCTGCGTACAGTCTTCCTGACGCCATACAGCCCCTTAATTACTTACGTCTGCAGTCTTCAAACACAGCATGCCAATACGGCACAATTCATTGGCATTTAGTGAGCCAATTCAAATGTAGTCATCTCTAGAAGAAGATAGTGTTTCTTCTAGAAGTCAAACTCAAACCCTTATTACTCCAAATTCGTACTTCTCTCCTGTACACTTTAGCAGATTAAATTAAAGAAGTCACAAATCTAGACACAATCAAACCTCAGCAAAAAGACAAATCGAACCCTAGGAGAATAAATCGATTTGCCTGCAGATTAAAACTTCTCACAAATCCAGTATACATCAGTACTGGATTCAAATCAAAACCAGCAACTGTAAAATTCACCACCAATCTGTGATGGCTCAGATTGTCAGAAGAGGAATCAGTCCTCAAAACCCTAGCCGGTTTCTCACAGCCAAGAGACTTAATAAATTTAATCAAATCAACAAATGAATAGTGAAAGTGCTTTTTCGGGTAGAATATATAACTTTTTCAGAAAAAGCACAATTTCACTTTTTTTTTATTAAAAAGGCTTTTAAAAGACCTCTTTACTTTATAACATTAAAGTTATAAAGTATTAAAGCTATTAAATTAAAATAATTTAATTTAATAACGATAACTTTAAAAACCAAAAGCCTCTGAATTCCGCCAACTGAAACAAACTTATTTCCGGCACCAGAGCCTCAAACGCAAACTGCCCTGCCGGAAATAACCCATTGCCAAAAATAGCCAACTGCTAAAAATAGACTTACTAAAAATAGTAAGTCTCACAAACTGGAGATTATCTGAAACTCGATCCTGAGATATCTGACACTCCGAGCAGACACCTTGCTAATCGTGGCCATACCCAAAATACCACTTACTAAAAATAGTAAGTTGACCAAAATGATCCGAACGAAGAGCAGACCTGATAATCTGAACCTCCAGAATGAAATCCCAACGCTGGCTCCACCATCTGACCCCCTCTGATTGCCTGATTAGCCTGTGAGGGTCGCCAAACCAAGCTAATCCCAAGAGTCTAAAAACGGGGACATTACACTGTTGCAGAGCTCAGGGGTAATTGATGATATTTAAAATAAATATTGTCTCATAGAGTTGTACATAATAATCTTCATAATAGTTGACTCTGTTGCCCAAATAAAGTAAGGCACTGGTCATTTAAAATCATTGGAATAGAATTATTGGAGTTATCAATTGAAGTCAGAAATCTATATACTTCCTTCTTGCAAGCATTTTTATCAATTATTAATAAACATTATATATAACATTCAAATCATTTCAAGCATTCACAATACTTTATATTGATCGAGTTTTGAGGACTTTGCCAATTGGAGAACTCATAAGCTTAAATTCGCTATAGAAAAGCCTTGAATAAAGTGATCAGGTTCGAGGTGAAGGTTTACCCGCCTAGGTGTAGCGAAGCCTAAAGTGTAGGGGAATTTGGATTATTCCCGTTCATTGGCCAGAACTAATTTGGAATCCTATTGGAGAATTGGCAGGCTCTTGGATTTTCAATCTGTGGTTTTGGGAACCAACAGTTATTACCTTCCGGAAGAGAGCGTGCACCAATGTACAGAATATTATTTGCTGAATCTAGGATAACACATCTTGCACCACTCTTACCTGGGTTACCTTTAGAAGCACCGTCAAACTGCACTTTCACCCAACCTTCATCGAGCTTCTTCTCATCTCGAACTACATCATGCCCCAAAGGCGAAGGATCAACCCTAAACTGCCCATGAACAGGCCAAATATCATTTAATTATTAGTGCAACTGATTTATATGCATTTATAAGTTATTGGAATCCTAATCCTTATGAAAATAATTGACCTTATGCAGTGCATTTCAAATGTTGACTAATGTTATTGCAGGGTTTAAACCAAAGTTTATGTTGGAAAGACAATTGTTAATTGGTAAGTTTGTATTTTAATGAACTAAATCTCTTATTTTAATTGAACTTGTGATTTTAGGACAAGATTTAAGTACATTCCAAAAGGGGACATTACAAGATGAGCAAGCCTTGAGTTACCAATTGCTATGGTACCATACAAAATTTTGCATGGATCAGCTAGGTCTCAAACCTAGGACCTTCCATTTTCTGGTGCAGTGCTCTACCATTGAGCTACCTGACCACTTTTCATCCTGTCTTCTACATTTCATTCTATTGCAATACGGTATACTTCATTCTATTGCAATACTACATGTCACAACAAAACAAAAAAGGAATAGAAGAGATTTTTTTCTCAAATTGAGAAAGATGCCCAAAAATTCCCGTATTATCACTTTTTTTTTTCTTATTGTGTAGATAAGCTAATATAGGTTTTATTGTCTCAGTTAAATAAAAATTTGAAAGTACTGTCTCCAACACATTTTATTCTATTTCAATACTTCTTGTAGCAACAAAATAAAAAAGAAATAGAAGAAAAGTCACACTCAATGTGAGAATGATGCCAGGAATTCACCTTTTTATCACTTTCTTCTTATTGTGTAGATAAAGTTCAACCATAAAATTGTACTGTTAAAGCTTTCTGTTTGTGACTGGCATCATTTTTTGCAGTTTTCAAGGGCATATAAGAATATTGTAGGCAAGTTTAAGTAACAAATTCTGATAGTATTCATCTATTTCAGGTTTCCATCAGGCAAGAATGTTTGTAAAGGGAACATCAACTAACATGAGGGTCGAAGGAAATATGACCCAAGCAGGTGCCATTGTTAGTGAAGAAGGCCTCCAGGAATGGTCCAAAAAGGATAACCGCAGACTTCTTCATGTTGTTTATCGTGTTGGCGATTTAGAAAAAACCATCAAGTCTGCACTTCTATTCCAACACATTTCTTGTACTGTGTACATGACATAACCACTTTTGCTTGTAATGCCTTTACTTAATGTCGCTAGCATTGCAGATTTTATACAGAATGCTTGGGGATGAAGCTTTTGCGAAAGCGAGACATACCTGAAGAAAGATACACAAATGCATTTCTAGGATTTGGTCCTGAGGAAAGCCACTTTGTGGTTGAACTTACTTATAGTAAGTTTATCTTGCAATGCTACAAATAATACAAAGCTGTATGGTATTGGCAATTATTAAGATCTTTTAAGTTTTACATATGGTCTGTTACTATAATCTTGAGTTGCATTCTCATACAAATTCTTCTTTTAGAAGATCTAGTTAAATAATTTATGTTCCTTAAGTTATCTTAATGATATCTACATAAAAGTCAGCATACGACTCATTCATAAGTCAACTTTTACAGATTATGGAGTAGATTCATATAATTTGGGAGCTGGCTTTGGTCACTTCGGTGTTGCTGTTGAGGATGTAAGATTCTTTTTGCATATGGCTATAATGTTAATCTTTGATTATCAGGTTTTGGCATCTCCTCAATTATTTCTAGATGTAGTTGTATTCATGTTGATGCAATGTTTGGTGCTTTAATCTCTATAGTTTGTTTGAGTCTGAAAACTGATTGTCTAAATTCACCAAACAAGTAATTTGTAGAAGTTATTGACATTCCTGAGTTTAGAGGGACTCTCAATGTCAAGGACATTTTTGTTTAATATAATTTACCATTCTTAATTTCTTATGAATTGGTGGGATTCATTTGAGGCATAACAATAGTAAACTGTGTGGTGTAGAATCATGAATTTCTAGGCTGGATAAGTTTGTGAGTCTGCAATCTAGAAACCATTGTTGACTGCAGACAGCCAAAAAAGTGGAGTAATTCAAGTTCACCATGTTCACGACTTGGACACAAGTCATACAGCATATGTGTTGAGTTGCCTGTTGGCGAAAATGGGTAAAACATCTGCAGATGATAGCATATGTAAATAATTTAATTTGATCAAGTGAAAGAAACGCTTTTTCATTAAAGAAATTTGCTCTAACTCCTGAATCTGATATCCTTTCATTCTTTGATGCATCAGAAGCAGTCAAAGCAACATGTATAAGAGTATTTCTAACATCAGAGTTTTATCCTTTTTAATGTTTTTATAATATTGAGGATCTATCATGGGTTCTCATCCTAATATGCACCAATGATAAAAACAACATGAAAATACCTCAAATCCTGTGCATACCCATGCAAGTGGGACATGCCCAGCATATAGAAGATACAAAAAGGCCAACATAGACCCACAGGACTAAAAATACTTAAGAAAACACAGTTAATCACAAAAACCTTTAAAGATTGCCATAGCATGCAGTCCAACTGCTATAAATGGTCATCAGAACTGAGCCTGAGCATGAAAGAAGCGTCTTTAAATCAAACAGCCCCCGACTAGCAATTTTCACACCAGGAATAGCTCTCCTTTGCTTACCTGCCTGCCCTTTTTGCAGCTCTATCAATTGAGACAGGAACCACCTCAATCTTAACAAGAGAAGAGGATGAAGATTCCAGACCGGATAAACAAATTCATTGATCTGTTTCACCCTATGAGCTGATCATTTTAAAAAGTAATTTGTGGAAGTAGGAAGAGATTAACCAATGTTAGCCTTCAACAGTCCATTATGGCAAGAAAGCACCGTATGTTTATAACCTGCCATAAATCTTGAAATAAAGTGATGACTACCAATGCTCTTGCTAAGGGGGAGAGTAACCAGTGTTAGCCTTCAATAGTCCATTATGGAAAGAAATCACTATATGTTTATAACCAGCCGTAAATCTTGAAATAAATCCATGAGTACCAATTCTTCTGCTAAGGGTACTGAATTTTGCCATAGATACCTTGCCCTTAGCCAACATAGGAATCAGGGTTGACTCCATCAAATGGTCATTACGAGCTGCATTAGCCACAAAAGCTCTATAGTGAAACATCTCACATCCACATTACTAAGTACTTCCTCCGACTTATTAAGTCTACTAAAATCATTGCCCTTGACTGCATAAGGATTTCATCTGTCAGCCCATCTGTACCCAACATTGCCTTAACAAGTTTGCGAGCCTGCACATTCGAAGGTTGGTTAGCCCCTAAAATTAAAATTTCTGATTCTCAGTACAAATGTTATATGGCCTCTTGTGCAAATGAAATTTAAAAACTTTTAGTGTGTTTAGTTCTTTTGAATACCATAAAGTATAAACCATTGATTTGCTTAAATGATTTTACCATATCAGGTCTATAAAGCAGTTGATCTTATTAAAGCCAAAGGAGGAAAAATTTCCAGGGAACCGGGGCCAGTGAAAGGAGGTAAATCAGTAATTGCCTTTGTAGAGGATCCAGATGGCTATAAATTTGAGTTGATAGAGAGAGGTCCTACTCCAGAACCATTGTGTCAAGTAATGCTCAGAGTAGGAGATCTTGATCGTGCAATTGACTTTTATGAAAAGGTAAGTTACTAGAATCATGCAAGTAGGTTGCATGTGAATTTTTTATGGTTTAATACTTAATTTTTTAAAAATCGACACATTATTTGAATTGAAGATACAAGCTATTCATTAAATTTAATGATTGACAGTTACATGTGGTAACTTTTCATCAAGTGTATGGGTTATTTTTTTGATATTTTGGTTTACAAATCCTTGTTTCAATGAAGGCCTATGGGATGGAGCTTTTACGAAAACGGGACGTTCCAGAATACAAGGTAACTGTTCACACAAGTGTTTGCAGTTACTATGAACTAGCATCCTTCTCCACATTTAAATCCTTGATCAAATACATATTTATGTATTGCAATTCATGGAAGGATTCAAATTTCAAAATATATGCTGATCAAGTTCACAACTTTTTGTTTTTTGAACTTTCCATGATTAGGAGGTGATTATGTTCCCAATACACAGTAAATGCTGAAAATCTGAATTCATGTGCAGTATACAATTGCTATGATGGGATATGGACCAGAAGATAAAAGCACTGTGATGGAGTTGACTTATAATTACGGAGTGAAAGAGTATGAGAAGGGAAATGCTTATGCTCAGGTAGTTTAGAATTTGAATTTTCATAGGGGATTGGTAGTTTTTAATATTTGTAGTTTTTTATCCAAAATATAAATAATTGAATCAAAGGACACTGAATTTACGAATGAATTTCCATTCTCTTACGAATGAATTTCCATTCTTACATTTATTTGCTTGCTATTTTTCTGCGTGTATGGTAGTCTGCTAGTTAAATTAGATGCTAGAGTAAAAGTAAAAGTATTGCTATTAGGGATGAAACAATTCCGGTTATTGGTTTGGCTGTGCATTACAATGCATTTTATGGATAAAGTTTTCTGATTGGAATAATCTTCTTGTTAGTAGATTGCAATAAGCACAGATGATGTTTACAAAACAGCAGAAGCAGTTCGATTAGCTGGTGGTAAAGTAACTCGTGAACCTGGTCCACTTCCTGGTATCAGTACAAAAATTACAGCTTGCCTTGATCCTGATGGCTGGAAAACGGTGTGTTCTACTAAACTTTTATTTACACTTGTGATTATACAGCTTTTTTTCCTCTGAAAGTTGTGTTCATTTGTGTTATTGCTCTAAATGGAAGATATCCTTAAATATAGATAAGTAGACATTTAAATCTAAAAATGATCAATATCGGATGCAGTATATATGTGTGCATGAATGGATGAGAAACTTCATGTTATTGTTGAAGACTTTGATTGACTGACACTAATATGTTATTTAGACAATCACTGTCAAATATTTACTAGAATGTGTAGGAAAAAAACATTATGTGCATTTCATTTATTATTAATTTGCTGCGCTTGCCATTATTAATATCATTCAGAACAATAATACTGTATTATATTTAAATTGTGGGATTGTTATTTAATTGCATTGACTGTAGGCCAAGGGTGCATAAGGGAAGGTGCAGTGACATTCTCATTTGTTTTTCTAATGATATAATAATGATAAGCAGGAGATATATGCTTAAAAATGGTCTTATGTTAATGCTTTTTTATCAAGAGTGATGTCAAATTTTACTTGTTGGATTCTTACTTTGGTCAAATGGATGATGTAATGATACTTTGTTAATTCCTTACATGGGTCAAATGGATGATATAACGATACTGTTAAACAGAGGCATTAATGAGCATTTTTAATTATAAATTTTTATGTTGTTTTTCTGTGGGATTTGCCCAATGAGTTGTCAAATATCTCAACAGGAGCCCCATGAGTTATTACACTAATTATTTTTACTCTTAAATTTTTGTACTAATGAGAAGGTGAGGGGATCCGCTTAGCTCAAAAACACTTTTTAAGTGTTTGTATGTAAGGTGAGGATTAATGAATTTAATCTAGTGCTATGGGATTTTAACCTTCTACTTTCTCTCCCATTGGAAAATCTTTTGGAGCATGTGATGCCTTATAAGTCCCTCTTAATTCACAATCTGACCAATGGGGCACTAGTCTAAGCACAACCCAATCACAAGTTTGCAATAATGAAGTTATTTGTGGACATTTTTAATTAGAATCTTTTTTGTTGGATTTGACCTTATGTGATTTTAGTTATATCAAAATGACATCTGTGGATACTGAATAGTCATTTACGTCAATGATGTTTTTCCTCTAAAATTTTGTAATAAGTAGAAGGCAAGGGGTCCCATTAGTACACAAGCACATGTAACCAATGGGGCACTAGCCCAAGCGCAACCCAATCATGAGTTTGCATTAAAGAAGGTATTCATAGACATTTTGTATTAGAAAGTTTGTTTTTGTGGGACTTGGCCTTGTGTGATTTTAGTTATCTCAAGATTACCTCTATGAGTAGTCATTACAAATTTACACCAATAATGTTGCAAGGGGGGTCACTTAGTACACAAGCACATCTAACCAATGGGGTTGTAGCCTAAACACAACCTAGTCACAAGTTTACATTAATGAAGGAATTCATAGGCATTTTAAATTAGATTGTTTCTTTTGTGGCATTGGACCCATGTGACTTTAGTTATTTCTTGATGATCTCTATGAGTAATGTATTATAAGTCACTCTTAATTCACAAGCTGACCAATGGGGCACCAGCCCAAGCACAACCAGAGTTTGTGTTAATGAATGTATTCCTAGATATTTTTTATTAGACTATTTTCCATTTCTTGGGTTTGGCCTGCGCAATTTTAGTTATTTCAAGATGAACTTTATGAGTCATCTACACCAATTATGTTTTTTCTTCTTAAATTTTGTAATATGTAGAAGGCAAGGGGGCCCTCTTTATACACAAACACAACTAACCAATGGGGCACTAGCCAAAGCACCATTAATAACTAAGGTTACCCCAAGTTTCCAGGACTGGTACAGTAGGGGATAGGGGGACGAGTTTTTGGGACAACAACTTTTTTTGCCAATTTTGGGGACAGCTAGGGGACGACTATATAACAATAGGGAAAATAAAATATGTAGAGAAATTTAAAATATTCATATGAAAACATGGATAAAGCATGCACTTAACATAATAGAAACTTAAGGCTTAAAATATAAGAATTAACAGAATTCATATGCCAAATTTGTTTTATTTTGAGAGTCAAAGTCAAATTTCTTTTAGAAGTCAATGTCAAAGTCCCCTAGGCATCCCTTGTCCCCGGGACATTTCCGGGATGGGGATGCATGAAAAAATACCAGGGATGTGTCCCCGGGTAACATTGTTAATAACTTTTCTCCAAGCATCACAAAACTAACTAAGCAATGAGCAAGCACATATCAACACAAGGAACACTAGATTTATGTGGAAATCTGGAAGGGTGAAACAGCAGTGAGAATGGCTACTTGTATCTACTGCCTAAATCCAACCTCGCAAAATATATTAAAGAACTGACAACATTCAATAGGGACCAACCTACCAAAGACATCAATCCCCAATTACATTTGTAGGCATCAACCTTCAAGGCTGAACTCTAAGTATCTTACTGATCTGATCTGCTTCAGAACACCTTCACACTATGCATGAAACCCTTAATTAAGCTTGTAGGCTGAATAGACAGTTTGCACAGCTTTTGCCGATTATCAGTTTTTGTCATGCATCCTCATCAAGCACCAACTCACATTGGAATGAATCTGATTGGCAATATATCTGTGTTCCAATAATAATTACTACTACATGTCAGCCTGGATCACATTTAATATTGTCTGAAAGTCAGCCACATGCAGGTTCCTCAATCAAATGTATAGTTGGCTAGGTTGTAAAGCCCATGTGTTACTCCAAAAGTGGGAACATGGTATGCATTACCTAACACACTCTACTGGCATCCACAAACTTCATACAACTGGTGTATAGTGCGATACTGCTGACGCATACATCTGGTGCACCAAAACAAACTGTGAACAAGTTTTAGTGAGGATAGTGTCAACATTAACTTTCCTTATTGAACTCCACATCTGAAACTTGAATAGATTTTTCTTCACGTATAGCTTACATATCTTCCAAGCCACAAGCCATGAAATATCACTACGGTAGAATGCGGAACAAAACAAGTTGCAGCTTATGCACAGCATTTGAGTATCAGACCTTAGAAACATACTGCAGATACTTCCAGATACCTGCTAACGACTGAAACATGATTGAGATGATACTAGTGACACGCTACAGAAGATATATCCAGCATAGCTTGACTTTGTTCAACTGGATCACCAATACTCTGATATGACATGACAATAATTAAAATTGCTGTATCTTTGGGACTCTTGAATTGAGTAGAACATACTAAATTAATAATAATTCACGTACATCTATAACTGATTCCATTAGCTGATTTGCATGCCATGTCAGAAGTAATTAAACTTCCAGCAACCTTCCAGATACCTTGACTTCAGCAACCACACTGAGTGCACCTTTGACATCAATGACAACCTAATGTTCAACATGTCCAACCTCTTGGGATGAGTCCATTCTATCAGGTCCACTCAAATGTTATACATAAGAGTTAAAAGGTGTTGTTTTGACTAGGAAAACAGGGGAAGCACATGAAACCTGCAGATCACCACAAAGATCCAAATTTCATGAAATTAACCTAATCCAATCAATGAGAGATCAAATTCAAATGCAAGAACAAAAGGGAATTCAAACCAAACGCATTCAACTTGACGAGCCTCCATTGCCCTTCTTACTTCTACTCTAAAATGCTCTCAAAAATTTTGTGCACATCACAATTGAATGCCAAATTGATAGTGACAATGATATGAGCAAAAGATTGAAGATACGTGGTTTGTGGAAATGGACAAATGAGTGGCAATTTATAGACAATCTCAGATTGATTGGATGGACAAGATCAATTTGGAACTCAAGCCAATCGATGGCCAAGATGACATGAGAGGAGTCAAGTGGAGACAAATGGGAAAATGATAAAGAAGTGAACAGGTGAGAAGTGAAAAAGGAAATTTTGAAGAGTGGAAAAACAAATTAGTATGTGGAAGTGTTAAGTGGAGAGAATCAATAAATAAAATTTATTAACTCCACATATTATTAATTAGAAATTAAATAAATTTGAATTCATTTAATTAGGAAATGGGATGGGAGAGAGATAGATAAATAATAGTATTTATTCACCCTTAGAAGAAGGGTTAAGACAGAGGGATTTGAATAATTAAATAATTATTCAATCTGAGGGACGAATTAGGGTGATTAGATGCCAAGGAGAGAGATAAAATAATTGACATAATTATTTAATCCAAGAGGGGAAAATGGTTGATTGATGTCAAATTGATGGAAAATGATCTGATGAGAAGACATAATTATTTATTAATTAAATAATTTAATTAAAGGACCATCATTGATTTGATTTTTTTTTTGATATATTATGGCATCATATTGATTACTTGGTACTTTTAACAATGGACTCTTTTCTATATGTTTAATGGAAAAGTAGTGTTTCGAATAGAGTACGGGGACTTGCCGAGTCCTGGCGAGTCCCGAGCCGAGCCAGGCTCGCCAAGGCCCGGTGACCCGGGTCAAGGACTCAGCCGAGTCCTGGGCGAGTCCTAAGGACTCACCTGGACTCGCCAAGTCTCGTGGCCTGGACTCGGTACATCTAGCCACGTTAAAAAATGTGAAAACTTAAAAAATTAAAAAGTTTTAATGATTTATTTTTGCATATATGCCTTCTATTTGACCTAAAAAGGTCATTCTATCATTTTCAAAGGCTTGGAAAAGAGGAAAAAGGCTTGGGAGAAGAATACAGGGGTTTTAGACAAAAAATCAGCAAATCGATTGGCTCTCATATGTTGATTGCTGGTTGCTTGTGCTAGTGACGAATCTAAGGATGATGATGATTATGAGGAGGGTGAGGATGATGAGGATGCTATGGAGAGGGTTCTAAAAAAAATAACGACGACAAGTCAAAACATTTCAAAGTGAATAACGTATGGTACCCAAGGGAAGGACATAAGCAGGTAGTGAAGAAAACATAAGCGGTTGACAGAAAGAGTATGGCTAAAGAGTATGGCTCATGGAGTTCTATGTGGGTTTGAAGGTGCTAATTTGGTCTTGGCTCTGCCCCTGGACCCCGCTGGGGGCGTTGCCCCCTAGACCCCCATTTTCCTTGTGAGTTGGGGTATCGAAAACGGCAGGAGGAAATTATAATTTGTAATGATGTATTTCCTTCTAGTTTTCTAGAACTAGAAACTGTTAAACTTTACTATTTTGCTTCCAGTCATCAGCATTCCACATGAGAATGTGATTTTGTACCCACTATGCATTTATATATATTTAAACTTAGCTTGTTTCTTTTGTTTTCAATTATTAACTCATTGGATGCATCTTCTCATAGAATTTTGCAAAAAAAATGCATTTTTAATTAAATTTTATACAGTTAACTTATTTCCTTCAGTAATTCGCTTCGCATGTATACTTATGTGATCGATGTAAACTTGTCTATGTATGCAAAGTAGCTTCTATTTATGTCAATTATTGTGTATTTGATGTTAATTGATTGAATGATGCTTGAAAAAAGATTTAAATCCTTAAAAATCTTTGAATTTCTTGGGTTTTTCAATTTGCCGAGTCCTTGCCGAGTCCAGGTGTCGAGTCCGAGTCCGAGCCCGAATCCACCTTGCCGAGTCCGAGTCACTATACACTGGTTTCGAATGACTGTTTAGATTGTGATATGTAGGCAAAATTACTCTGCTGTTGTGCTCTATAGTGGATACTGATCAGCTTCAAGGAGTTCCTCATCGTATGCGCTACTAACTTTTTGGATCACAAATAGAATTAGAAGAATCCTGCCATATATCAGATACAGTGGGCTTCTTTCATGCATACATACTACCAATGTGGTCCTGTTTGTGTTTATGTTTCTGTCATCTTCAATGATTATTAGTATCAGCTGTTTTATTTCTCAGAGATCATAACATTTTGTAATGGCAATTCTTGTTTAATGCAAAAACCTTAATTGGTTATAGCAGACTGCAAACAGGAGGTTGTGATTGCCTGAAGGACTACCTTACTGTTGGCAACCTTACCTGTGCATATAGAACTAAGAAAAGTGCCTCAGCTGTGTGAAGTACTGGTCATAATAATTTGATTCAAATCTCTGATATAATTTATTTGCAAATGCCTCACATTTCATCTTGCTCAAGGTGAAGAAGTTTAAGATTCTAGAAGGGTAGCTGAAGCAGTCATAATAGCTATTATCACTTTTTTGTAATGTGAGTGTGGGGGCAGGTAGTGGAAAAGTTTTTTTTTTTTCATTATCATAACTATGATTGTATTACATTTTAATGTACGGAAGATTGGTAAAAGACTAAAAGTTTAAACCATAAGCACTAATATACAAATATGGTTAGACCCAACCAGTTCTTGGTATGTAGATAAACAAGATGCTGGCACTGGCTGATATAGTGAAGTGTATACAAGCAAGCTCATGGAGCTTTAATTTATATTTTCAAATTGAAGAACAATTGTAGTAGTCATATAAATGGTAATGGTTAAAATTGGGGCACACACTCTTTTGGATAGTTTTAGCTGCTCTAGATTAATCTTGCTATTGTGCAATGCAGTTGTCAGGGATTGTAATTTACTCATTATTCAACTATAAGCTGAATGTTTGTACCAGCCTAACTTTTCTGGGTTGGTGTGAAACTGCAAAGGTCAATTATGCAACGGCTTCATGAATCTAGTCATTCTATTGGACATGTTATGCTGTCTCATGACTGGCAATGGATGTGGTCATTTTAGTAATGCACGTTTCTTTAGGGATGAAATGTTAGTAAATGTTAATAGCATGGTTGTTTTTTACTAGTAAGAAAAGTTTATTTGAATTAAAATTCCTCTTTTGGAAGTGATGAATAATTTCACTGACAGCATATATCAGGTATGTGCAGAAATTACCAGTCGCTGCAACTTAATTTGATGTTATTCAACCCCTAAATGAAAGTGTGAATATGGCAATTCTTGAGAAAAACATATTTCGTCCGGAAATTGGAATTGGCCCGGAGACATGTAGTTTGTGACAAATAAACAATGCTTAGGTGGCAATCATTCAACCCTCGGTCAGTTGTACATCTCCATCCATAAGTCACCACATAGTAAATGAGTCTCTTGCTCCTCCCAGAAATCACGTTTTGTCAGGCGCAAGTTCTCAACAATATAATATTTTGAGTTAGACTTTTATTTTATATACCTTTGTTCTGCAACAGCATAACATCTTGACTTGGGCTATTATTTCAATTTTTAATATACATTTTTCTTTTTCTGTTTTTCTTTGCATAACTTGTATTTCAAATGCAATCATTTGTTGGCCCCATTAGCATGTTATGGTTATTACTTATTAGTTTACACTGATCTAAATTTCAAATTTCAAATTTATTGCTAAGTTCCTTGGAATGTGTCTTTTTTTGTGCAATTTGTAACATGCATGTAGAAAATAGATTTATTTTTTACTTTTATCTGGGTTTGCAGGTGTTTGTAGATAATGCTGATTTCTTCAAAGAGCTTGAGTCGTAAGGCATGTGGCTAAGAATTTTGTGAGCAAGCATAATATAATCTGCAGAAGGTGAAATTCTTGCCACCAGAAAATCAGATTTTGTGAAGTGAGTATAAGTGCCTTACTAGCATTAGCTGTTTTGAGAATGGGCCATGTTTGTAATGCCAGAATAGTGTGACTGAATCTTTTGTAAATTCATCAATATTGTCTCAATCAGTTCATTCACTGTGTTTTGAGTAAGTATTTGTTCTAGAAGCAACTCTACCCTTTGTTTTCTGTGATGTAAATTGTCTTTTTTCTTTTACCTGTCTATCTGTGTTAGCATTTTCTTTGGCTACGGATATGCCCAAAGATATTGGCAATATTAGAATCTTGTATCAAGAAAGTTTCTTGCATATATATTTAATTTGTTTATTTAAATAAAATTTAACACTTCAATTATTCTTAATGTTTTTCACTTCAATGACTGGCTTCTGCAGTTCCTATTTCTGTTGGAAGCTCTAGGAAAAATATTAAATGTAAAATGCATTACCATGTCTTTTTGGTAACTGTTAATTGTGCATTTCAGTAATCTAAATAGTAGTGTTGATGCTTGTTTTAACACCAACATATGGAATGATTTATTCCTCTTGAAAATTGAAAAATCACCCTCCAAGTTTCATGAAACCTGTTCAGGTGTGCATAGTTTAGCCCAAGTTTTTTTTTGTACCTGTTTCCATTCAAGGGGCTCGTGGTGTTTGAAAAATGTGTTTATAGTTATTGGGTTCAAATGTTCTTCAATTTGTTATGTCTATGAGTATTGTTCTTGAACATTTGCATTTTGATTAAAACTAAGAATGATTTATGATTTAAGCCATACATGGAAACAAAATCTAAGCTATGCCATTGCTAAACTATATCTATAAAACAAATGATTGTTACAAAAAGACGAGATGAGCTCAAAAAGGAATAAGAAAAAAAGAAGAAGAGAGAAATACTGAGTAAATCTTGGAAGAGAGAAAACTGAAGAGAATCTTGGTTTTATCTGATTGTTGTTTTTGTTTCCTAGTTTAACTGCTGCTTTTGGTTTCAATTGTGTTATGCTTTCTAGGTTTTTCTATGCATGTTAATCTTGTATGTAGTTAGCTGTTTATTTTGTGTATTATTTTTCCGAGAGTCCCTTGTTTCAATATATGTCTGCCTGTAAATAGGATATCTAGGATAAAAAGGTAAGATAATATTATTTCAGGATAGGGTGCAATAGAAGGTGGCTACCTGGGCATGGTAGTTTAACAAGTGTAGAAGATTGGGATCAATGGTGGACTCTTCCTAATCAAGAAAGGAGTATTCCATAAAGAACATGATTCATTCCAAACTCATGAGCTGAAGTTGACTATCAGATTTTTATTTGTTTTAGAATTGATACCTTTTGTAATAAGTTCTTTAGTAGCTGTCAAAATGTGGGGTACACCTTAAAAGTTAAAATTGACCGATTCTTGACAAACCAACCTGTGACTTTGTAACCTTGTGATTGTTATCTAAATAGACATTTCCAAAGGAAGCATGAATGAGAGAAAATAAAGTGGCAGTAGAAATATATATTCAAACAAGGTGATTCAGATATCTCTACTGGGGCTATAGACACTCTACTCAAAGTAGAGCAATGTCTAGAACAAGTCATAACATCTCCATTGGGGCTATAGATGCTTGGTGGTAGCAGAGCAATGTTCTTGTGGTGGCAGTAAGTCAATTTGAGTTAAATGCACACAGTGATAAAAGAACAATAATTGCTCAGGACCATAGATAGTTTTTGAATTCCTATATAAGGCTGGCAATTTTAGAGTTTTATCACAATATTTCTTGGTTGAACAAATGCATCAGACATTTAACTGAGGGCCAGAGAATGGGATGTCTTGTTTCTGTTTGGAAACATTAAATTTGTCGAAGGCAATTACACTTGGGATTTCACACTTTAAAATATTAAGAATTTTCCCAGAGAGTTGCCATTTGTTGTTGCCGACACACCCTATTTTTCATCTAGAAAACCTGGGGTCCCGTAAATAATTTTTTTGGACCTTTGATATTTGGTTCCCTGGGTGCTTGAATCATGTTTTAAAAGGAAGTTTTGAGCTATAGTAGCTGTAGAATGAAAGCAGGTGTTTTTAATCTAACCCATGGTTTGTATCATTTAGTTTCACATCTAGGGTGGACATGACTCATGTTATTTAACTTTGGTGTGTGATTGACATTGCATCCATAGAGAGTATCAGAGATTTTCTTTTAAACTTTTTCACAAGACTGCCTTGGATATCTTCCTTAACCCAATCAAAATTTAATGCCTTGGTTAATTTTTAAATTGCCTCCAGGTTTTTATTGATTTTTTTAACTTAGTAGCTCTGGATTTATCCCAACCATGGGTTCCCTGGGGCCTGGTTTATTTACATCATATGGTTTTGATGTCATCGTGGACCTAATTTCAGTCCTAAACTGGGCTTTGTTTTGAAGATCAAATCCATATTTTTATCGATTTCTAATTATCCTATTGCATTGGCTACATTGCATCCAAAGGATTGTAGAAATCCCAAAGGCTCTCATTACTATGTTCCACCTCTCCCTCCCGCCCAAATTGTTGTGGTGGACCTGAACATATTCTTATAAAACAAATTTAACTGAAGGGACCATATCCAGTTTTGGTCACCTTCAATATTTAAGTTCACAATTTTCCCTTCAAAAATCCATTTGGATAGAACACGGGAGATTGCATCTTTAGTAAGTGACATATTTAAAATTGTTTCACATTTCAACTCCATTGGACTTGAGGAAATGAAAGATGCCCAAGGGAATCTGGTGTAACTTGATGCCTCTGGAAAAAATAAGAACTTTTGTGACTGGTTTTTGGTATCTCAAAAGGGAAGCTAGAAGATGTTGGAATTTGCCACCAAGGCATATGTCCAATTCGAGTGCATGAATTGCTTCTTGGAGGTTGCAACTAAGAAGATTCACCTATCTGAGTGCAAACTGAGAGGCAGCCAGGGGAAGCTTACAGGCACCATGGTAATGATTGTGGAAAAACTGGAAGATGATGACCATCAGATATGCAAGATTGAGTTCTCAACCAAAGCAGGGAATTAAGGGAAACAGTTTACACCATCATCTAGAGGGTTAACTCAACCTTTTAGATTCTGTTATTTCATAATAGTTCCATTTAACACTTATTTTTGTTGAAATTGACTACTGGTTTTAGTGAGCTGGTTTAATTTCTAACCGAGGAAATGCTATTAGAACCTAGACTTTATTTATGGGTTGGAAACATTTCAATTTTGATAGCAAATCTAGATAATCTCTTTATTTATGGTTAAATAATAAATCTCTTTCAAATGGCAATAAAAGTTGGTAACACACATCAACAACGAGTAATATTTTTAAAATTTTAAGGCAATTGAACTTCTTTCACCATGGTTGACTGGTGGAAATAGGATTTTTCTGCAATAAAAACATACTGTTTTTTTTTTTCAAATGGCAGCTGGAGAATCTGATATAACATGCAGTTTAGCATTTCCGTTTTCCTATTTTTAGTTTAAGCCATAGTTGCATGGGTACTCGTACCCATACCCCTGGGACATGTATCGGGTACTGGTATGCGTACCCAAGTACCGGGTGCTCAGTGGGTACTCAGTGGAGAGCATCATAGCTAAGGACCTTGATTAAGTTTTCTGATTTATGTTTCAATTTTTTGTTAGCATTTCAGCTTGCTGTTTATCAAATTTATTTCAATATGTAATCACTAATCAGTTTGAAACTTTGATACAATGATTGTATGACATTTCAATTTGTGTACTTAAACTTCAAAGTTAATGTTTGACAGTAAACTTTATCACTGTTCTTGTTTTGAAAACTCAATGTCATTATATTTTCAGATTTTCTATAAAATATTAAACTATATATATAAAAAAATTGACGTACCCAAGGCACCCCGTCTCCTATTTTGAAAAAATAGCCATACCCGTACCTGTACCCATCTCCGAAGTATCCAAGTACCCCCGTCTCTGTGCAACCTTGGTTTAAGCATTCCAAGTAAATAAAGGGTCAGAAAATCAGCTTCAAGTGAATTGATTGGCCGCAATATACAGCACTATAAAATGTAAGGTAATAAGTAAATTCCCTTCTAAAATGGGATTCCAAGAGGACTATTGCCTGATTGACCTTATGTGCTGTTCACAAGTGCTGACAAACAAACATTTTTCAGTTATTTGAGCCAATGCTATACATTTCTATCATCAATCAAATAAAGACCATGACAATCAGTATCATTAATTTAACTGAATGAACATCAGCATGTAACAGTTGACATGAAATATATTACAGATTTGATAAGATGGCATTTTTTCTTATTTTCCTTTTCCATTAACTCATCCTGTGCATTGATGGCACAACTACCAATAGTCAAGTTGACTACCTGTGGTCTGTATGTTTTGTTTCTCTGGTATGATTTGAGTCTTTCTTATCCTCTTAAACTTTTGGACAAACTGAAGTTTCAGTTCAGCAAAAACATAATGTTTCCTTACGTTCAAACCCTTATGTTCATTGAATCCTGACTGACAAAAAATGTAATATAAAGGTGCAAATGAGAACAAACAGCACATGAGAATATATCGACTTGAGGTGACTATTATGCAATATTGAATTATAATCATGAAATATACGATGTTTTGTGTATCAGTTTTACAATTTATTGACTTTTAACAAACTAGGAATTTGATTTTTTGAGGAGGATCTGGTGTAGCATATGATTTTGTTATTGTTCAAGTCAACTGAAGGTATTAAATTTGTTTATCCTACTTGATATAGCAAAGTTAATGGCCAAATTTTAATGTTTTACTGATTGGATATGATCTTTATATCTAGAAGCGTATTATTTCTCTGTTTTCCGTCAGTGGAAAACATCATTCATTATTGAAAAACTAAAACCACTTAAATATAAAAGCTTGGGTTTCTTGGTTGATACTTTGAAATCAAATTGTAAACCATGGTTATGCTAGAAGATCAAGCCTCATCTTGTGTACAAAACAATTGTAACATAATAGCATTTAAGCAGCTTACAATTTTCTTATTTACATGTTGATGATTTATAAAATTTGGCAACCCAATATTTGGGTGCGCTTTTATTTTTAAAGTTGATTTCAAATACTCTTCTATATTAATTATGGATCTTGTTTTATTTATGTTGAAGTGACTATTCAGTTAGTTAATCTTGCAAGATTGATGTTTTCTATCTCAATATTCAGTCAGTCAATCTTATTGATAAGAATCATGCTTTGATAAGATTTTACTATGCAGATTTTTATTTTCTTCTGCAAGAATTTTCCCTTATGAACTATGAGACAATAATCCAAATAATCAAAGGCTGGAGTATACTGTATATAAAAGGGATGTGAGCTAGCCTGATTGCAATTAAGAAAGAAATCATTTGTATGATTTGTTAAAAAGTTTGCTATGAATAGTTATATGAATATCCAATCATGGTAGAAAACAACTGTAAGTTTGTATGTTTACATCATTTAAACATCATCTAACTTGCGTTCAATTATGAGGATTTTGTTTTTGCAATATTTAATATCGTCTTTCAATCAAGATACAGGGGAAGGGAAATTGGGGAAGATTGAAAATGGTCTAATGAGTATTCCCACCTATCTATGCATTTTTTTAAAACTTAATATAATAGATTGCTGTCACCAATGTCAACTTCAAAAAAATTGTAACTTCAAAATTGAAAGATTCTCAGGTAATTAATTTTTGTTGGCCTTATAAAAAACAGGGGTACATTGAATCCATCATACCTTAAGGAAGGCCCCGTAAAATCTTACCAAGATTGAATAAACTGGGATATTTAAACCAATGTCAGGTTCTTAGAAATGGAAGCAAAAATATATTGAGTTGGAATAAGTATGGATTTTGGTCTCTTTTTTAAATAGAATAATTGTTCGCACAACACATTAATCAATTGGTGATGAATAATTTTGTCATTCGTTAAATACATATTATGTTCAGGGCTAACCTATTGCTTTGTAAATGTAATCTCCATATCGTACATTTTTTTGATTGCAATGTCTTTTTATTAATTATTCAATGCCGATTCTATTTGTATTTTCCTGACAGGAGAATATAATCTATATTTTTAAATAAAGAAGCTATCGTTAAGGGAAATAGAAGCAATTATTAAAATAATAATAATATATATTATATACAATAATTTCTTGCATATGGAGGTATGAGTTACATAAACAGTTGTAACTCCTTAAAATAATGGAGGTGGCTTACACTCACAAATTGAGTGACAATTCATCAACGAGGAGTTACAAGTTGGCATTCATGATAAAGTGGGGACTAGTTTGAGGAGATAATATTATTAATTTATTAAATGATATTTTGGAGAGAGAAAATAGGGTGCTGGAAATTGTGTAGTGTGGACGCTATTTATTTAGAAGTTTTGGATTTTATAGGTTTGCCATCTTTTATGTAATTTATATTTTCTTTTGAGCTTTTTAAAGGGTAAAACTCTTTTGGTTGCTTAAGGACAATTTTATTCAGATGTTCAAGTTGTGTTGAAATCTTGTGATAATTTTCAACAAATATTTGTATTTAGAATTGTAGCATATTGTAATTGCTGATCGGACTTATATTTATATGTTGTTTATTTGATGATATTTTGCTATATATGAATACTCTAACATGTTTCTATTTTTCGTGGAATTTATTATTACATTTTTAGAGCGTTGTTATTTATTTGAATAATATATATAAATCAATGTTTTTAACAAAATGCTTGCCTCGGCTTCACAAGATTTTGGTGATAAAAAAGTGTCGAATAATACTTGTTCACCTTGCCTTCATAGGACCTTTAGTGTTTAAAAAGTGGGAAATATACTTTATTAAAACTTGTTGAAGTCACATAATAAAAGAGAAATATGATAAAAAGAAAGTTTTGGCCAACTCTTGCTCTTAAACACAAAATACAAATAAAGGTGAAGAGATGACAAGAGAATATATAGAGAATCTCTTTGATTTTTTTTTTTCGATCTTGGTTTTATAAGAGATGGATAACAACAAATCATTATTGTTTTCAAAGCATTCAAAAATACTTGAATTTTATTTACATGATTGCCTAGTAGTGTTGGGATATATGAGTCTCTTACTAATGAACGAATTAAACATTTCAATAAATAAATTTTAGTGATTTTGCGTTGTCCAATGTCAATTTTTTTTGCCAAAAAAGGTAGACCAATTGGAAAGGATAGATATTAGATTAGTAGGACAAATTTTTTGCCACCTCCATGTGGAGCATACAAAGAATTTTAAGTTGACACCTCTTTAAAAAACTTGTACAAATTCAAGACAAAACAAGCTCAGCAATGAAAGAATGCTCAATTGGGATTATGGCTCATGAGGACCTTCAACATTAGATAGAAGATTCACAATTCACTTGATAGGTCCAACACATGTTTAGCTCATACTTACTCGAAAGTTAAAAACTTCTGTTGAGGTTGATATGTAGGCAAACAATCAAATTTGTTACCCCTTATTTGGAAGGCGTTGCTCATGAGTGACTCAAGGTCATAGTTTTTGATATTAAAAGCAGCCAATACACAAGGGGCTGACCCATTACAAAAGCAAGGCCCAACAACAGATTATCAAGCCATCATCATCACATAGGCAACACAATAGGTGCTGACCAAAATACATAAAAAGCCAACACAAAGCACAATTTTTTTTGCCCAAACAGATTGGGCCAAGCTCACACCACAAGAGAAGATGGGTGAGAGTTCTTTCTACGTCATCAGACAACTATGCAAGCGATACTATCCTTAGGCTCACCAAGGAAGGAGACTCTGTTAGGGCAAATTGTCATCGCAATGACTAGAGTACAGTATAAGCCGAGCAGTGTTGGCAAGAGCAAGACTAGGAACATTTGTAGAAGCTTGGCCCCGATCAACAACATGGGCATGATTTGGAGCAAGACTTGGAATAGTCATAGAAGCCTGGCCCTGAGTAGCAATAGGGGCATCATCAAGATTTTTCGCAAGGGTTTCTTCATCATTAGCAGCTTGTGAATCCATAGAGGAGGATTTAGAAAGAGAGTCCGCAACACAAATTGTCAAATGAGCAATACTACAGATGAAGAATTTTGTCAAAGATTGGTTGATAAATTTGAAAGGCAAGATTTTGAGATCCATTTTAGAGAGCTCACATATTTGAAGTAGGATGGTACAATAGACAACTATATGGCAAGCTTTCAAAGGATTGCGATAATGATGTCATATATTTAAGGAAAATAGAACATTTTCATCTTTATTGAAGGTATATGAGCTACTCAAAGGCCTAGTTAAGGCTTTTGCACCTTCATCCCTTTGGGAAGCTACTAAAGAGGCTTGACCATTGAGTTAGTTATATTAAAGAACAAATTTTCACCTTAGCCAAGAGCACTCACTACAAGGGAAAAAATGGAAAACTTTTAGAAAGGAGGCTTTAACTCATGCCCTTAAAAAGAACAACATTGCAACCATCTATAACTACAAGATTGGTTGATCTCACAAGAAAATGATCTTCAGGAAAATAAGTTATATCTCTTGCAGAGAGTTGCAAAGAGTTATAAGAACTTGGTCATTGATTTCATGGATAGGGAAAAGTACATCGTATTGAGGTAGCATTTAATGTTGTCAAATCATGAAGAGCCAAAGCAACAAGTCATAAAGAGCACTACATTAAGCATGGACCAAATACATTAGATGTTGGTGCAAACACAAGCAATGACACATTTGTTACTCTTTTAGAAGCACCTTAATACCGTGCATTTAGGGTTTGTGGTGTGCTATTTGGACAACTATGTTACAATGCTTATGAATAGTGGTGTTAACCACAACTTTAGTGGTGAAGGTTTGATTGCTAAGAGAGGATTGAAATTTGAAGGCTTTGTTGGATTCAATTTCATTATTGCTTACAAGATTCACAGTTATGCACTAAGAAAATTCTACCTCCTCAATTTATCCCTTATTGATCACAAGGTACATCATGATTTTTGTGTTGTGAGATTGCAAGAAATTGACATGGCCTTAGGAGTACAATGGTTTCTTTCCCTTGACATTTTTTTATAGAATCATTAGTCTATCGAATTAAAGTTCGAATGAGTAGGAGAAAATATGGTGTATGGAGGCATTTTTTACGCATCACCATCATTGGTAACAACTCAGAGGATTTTTGCAAGGGACAAGTTAGATGGACAACCAACTACTTGTTGATAGAAGGCATGCCTATAATTCACCTTTTATTAAGCATCATGCTCATCATATTGACAATAAAAATATTTTGGATGAGCATGATGTGGTATTAAGTGATTTTCTACTAGGACTACCACTGGATAGTGCATTCCAAAACTTCATAGAGTTGGAACTAGGCTCTAAATTTTTTGTGACCCCCTGTTATTGCCATTTGTTGATATACAAATAAGACATAGAGAGGACTATCAAATAATATTCCTAGGATTAATAAGATCATTGATGAGTTGCATGGGGTAATTTATTTCTTGAAGATTGTATTGAGTTGTCATTAAAGCTATGTTTGCGAGGAGGATGTGCACAAAGTGCCTTTTTTATGGTATCATGAAAACAAACACTTTTAGATGCCATTGTGGATACTTCAATTTTTTAGTCATGTCTTTGGTTTTGATTAATGTACCAATCACTTTCCAATCCATAATGAATCAGTTGTTTGATGATTAATTGAGAAAAAATGTTTTATTATTCTTAATGATATTTTGATATATATAACTGTGATCAGTGCAAACCTAACTTGTTCAGAACATGCATAGACAATCAAACATTAGTGAGAGCAGCATACACCTAACATATAGAAAAACTACTAACATTTTAGCATTGAAGCTGTCACGATGCCTTCTGCAGCTGCTGCACGCGTGGATAGGGCTTCTTGTGCTGCATCTACCGCATCTCAGGTGCCTACATCTTCTCGTGTGCCTGCGTTTGCAACTTCTTTGGGTGCCTCCCATACTTTTTTCCCTCCTGTCGATGGTTGGGCTTCCTTGCTCTCTAGTGGTGCCTCTTTTTCTGCAAGGGGGGCTGCTTCTAGCATGTCACCTAGGGCTCCTTTTGTAGCTTCTATTCTAGCTGATTTTGTCATCGGTGAGGATGTTGCCCTTGCCTCGGCTGTTTTGGCCTCTTTCTTGAGCGTGAGGGTGGGGTGATGGGCCCTCAGGTGGTTTTTGCTGAGCCCTCCACTACTTCAAGGGATGTTGCGTTGTTGAATCTGGGGGTAGATTATAGGCCTGTTCTTGTATCTAATCCTTTATCTATTGAGGTGGATCAGGATGTAGAGGAGGATTTAGCACATAACATCTCTGTTTTTTCTTTTCATGCCTTGATCTACAGGTTTAGGGGTTTTTGGCTCAGTTTGCTGAAGCTTTATGATTGGATCTCTCATCACTGGGAGCCTGTCCTTGAGGATACAGTGCATATCTTTCCCTTGGCTAAGGGGTATTTTATTGCTAAGTTTGAAGATGTTTCGGACAGGAAAAAGTTGTGCGATCATTTTTTCAGTTGGGAGGATCAATTTGTGCTCATGGTTAAACTTTGGCATATCGATTTCAACCCCATCTTAGACTCTTTCACTTGGTTCCCTATCTAGGTTCATCTTGCTTATTTCCCCTTGCATCTTTGGATTGATTCTCTTTTTGAGGGGATTGGTAATGCTCTTGGGGAATTTTTGCTGGTGGATAGTGCTTTTTCTGATATGTACCATTCTCCTTATGCTCGCATGCTTGTTGATATTGATCCTTCTAAGGGTCTTCCTTCGGAGATAGTGATCAACTCCTCTAAAGGAAGCTAGACTCAGACCCTGGATTATGAAGGGATTCCCTTCAGATGTCGAAGATGCTTTAAAACTAGGCATATGGTTTCTCAGCGTGGATTAGGTAAAAAGAAATCTGTTGCGTCTTGGTGGAAGGGTGCTTTAGATCATCACTATTTGGAGAAGAAGCTTGTTTCATCGAAAAACTTCTCTCAGGTGGCTACGCAGGTCCCCCCTCCCTCTTCTATTAGTTAGGATTCGGCTCCTCTTTGTCCTCTTGTCTCTCTGGTTGCTTCATTTTCTGGTTTGGTAGGGGAGGCAATGTCTTTGTCTTCATCAGGTGGTGTGGAGGTTGTTGTTGCCAGTGATTTTGTGGTCGCTTCTCCTGTTCGGTCTTCTGGTTTTGTGGCTATCTATGTTGGTAGCTAGGATTGCTTTGGCTTGGTTGATGATACTCTGCGTTGGCAGGTTGAGGCGGCTAGAGTTGAAGAGGGTTGGATCGTTGTTAAAGGAAAATAATTTAAGAAGTCCTCTTCGTTTGATATGACTCTTAGCTCCCATGAGAAGGGTGCTCTAGGTAAATCCTAGTTTTGGATTTCTATCTAGCGAAGGTTTGCATGATGTTTGTTTTATGCTTTGAATCATCCAGGTTGTGGGTGCCTATTGTAAAACCCTCAGTTTGGTCTTGACCCATTCTATTAAGTGGGATTTCTTGAATATCTTTAGCGATCATGATGTACAGGGTTTCGGGGCCGCTTCAAAACTTATTTTTACCTTAATACAAAACATATAGAAAAACTATTTGCAAGACACCTCAGATTGAGCTTAAATGGGAGCACCATGTCACCGTTTGGTTTTCTCTTAGAATAGGGATGTGGGTGTGCTCTCAAAACACAACAAACATGTCCCCAATGTTGTTTAGGAAGAATTAGGATCATTTAGGAACCATGGATACCCCATAATGGCACAAAACTAGGTATGGTGAACCTGATTTGCCCCTAGAGTCCCGAGGATCCAAATGAAGCTTAGATGCAGATTTGAGCTATGAATGCCTATGCTAAGTTGATATTAACCAAAGATAAGTGTGATATGAACGAGAATGGTTAGTATTGCTTGAAATAAACTAGATTCAATCCATTAGGCTAAGCTAGAGTGAGCTAGAAAGCATAAAAATGAACTAAATCTAATAATGCTAGAAATTAAGTCTAGATGTAAATGAACATGATAACAATGCTTAATATGATATGATGTGAATTGGTGGTTTTCTCTTGGAAGAGAGACTATTTATAGGATTTGAGGAAGGCCTTGGGTTAAAAAGGGGAGTTAGGGTCAGAGTAAGGGTTAGGGGTAGAGTTAGGGGTATGGTTAGAGGTATGGTCAAAGGGATAAGGGTTTCTCACACATGTGAGCAACACTAGGGAAGTGTGCTAGGGGACCAAGGTGGAAGAAGAGACATAGGTCTTCATTAAGACGTTGTAAGAGCCATTAATGAAGGTCTAAGGGGCCATTAATGAGCATGTAAGGCTCACTAATGAGGGGAGTTGACTAGAAGTCAAAGTATGAGGGTTTAGGCTAAGAGGGTTAGGAAACACCTCTTAAGTAGGTTTAGGGAGTGATTAGGAAAGTGAGGATAGGTTTAGGGTTTTATAGAAGATATCTAGAGTTTTTGGGAATTAAATAAATAATTTATTTATTTAAAGGGTTTTGAGACACAATTTATTTAATAATTAATAAATTGGAGGGATTATCATTCAAATAGTATTTAAATATTTTTGGGGGGGATTATTTAATTAAATAGGTTTAATTAAAATAGGAGAAGGGATAATGACAATAAAAATTAATTAATTAATTAATGATGATGTCATCACGACTTTTGTCAACTAAAAATAATTTTAATTGACAAGTGAATTTTTAGGTGTCTACATTTTTCCTCTTTTTGATGTGATGCCGCAAGTGGCATTGCGTTAAAGACAAGAAAATAAGATGCCCCAGTCTTAGAATAGAAGATAAGGGGTTGTGCCCCCTCGAGAAAATAACGCAAAAAAGAAACTTTGTAGAATTTTCTCGAAAAGGATGCAAGCGAGGAGGAGACGAGAAGAAGGATAAATAGACGACCTTCCAAGAGCAAAGATGCATGAATGCAATATGAGATGAGATGCAAGATGCAGGATGAAGCTATATGAAGGATGCAAGATGCAAGATTAATCTATATGAGGCGGGATGAGGGGGATTTGGGCAACTCATTGTGTAAATGTGGAGATCACAACTTAGTTTGATATAGCAATCCTAGAGACCTGCCAAGATTACTAGGAACTCAAGGCCTTATCACCATTGTTGCATAGGACAGACACAAAAAATAAGCACACAAAGGGTTGCCCCAGCATCACACATGAATCTGGAAGGAGCCATGATAGAAACAATGCTGGAGAAACCACAGATAAATGATATTTCCCAAGTGCACCATGTAACCCAGAAGATCACATGTGAAACGTGCAAGGGTCATATCCGACTGACCCACAGGCAAAAGCAAAAGATCAAAAGATCTTACCCCAAATTGCCCTCATTCAAAGTGCACCATGATGTAAAGGATTGTGGTGACCGTGAGGAGAGGAACAATAAGAAGCCATAAAAGATAAACAAGATCCAAAGGACAAAATCCAAGACCAAAGTGATAAATCCACAAAACATCCTTTTCCAAGGAGAATGATTGATTTGATTAATGGGGGGAAGATTATGTCAGAACGTGAGGAAGGATACATCCTACACGAACCCAATTTGATTGATGGAAGATTAGGTTGGACATGAGGAAGGATATATCTTGCAAGGACCCATTTGATGAGGAGAATGTTGTGTTGTTCATTGGCAAATGATGAGTCAAGCATAATCACGTGAGCAAGGATAGGTGACAAAAGATGTTGTTGAAGTATGAGGCTGGGTGGGACAAGTTATCCGATCATAGTTGTTGTAGGATGAACAAGGATATGTACAAAAAGATGCGATGATACGTACAATGGACAGGGAGATATGTACAACGGATATTTATAGAAGCTTAGGGATTGGGATAGGGACTCATTTTTGTGTTGGAGAGGCTAGAGGATAGAACATCGTGGGATTGATGGGCTGGTGGTGGGGATGGGGATTGGATAAAGAGGATTGGGGATTGAGATTGGGATGGGTGGGGGATGGGAGTTTGACAGATAATGATCTGGTCCATTAGGTATGGCGCCTGTTTCCAAGTTTTCACCAACATACTTGTCCAAGTCTCTTGAATTGCCAAGTTTTTACCATTGGACGATTATTTTTTTAAATTTTTTTTATATTTTTCTGGATAGATAGGATATGGTTCAAGCATAGAACTACTTCAGATTATGATGTTGATAGGATCATTCAAGGGCTCACCTTCTGGTGTTGATAGTTGATAGGCTCTGGAGCCAAAGCATGTTGTGACAACGTAAGGACCCAACCAAGTATGTTCAAACTTCCCTTTCTTCTCTCGATGTGCTTGCACTTTCTAATTTTCTTTGAGGACCATGTTGCCCACTTGGAATTTTCTTGGATGGGCCTTCTTGTTATAGCTCCTTTTAAGTTAATTATGGTAGACAACTAGGTGATCATATGCTTGTTGCCTCTTTTCATCTAGTAGATCAAGCTGTGTGAGGCATGCCATGTGATAGTCTTCATCTGTGGTATAGTTCTTCATGGAGACTAGCAATGAAGGTAGCTCAACCTCGATGGGTAAGATGACTTCGACACCATATACAAGGGAATATGGGGTGGTGCCTATGGGAGTGCGATAAGAAGTATGATAGGCCTAGAGGGCGAGATTTATTTGGAGATGTCAGTCATGACTAGAATCATTGACAACCTTTTTGAGGATTTTGAGGATAGTTTTATTGGCTGCCTCAGCTTGGTCATTCCCTTGGGGGAAGTATGGGCTAGAGAAACGATGGTGGATGTGGAGTTTAGCATATAGATCATCCACATGTTGGTTTTCAAAAGGTGTGCCATGATCTGTGAAGATGGTGGAAGGGATGTCGAAACAACAAATGATGTGGTATAGGATGAACTTGGATATTTGAATGCTACTAGGGTGACCCACAATAGTGGGTTACACTTTTTTAGACATGCTGATTTTTGCTGAAATAACACATTTTTAATAGAAAATGATGATTTATGTCTTTAGAGGTTCCATTTGAAGTAATTAATTACAAATAGTTAGCTCAAAGCCTCTTAGATTAAAAAAATATTGATATAACATCTATACTCCTCATTCATACCTATAATGGAGTCTCCTTCGCAACTATTAAAATGCTGACAAAAAATCACTTCGACTTTATCTTTTGGCACATCAAATGAATCCATTTGACAAACCTATCTATGTAGTAAGGTACTACAAAGAAAAATATTTCCAATGATTATAATGTTAATATATATTAAGTTTATTATGATTTTGTATTTTTAGTTTTACTAAACATAGATATTTCACCGTATGTATACTTCTATGTTTGAAGCTTATGGAAAAATAGTAAATGAGAGAAAAAATTCTAAAAAATATATTTGCCCTAGGTATTGAAGTTCTCTCTCTAAGCATGATCTCATAGCGCAATGGTGGTTGTGAACCCCTGATGATAGGGGTATTCACTGTTCGAATCGCAGGAGGATATTGCACGCACATAGGAGAGGACATGTTGTAGTCTTTGACCAGCTAAGATGGTGGTTGTGCTGGCAGAGAACAAATGAGTGGTGATTGATTAGCCCCCACTTCCTCGGCGCTCACGATAAGCATCGTACTCATTGGACGGTTCACTGGCTCCCTCTGTTCGTTGGCGCTCATCTCCCAACACTCGGAAGTAAGCTTGGGAGCCATGGAGAGATAAGGAGTTGGTTTCCTGGAGCGTTAAGGTGGTGGCTCAGTGGCGTGTGAGGAGGGAGGCATAAGGTGGCAGTCCACATTATCGATGTGGTGGTTCATTGATTAGGGGCTTAGACTTGGAGAGATAAGGAGAGTAGAGTGGCATTATAAAATATAGGTGTATCTAGGAGGCACCAATGCCTCGGCAGCCACATAGTCTTGGAGAGATAAGGAGAGTAGTGAGGCCTTATAAATATAGAGGTATCTAGGAGGCGTCGATGCCTCGACAACCTTAATTTCACTAGGGATGGGGTCCCCCTTAATGTGACCCCACTGGTTGAATGCTCTAGTCAAAAGCATTTACCCAAAAAAAATTATTAAAAAAAAAGAAAAAGTCCTCTCTCTATCCAAAAAAAAAATGCAAATGGACAAATACATGACAAGTTATAAGCTATGTAGTCAAGGTATGTCAAAATTACAGTTTAATCAACTTCAAATGTTAATAAAATATGTAATAATCATGATAATGTCATCAAAAAAATTGCATGCCCTCTGTATGGATGTTACAAAACTGAATTCAAAAGAAGCACATTGGTATCTATTTTAGAAAAAAAGTTATGCTCTATGAAAACAATGTAACTCTTTCAAAATGAAATTTTCAACAACATACCAGTTTTCGTGGGAGAAAGAAAAAACCATTCAAATTAATTCAAAAATAAAAATAAAAAATATATTTAGAATCTAGACAAAAAAAATCTTAAAAGACTATAATATACTTCATCTTTCGATTTCAAATGGTTTAACGGTAATATACATCCGAATATGAAAGTTTTTTTAAAAATGTAGAGTTTAGTGTTTGTTCAGGCAAAAAAGTGTAACCCACTCTTGTGGGTTCACTCAGTAGTGAGGATGAGCAGAATCACCTCAACCCACTTTGTAAAGTATTATGTGGTTGTTATGATATGTTTGTGTCCATCTGAGGAAAGGGGAGTGATCAAGCCAACGAGGTCAAAGCCCCAACATGAAAAGGGCCATGGTGGCACAATAGGATGCAAGTCTTGAGATGGAGCATGTATCAGATTGGCATGCTACTGACATGGTAAATATTTCTTGACGAATTCACCTCTAAGCAACTGCTTTGCTAAGACCATGACACTCATGTGGGCACCAAAACTTCCAGCGTGTACCTCTTGTAAAGCCAGGATGACCTCGTGTAAATCTAAACACCTAAAGAGGATGTTGTGATATCCTCGACTATAAAGGGTGTTTGCTACAAGAGTGTAGCAGGATGCTCTGTGAATTAGGTTTTGGCATTGGGTGTTTGTGAGGTGGGGGGATATGATATATTATTTAAGATATGTGTGAATGTCATGGTACCATGGGGACTGGGGACCAACCAAGATGCACACCATTTCTAAATCGACATTCTCATAAGCAGGCATGTGTAGCTGCTCGACTAAGAATTCATACTGCATTGAAGCTCGAGGGATCTATAGTAATGACCCGATGGTTGCCATTGCATCGAATTTTTTTTTTGTAGCCTGGTTATCTATGTGAATTGTAGACTTGGGAAATGCTCTTTCAACCTGTCCACCAACTCTTTGTAGGGTAGAAGCTTGTCGTACTTGGTTTGGAATTCGTCTAGGACTTGCTTGATAATCAACTGTGAATCTTCGAACACTTGCAATTCTGTTATGTTCCACTGAATGGTTGTTTTGAGATATGAGTACCTCATACTCTGCAATGTTGTTGGTGCATGGGAATCCCAATTTAAATGATTTGGGGATGTGGTCACCTTGAGGAGTGACAAATAGGATTACTACTCCTGACCCATGTGATGTATAGGAGCCATCAAAGTATAGCTTCCATATTGGTTTTTCTTCAATCATGCATAGGTGTTCATCAGGAAATTCCATGATTAGAGGATATGCATCTACTAAGGGTGCTTCTGCTAGCTAATCAACAATGACTTGCCCTTTGATTTCTTTCTGATCTATATACTGGATATCAAATTCACTTAGCAGCATGACCCACTTCACCATTCGGCATGTTAGTGTTGTCCTTGATAGAAGATACTTGAGTGGGTCCACTTTTGAGATGAGCTTGATGGTGTGGCTAAGCATGTAATGTAGAAGATTTTGGGTGGCGAAGACCATTGTGAGACATGCTTTCTCCATTGGTGAGTAGTTGAGCTCATAGCTGACAAGAGTTTGACTAATGTAATAGATAGCTCTTTCTTTGTTGTTGTCATCAAGTTGTGTTAATAGTGCCCCCAGTGTTGTGGTAGTTGCATAGATGTATAGGATCATAGGGAATCCTAAGACTCGTGGTATGAGGATGGGAGAGTTAGCAAGATATTCTTTTAGTTTCTCAAAGCTTTTTTGGTAGATAGGATTCCGTTTGAATCTTGTGTCTTTGCAGAGTAGATGCATGAAATGTTGGTACTTGTCTGCCAGTTGTGATATGAAATGACAAACTGATTGCAGTTTACCCTATAGGCTTCTGAGTTGCTTGAGTGTTCTGGGAGGAGGCATTTCCGTTATGGCTTTGACCTTTTTAGGATCAATCTCTGTGTCGCGTCATGATACAATGAAGCCTAGTAACTTTCCAAATGTTACACCGAAGACACTTTTTTGGATTCAGCTTTAGGCCGTAATGATGGAGGCGATCGAACACATGCTCAAGGATGTCAAGGTATTCTATCTGTGTCTTGGATTTTGTAAGGATATCGTCCACATAATCTTCAAGGATCTTATGTATCATATCATGGAAGATAGTCGTCATTGATCATTGATAGGTAGCCCATGCATTCTTCATCCCAAATGGAATCATATTATAGCAGAAGGTGCCCCATGGTGTGGTGAACATTGTTTTGTGTTGGTCTTCCTCTACTATTCTGATTTGATTATACCTTGAGAAGCCATCCATAAGTGAAAACATCTCATGGCCTGTCGTGAGATCTAATATCATGTCGATGTTGGGTAGGGGGAAATCATCTTTGGGACATGCTTTGTTCAAGTCTCTGAAGTCTGTACAGATTTTGATCTCTCGTGAAGGCTTAGTAACAGGAACCATGTTCGAGATCCACTCTGAATAGTTTATATCTCTAATGATTTTTTCTTGTAGGAGCTTCTCTAGTTTTTCCTTTACCAGTAAGGCTACCTTAGGATGCATTTTTTGATGCTTTTTCTTAATTGTTTTTGCATTGGGATCCACTACAAGATGATGGAGAAAAAGATTAGGATCAAGCCCTGGCATGTATGCATATGACCATGCGAAGTTGATTGTAGCTTCTTGGAGAAGCACTATGAAGGCTGGTTCTTCAGCTTCGATCAGGGATGTTGCAATATATGTAATCCTTGTGCATTCTTTTGTTCCCAAGTTGACTGGATTTGTCTCCTCGATGATGATGGATGTTTTCTCTGGTCTATAGTCTTGGATGGGGGGAAGAGGCAATTCCTCATCTTCTAGTGCCTCTGAGAGGTTTTCACTAGAAGATACACCCTTTATTTTTAATTTTTTAGAGTCAGAGTGTGCCCCAGAGGGGTTTTCACAAAAGGACTCATTTTTTTTTAATTTTGCGGCTAAAGACTTCCTCTTCCCTGAAGTATCCCTTAGGGTCGAGCTTGTAGACATAGGTTGATTCTCATCTTGATTTGATTGTTGGCCTGATGCTCCCATGAATCTTAAGAGTGCTTTTGTGCTTCAGAACTCATCGATATGTGTTACGTTTGGTTGACCCCAATCTATGAGTTCGGGATGGATGAGGGGAAGTTCAATGATGTTAATGGTGAGTTGATGGAGGAAAAAAATTTCTAGGAGGGTATCATCATCGAAGATGTCATCGTAGGATTTCTTTTCTTCCTCTTCAGGGATATCTTTGATTTCTACAAGGTCGTCTTGTATATTCAAGAGGGTGAAATTGGGTGGATCAGTGCCCCCAGTTGTGGTATTGGGTTCTTGTATGTACACGTGAGAGGTATTAAAGCCAAGGCCTTGATGTCTGGGATTTTGTGAGGCCTCTATTGGATCTTTTCCTACACTTTCTTATGGCCCTAGACCACCGCCTCGATAATTCCATTTCTCTGTAGCATATTTGTGCAATGAAGAATTTTTATCTTTGAAGTAACTGAGGAGCTTAGTTCAGGAGGTGGGGGATCTTTGTATAGCCACCTATTTATGTCAAGATCCATCTCTAGACTGTTTATGATTCCATGGGAAACAAAAGTCAATGGCACCAACTGCTTGATTTCAAGATCGACTAGAGTAGGATTGCTTTGGTGGCTTGGGCACCCTTGTGTATGTGGATCAAGTGGCAGGGCCCCTACTGCAATGCATCATTTAGGTTGTACTCACCACATCCCTGATTGTTAATCTTTACGGAAGAGAGGGTGGAGGCTAGGATTGTTTTTGGATCACTAGGTGATTGGGATGAGCTGGCAATAGAAGTGCCAATTTTAATTCTAGGACAATGGGTGTAATGGGGGAATGAAGCTTCCAATGCATGATAGTATGTGAAGGGTTGGGGATCTGCATGGATGGTGATCTCAGTGCCTTGATGCAAAAATTTGAGGCACTAGTGATAAGTAGATGGTACACCTTTGATGGAATGAATCCATGGTCGGCCAAGGACGATGTTATATGGTACGTCAAGATCAACAATGTGGCGGATGGTGTCTTGAATTTCTAGGCCCAACTTGATTGCCAAAAGAATGGTACCTTTTGAGGTATGCTCCAAGTTATCATAGGTCTTGATGGTAATAACATCGTATGATATGTTAGCCTCTGTGAATCCCACTTGCTAGATGAACTTTAGGGTACAAAAATTTAGGGATGAGCCATTATCTATCATGACTCATTTGATGGCAAAGTCTCTAACCATGATGGTGATATAGAGAGGGAGATTATGATCAGGATCAATAGATGGTATGTCAGAAGGCTTGAATGAAAGAGCATAGGATGTTGATAGGTGTCCCACAAGGTTCTCAAACTGGATGGTATTAATGTTTGTGGGGACATGTCCTTCTTGGAGGGCTCGGTTGAGGATCTTTTGGCGGATGGGTGAAGTGCAGAGAAGGTTGAGGATGGAGATTTGGGTAGGTGTATTCCCCAGGTGTTCTAGAAGGTTATACTATGCATTATGTGTGGGCATTGGATTAGCATCGACAACAAATATCTGGCCTCTTTGTGTGGTAACAGTACATTGACTATATGCTCCCTTGATGTGGATGACATTGACAGTGGGCTCAACTTGGGTTATGTATCTGACAAATTTGTCATAATTGATGTGGGCACTAGTATAGTATTTATGGTCATCATGGTCTCCTTGTTTGGCTTTGCCTTGGTTCTAGGGTGGAGGATTGGTATTGACTTGATTCTTCCCAGTAGTGTGTTGAGGGAACACATGCCGATAGATTTGCAGATTGGCATTTGGTGAAGGCTAGGCTGGTGTGTCCACTTGGATCTCTTTTCTGTCAATGAGATCTTGGATATAGTGCTTCAATTTCATGAACCTGAGGGTAGCATGTTCTTTAATACGATGATAGTCACAGTACTCATGCTCTTTGTACCATGTTGGTTTGGGAGTTGAATCATCGACTTGTTGAGTTGGAGGATAGGTAATCAAATTGGCTTTAGCCACTCGATGGAAGATCACGCCCAATGGTTCACCAAGAGGGGTGAAGCTTCATTTTCATGAGTTTGGACTCAAGGACTATTCTGAGTTGGGGTAATGGATATAGTATTACCCTGATTTGTTGGGTTTAGTTGTTTTTGATAATGTTGCATGGACTGTTGATTGATTAGGTTTTGTTATTGATATGCAGGAGTTGGTGTAGGAACAACCACAACAATTTGGACATGCTTAGTGTCTGTGGCTCTGTCTGTGATAGTGTTCTTGTTCCTATTCCAGTAGCGAGGCTTGTCATTATTGGGTTTTCTATGTGAATCATCCTTGTAGTGTCGGATGGTGTCTTCATCTAAGAGGCCTCTTTTGATGTCAATCCCTTTGCCTTTGATGTCTTGATAGGTTTGTATGTAGTTCATCCTCATGAAATGGGATAGTTTGGGATGCAAGTTATCAATGAAGATTTTAGTAAGATGTTTGTTAGGTGGTTGATATGATAACCTTGTGGTGAGGTTTTTCCATCATTGCAATTAATCAGCTAGGCTCTCACCTCCTTTTTGTTTCAAGTTGCAAAGGTCTAACAAAGATAACTCATTCTCAACATTATGGGCATACTGAGCGACGAACTTCTTAGAGAGTTCAACAAAGGTTGTGATTGTTTCATAGGATATCTTGTAGAAATAATCAATAGTAGTCCCTCCCAAGATTTCATAGAATAGGCACATGAGGAAATTGTCATTGTACGCAACCTCTTGACAAGCCATATATAATTCCTTCATATTGCTAACTAGATCTCCCTTTCCTTGATATTTTTTGAACTTGGGTGTCTCTAAGTGTTTGGGAAAGGGGATTGTTGTGATTGATCTATCAAAGGGATAGGGATAGACCTCGTCAAACTTGAAATCCTTACTCTTTGTTCTAGCCTTAAGCTCCTTGAGAGCGTTCTTCATTTCTTACCATTCAACGTTGATTAGCGTTGGAGTGGGTACTCCCATTGGGAAAGGATCTGATGGTGCTGGTCAATATGGATGGTTTTGTAGTGGATATTGTGAAGTAGGATAGGGGGATTACCCATCAAGATAGGCAGACTAAAATGGATTTTGGGGTGATAGTTGTTGGGGAGGATATTGTTGCTGAGGTGCGGGAGTGTATTGTTGTGGGGGATACAGAGTGGCTTGTTGCTACTGGGGGATGATGGGATATTGTTTCTGCGATGGATAGGATGATGCTTGTTGTTGTTGGGGGATGATGGGATGTTATTATTGTTGTGTTGGAAAGTATTTTTTTTTGGGGGAAGGTTGGTGATATGGTGCAGCTTGCTGCTAGGATTGGCCTTGATGCACTTGGCTTTGGGCTTGGTTAATGTAGGTGGGATCCATTCTTGCATTGCTTAGGGGAAGAATGACTGTTTGGAAGCTAGTGGTATGAGGTGGTTGCATGAGGTAGCTAGCGAGATGTGATAAAATATTTTGTTGTCATGGTGGTACTATTTGAGAAGCAGTGGGTGGTACAGATAGATAGTTGGTATATGCGGGAAAAGATGAAGCTGGTAGAGGTTGTGATGATTGTTGTTGCGTCACTTGAGGGAGAGTATCTTGTTGGTTTGTGGGAATAGATATGTGGGATTGGGTCAGTATACCCAAGATGTGCATTTGTGCTAGGGTGAGGCCCCAATGAGAGCCTATTCATGGTGGGAGTTGTGATGTAGAGGATGCAAAATGATGATGAGATTCTAGGATGTAGTTGGTGGATTTTGAGGGCCCATGAAGCGCATCCCTATTGTGAAGGTAGCTTGTTGGGCTTGTGTGTGAGCAATGAAAGGTGGAGGTGGAATGTATGCTTGGTTGAATACTTGTTGAGAGGTGGAAGAAGGTGATGCAAGAGCATCTTGGGTCCTTGGCAATCCTGTGTCACCAAAAATAAGTTTAATTTTTTTGTGTTTCTCAATTCCTTCTTTGACTGAGTTGGATCAGTAGTTTCTCAGGTTCCTTCTTTAACTGAGTTGGTCGGTTAATTCCCTGGCACTTGGTTATCCTTGCTTACTGAGTTGTTTGTTTTGGTTTTCTTTTGAGGCTAACTTGTGCACTTAATTATGGTCACAAATTTAATGTTTGTATCGATCATTGGGAAGCATGTGGACCTATATCTGGTTGTCCCTTCCGCTAATGGCGGTTTTGAAGGCTGACTTGTTTTGGTAGCCTCTTATATATAATGTATTCATTGGTTGTAGTTTTAGGATCATCTAAGAGTGAGAGGAAGTTTTTGGGATATCAATTAGGATTTAGAAGATTGAAGGTAGTTTTTGAATCCTTCATGTTGGAGGACTGTTGTAATTGATTTGTAATATCTAGCCCTAACCGAGAAGGCCTTACAGCCCAACATGTATGAATATATTTGATAAAATTTAAGTAATTGATCTGCATTCTTTGTCTCACTTTGTGTGTTGTTTCTTTCATGTGTGATCTCTACAACGTAGATTTGGATTAGGGTGTGTCTATGGCCCCTCTTCCCTACCTGCCTTGCATCAGGTGGTATCAGAGCAAAGGTGAGATCTGGATCCAGATTTGTGAATCTAGGTTTGAGGGTTCCTTTTTGTCAAACCCTAGTTTATTTTTTATGGGGTAGCAGATTTTGATCTGGCCTGCAATTGCAGAGGGTTTCAAGATGGTTCGTGGGAGGTGAGATACAAATCTAGGATTGTTAGACATGTTGAGACAACTTGCTACTAGGTTAGAAGCTGTTGAGATAGCCCAGCGTAGAGGAAGACATCAGTGATGAAGAAATTGAGGAAGAACAAGCTGATGTAGAACCTGCACTTGTGATGGATCAGGGTGAGGAAAGATTGTTGAAATCTTTGACAAATCTGAAGTCTACACCACATTTCAATCCTCCTGAGTATAGTGAAAAGCTAGATTCAGATGAATTGGTGGATTGGATCATCGAGATGGAAAAGTACTTTGAATATGAAAATGTTCCTGAGGAAAAGAAGGTGAATATTGCAAGCACAAAGTTGAAGAGTCATGCATCCTTGTGGTAGGAGCATCTATAGTTGGACAGAAAGAGGAAAGGAAAAGACAAAATTAAGGTATGGAATAAAATGGTAAATAAGTTGAAAGGAAAGTTTTTACTTGGTGATTATCAGATTAACCTAGTTAGGCGAATGCAAAGTTTGAGGCGGAAAGATAGCTTGGTAAAAGATGACACTGAGGAATTCTATAGATTAGATATCAGATTTGGACATGATGAAGATGAAATGGAAATAATTGCTAGGTACCTGAATGAATTGTGAGTTCCCATCCAAGAAGAAATCAGTTTGGTTGAATTGGAAAATATTGAGGAAGCTTATCAGTTTGCCTTGAAAGCTGAGGAGAAATTGAACAAAAGACATGAGAAAAGACAAAGAGGTATAGGTGGTAGATTACCTAGAGAAAGAGGTAGATCTTATGGTGAAAACAATAGATTTGATCCAGAAAAGACAAATCTGGATAAAGGCAAGACTGAGTGGAAAGGTGAAAGTTCATCTAGAGGAAGAGGCAATAACTACCGAGGTAGTTATAACAAAGGTGGATTCTGAGGAACTTGTTACAATTGTGGAGAAGGACATAGGTCGTTTGAATGTACACATGCAATTAAGAAGGTTGGTAGCAGTTGAAATGCTTTGGTGCAAGAAAATTCACCGGATGAACCTAAGAAGGAAAAGAACTTGATGGTAAGGAGAGCACTTTGGAGTGAAAGTAATAAGGAAGACCCGATAAGGAAAAGTTTGTTCAATACTAGATGTAGAGTTTCTGATGAAGTGTGGAAGGTAATCATTGATAGTAAAAGCTCAGAGAACTTGGCATTTGAGGAAATGGTTACAAAGTTACAATTGAAAAATTTGAAACACCTGAAGCCCTATCAAATTTCATGGATCAAGGATGAGTATACACTCTTGGTAAGTGAACAATGTTATGTGAATTTGAAAATTGAAAAGTACTATGATAAGGTGTTATGTGATATCATGCCTATGGATTGTTGTCATATTTTGTTGGGTAGACCTTGGCAATATGATAGACATGCTATATATGATGAGAGATTGCCTAAATATACCATTTGGGCTAATGGGAGAAGACAAATCTTGTTACCTTTGATTGAAGAATATGTTATTAGTGTTTGTACATCTGTGAAAGTTTTCTTGATGGAAGGAAGAAAATTTTTTAAGGATTTGAAGAAGAATGATGTATGTTTTGTTGTAATTCCTAACAAAGCAAGTATGAAAACATAGGATAGCATCCCTAAAGAGATTGATAAGATACTCACCGAGTATAGAGAGATCAAATCTGAAAATGTACCTTATGGTTTTCCACCAAAGAGAATCATTGATCATTGCATGGATTTCATCCTTGGAGCTAGTTTACCGAATAAGGCACCACATCGATTGACACCTACCAAGAATCAAGAATTGAACTAACAGATTCAAGAATTGTTGCAGAAAGGTTTGATCTGAGAAATTTTGAGGCCTTGTGTAGTACCAGTTGTATTGGAACCTAAGAAGAATGGAGAATGGGTATTTATTCCAGAGCAATCAACAAGATAACAGTGAAATATAGGTTTCCTATACCGAGAATGGATGACATAATGGATAGTTTGACTGGAGAAAAGTACTTTACCAAATTTGATTTGAAAAGTGGATATCATCATATCAGAATCAAAGAAGGTGATGAGTGGAAGACTTCTTTTAAGACAAGAGAAGGTTTGTATGAGTGGTTGGTTATGCCTTTTGGTTTAACTAATACACCAAGTACTTTTATGAGATTGATGAATGAAGTTTTGAAGAAATTCTTAGGTAAATTTGTGATTGTATACCTAGATGATATTTTGATATTCAGTAAGACTAGACAAGAGAATTTTTTGCATGTTAAACAAGTATTGCAAAGATTGAAAGAACAAAAGTTGTTGATTAACCTGAAAAAAGTGTTCTTTCATGCAAGAGGAGATTATGTATTTGGGATTTGTGATTTCAGCTGATGGTTTGAAAATGGATCCTAAAAAGGTTGAAGCTATTTTGAATTGGCCTATACCTGACAATGTTAGTAAGGTAAGATCATTTCATGGTTTGGCAAGTTTTTACTGAAAGTTCATTAGGAATTTCAATTCAATTTGTAATGTTATGATTGAGACTATGAGAGGAGATAAAAGAGAATTCAAGTGGACACATGGAGCTAATAAAAGTTTTGAGACTTTGAAGCAGAAGGTTGTTGAATTGCATGTGTTAGCATTGCCTGATTTCAATAAGGTATTTCAAGTTGAATGTGATGCAAGTGGTAGTGCAATAGGAGCTATGTTGAGTCAAGAAGGTAAACTTGTTTCTTTCTTTAGTGAAAAGTTCAATGATGCAAAAAAGGAAATATTTTGTGTATGATCAAGAATTCTATGTTATTGTTCAAGCCCTAAATAAATGGAGACATTATTTGATACTAAGTGAATTTGTGTTGTATATTGATCATAAGGCTTTACAGTATTTGGGTAGTCAGAATAAGTTGAATCAGAGACATATGAAATTGGTTGAATATTTGTAGAGATACATTTGTGATAAAACATAAGAGTGGAGTCACTAACCGAGTTGTTGATGCATTGAGTAGATGAAGATCTTTGTTGACCGAGATGAGAATTGAAGTTCTTGGTTTTGCTGATATGCAAGTATTGTATGAAATTGATCTTGATTTTTTTGAGCCATGGAGAAAGTGCAGAGCACCTATTCAAGATCAACCGAGTAATAAATAGGAAGACTATTTCATTCAAGAAGGTATATTGTTTAATGGTATTCAGTTGTGTATACCGAGAGGATCAATGAGAAATAATTTGATAAAGGAGAAACATAGTAGTGGTTTGGCTAGACATTTTGGTGTTGACAAGACATTGAATTTGCTTAAGGAGAAATACTTTTGGCCGCAGTTGTATAAGGATGTTAAAAATTTGTGAAAAGTTGTGGAATTTGTCAAGTTGCAAAGGGAGTAAGTCAGAATACTAGATTGTATATACCAATTTATGTTCCTAAGAAACCATGGATTGATATCAGTATGAATTTTGTTCTTGGCTTACCAAAGACAGCAAGAGGTAATGATTCTATATTTGTTTTTGTGGATAGATTTTCTAAGATGGCACATTTTATACCCTATAGAAAGACATCAGATGCAGTGCATATAGCAAATCTTTTCTTTAAGGAAATTGTCAAATTGAATGGATTACCAAGGACTATCATCTCTGACTAAGACAATAAGTTTGTTGGATACTTTTAGAAGACTATTTAGAGAAAGTTGGGTACCGAGTTGAGGTATAGTTCTACATTTCACCCACAGACTGATGGAAAAAAAGAGGTTGTGAATAGAAGCTTGGGTAATATTTTGAGATGTTTAGTTGGAGATACACCGAGTAATTGGGATTTTGTGTTGGCACAAGCAGAGTTTGCATTTAATAATTTAGTGAGTAGGAGTACTGAAAAAGACCTTTTGAGATTGTAAATGGAATACAACTGAGAGGTATATCAGCTTTGAAGGATATTGCTGGTGAAGAAAAGAGAAGTGATGAAGGAGTAAATTTTGTTGAGTTCATGAAGAGATTGCATGAAGAAGTGAAACATAAATTCAAGAAAAGTAATTAGAAGTATATATACGAAGCTGATAGATCAAGAAGACATAAGACTTTTGCAGATGGTGATGAAGTAATGGTACACTTGAAGAAAGGAAGATTTCCTGTTGGAACATATGGGAAGCTGAAGATGAAGAAATTTGGTCCGTGCAAGATATTGAGGAGATTTGATAGTGGAAATGCCTATGAGATTGAATTACCTAATTACATGGATATATCACCTATATTCAACATTGCTGATTTATATGAGTACCATGAATCAGATGAAGAAATGACAATACCAAATGATTATCCTAAGAGACGGACAAAAGAAGTTGAGAAGATATTGGAACAAAGAGTTGACATAAGCATAAGAGAAAAATAGTATATGGAATATCTAGTGAAGTGGAAGAATAGACCAATTGAAGACAGTTCATGGATTTCACAAGTTGAGTTAGATTCATCTCGGGTTGTACCCACTGCATGATTCAAAGAATCATTTCAAATAATCCTAGGTGTCTGATGTAGGAACATCTCAGGTCCTTAGATATCCTAAGTCATCAAAAATAAGTTTGAGTTTTCTGTGTTGCTCGGTTCCTTCTTTGACCGAGTTGGCTCGGTAGTTGCTCGGTTTCCTTCTTTAACTAAGCTGGTTGGTTAATTCCCTGGCCCTCAGTTATCCTTTCCTAGCGCTTGGTTGTCCTTTCTTATCAGTTTATTTTGTTTTGGTTTTTTGTTGAGGCTGACTTGTGCACTTAATTGTGGTCACAGATTTAATGTTGGTATCCATCATTGGGAAGCGTGTGGACCTATATCTAGTCATCCCTTTTGCTAATGGTGGATCTAAAGGCTGACTTGTTTTGGAAGCCTCTTGTATATAATGTAGTCATTGGTTGTAGTTTTAGGATCAGTTGAGAGTGAGTTTTTGGGATATCAGTTAGGAGTTAGAATATTGAAGGTAGTTTCTGAATTGTCGCATGTTGGAGGACTGTTGTAATTGAGTTGTAATATCTATCCCTAACCGGGAAGGCCTTACAACCCAACATGTATGAATCTATCTAATGAAATTTAAGAAAATGATCTACATTCTCTTTCTCACTTTGTGTTATTGCTTTTGTGTGTGATCTCTGCAAGGTAGATTTGGATTAGGGTGTACCTTTGGCCCCTTCTCCCTACCTTCCTTGCATCAAAAGGTGCTTGTGTTCCCCATGGCAAGGATGGTGCTGATGTGGAGGATTTCTGAGTGAAGGAGGGAAATGGTTGTGTTGCCCCTGAAAAAGATGGTATTCATGTGGAAGCTTGTTGAGTGAAAGAGGGGAATGACTGTGTTGCCCCCAGAAAGGATAATGATGTTTGGCTCACGGAAGGTGGAGGAACTGTTTGTATGGAGGCTTGTGTGGGAGGTGGAGGTTGAGTTTATGTGAAGCTTTGGGCCTTAGTGGTGACTTGAGATGTTTTAGATGATGGTGGCATTCCCATGATGGAAAAGGGAGTGGATTGTGTTGTGGGACTTGCAAAGCTGCTTTGCAAGAGATGGGGGATGGGTGAGGCTACATGAGATATTTGCAAGTCAGGATCATGGATTTGTTGGATGATAGGGGTATACACTTCAGCCAAGATATGGATTTTTTTAATGGGGATGAGGGGCTGGAGATGTGGTGGAATGGAAGTACCCTCCTGTGAAAATTTTTCCAATATAGCTTGTTGATTCTGATTAATGATTGCACTTACCATTTGTGCATGCCCTGGATGGCTCATGAATGCTTCCATGGAGAATGAAGTGGGGGGTTTGGTTGGATCTTCCAATACATTCTCAACCTATGGGGGTTGTAGATCATAGGTCACCATCGCGTTGGTAGGATTGTTGGGATCAGATGAACTAGTGGCCAAGTTGGGATCCATATTCCTTCTCTTCTTGGCTCATTTCTTGGTAAACATGAAATGCAGATCTAAGGATGAAGATGCGAATGATAGGTGGATGCAAGATGCTTCTAAGAAAACTCTAAGGATGGTAGATGCAGATCTAAAGAAACTTAAGGATGGTGGATTTAGGATAAGCCTATGCAAACCTAAGGATATGATGCAATGATTTGGAACAACCGAAGGATAGTGGGATGTTGATTGGATTGAGGATGATGGAAGATCTTGGATGATGAGGATGATGGAGGATTACTAAGTTTTAGTAATAAGTTGATTCTCCTTGATGTAGGATCAAAGTGGATTGGATTCTCAACCTAAGATAGACTGAAGATCTTCAGAAGATGAGATTCTTGTCAATGCACGCCAATCTCTTGCTCGAGATGGTGAGGCTTATAAAGACAAGTATAGGATGCCCTAGACAATGCTTAGTCAAAGGGTAGTGCTGGGGTGATTCTGATTTAGGATAAGGATTTGAGAAACTCAAAAGATATGACACTAAGCGTCTGGTTGGATAACTGGATTCTATTTTAAGGATGATAGATCAAGGATTTGAATTTGGAATAGATGCAAGGATTCTAATTTTGGATTTATGATAGAGGATGATGGAGGATAACCAAATGATGTTATTTCTATGGGATGATCTATGATGCAATCTAGGGAGATGAGCTATGATGTAATCTAGGATGATGATGATGCAAGGATGCCACTAAGGATGATCTATGATGCAACTAAGGATAAATGATGATGCAATGATGCAACTAAGAGTGATTTATGATACAACTAAGGATAAATGATGATGTAAGGATGCAACTAAGGGTTATTTAAGATGTAAGGATGCCGAGATAAGATTGTGGGATTCTAAAGGAATGATGGATATGTGATGGGCCATGCTAGTCTTCACTCTCTAGGTTGACAAAGTGACGATTGACCTGGAATTGGGCTGCATATTGTTTCACTCTTGCGTTATAACCCACATTGTCCAGTTTCTCTTGATACTTGGTTTCTACTTGGATTTCTTTGAGGGAAGGTTGGTGATCTTTTAGATCTCATCTACAAACTTCTTCTCCTGATAGACATGGGAATTGGGTAGGTTGGCTTTCTTATGCTTAATTGAATCGGACATAGTTTTGAAGGATCTTGGAAATTGGATTTGTTTTGAGCAATGCTTCTGAATAACATGATTTGTTTGATAGGTTCACAATTTGGTTTCCAATTTTGATTTATCTCCAATGGCAAAGGAAAAAAAGACTCAAGAGATACTTTGAAAGTAATCCTGACAAAGGACAAAGCAACTCTGTGGTATACAAGAAAATGATGACCACTAACTCTAATAGTATTTCCAGAAATATGTATGTTCTAACAAATGTTTTGCACTATGGTTGGAACTTCAAAAATACTTCAAACAAGAACTACCTAAAGATAGGCTAGTATCAAAAAAATTTCCCACAACTTGGTACCCCAAAAGGGATACAGATGGTGAGTAATCTTAAGGTGATCCAAGAAACCACTTGGATCGGTCCTTGCACAAATATTTTGATACCTTCAGGAGTAGATCGGGAAGTCTCTAATTAATAGGTGTCTAATTTGATTAGTGGCGTCCTCTCAATTGGTTTGTACGTGTGTGAATCACTTAAGAGCCTAGTTGACCATGCCAAAATAGTAGGGATATTCACCTACCTCGGGCTACCATCAACACACATCGCCTGAGCTTGAGGGGATGAAGTGAGAGTTTTCTCAATGCTTTATTTCTATATTAGTCAGGGAAGTACCGGTTTGAAGTCATTCTACAAAGAGTAAGTGCTTTTCTCTTTGGACAACCCTCACTAGAAGTAAAACAAATGAACTTATCCCAGTCCAGTTTGTTTTATGTCACTTATACTAACAAGGATTTGCAGAATTTGAACAACTCCTAGAAACACGTCAAAAAGAGTTTTTTTTCCAAATTGATTAAGTGTGTTTTATGCTAGGAATTTCAAGAACATGTGTTTAGGATGCAAAAGTTCATTTCTTTGAAAACATAAAAATCTTGTGAAAGAGATTTACAAGATTTTTATTTTGAGCATTCAAGATTGAATTTTTTGTTTATTTTTAGAACCCAAAATGAAGTTATTTGATTGCTTTGTTTATTCTGATTATGCACTTGAGATTTGATTTTTTAGAGCCCAATTTGATTAGAACAAAAAACTAAATGAAGAAAAAAACTACTTTGAAATTTATGCCCACTTGTAGAAGGCATAACTTTCTGCTCACAACTTGAAAAGACATGCCGCTTACACCGTTGGAAAGATAATCCAATTATCTAGAGTCAAATTTTAGGAGACATGATTCTTGGGATGAAGATGGGCCCATAAATGCTCCAAAGACCTTTGAAAATGCACATTACTAAAACATCACAAAATGTAGATTTGTTTGAGTAACTTTATGCATTCGAGATTGGATTTTGTTTATTTTAAATACCAAAATAATTTTTTAAGTTTTGTTTTTAATTATTAAACTCACTATCCCACAACATGTTCATGTAATCCCACAATCGATAAACAAGCAATTATGTGGGCCGTATAGGTGATCCTGCAGGTTTGTCAGTATGAAAACTTGAAAATAGTAAAAAATTGACAAGAATTACAACAATACTTGTGACCCCAGTCCCACAAGAGTACAAGCAGATATGGGGGCATGGGATTTTAGGATTTTAATGCCTTACAACTTACAAGGTATAGTCACGATGCCGCACAGTCAACACGTGTTCCTGCAGTTGCAGATTCGTGATCCCGCTCATAATAAAAAATGGCTAGTGAATGAAATAGACAGAAAAAATTGAGAAACTAGATTTTGTGGGAATGCAATCCTGAAAGCCTAAGAAGTGATTCCACCAACCGTATTAGTGGTCATGTTGACTATTCTTTTTTTCTACACAAATCCACGAATGAGAATTTTGTTGAGTTTTTTACTTGTTTTCTCCATTTGAGGAGCAAATTTTACGTGGTGGGGTCCCACCGGGCGTGCCAAAATGTGATCAGTGCAAACTTAACTTGTTCCAAACATGAATAGATATTCAAACATTAGTGAGAGACGCATACACTTAACATATAGAAAAACTATTTGTAAGACACCTTAGATTGTGCTTAAATGGGAGCACCCTGTCACTGTTTGATTTGCTATTAGAATAGGGATGTGGGTGTGCTCTCAAAACACAAAAATAATATCCCCAATGCTATTTAGGATGGATTAGGATCATTTAGGAACCATGGATACCACATAATGGCACAAAACCAGGTATGGTGAACCTGATTTGCCCCTAGAGTCCCAAGGATCCAAATGAAGCTTAGATGCAGATTTGAGCTATGAATGCCTATGCCAAGTTGATTTTAACAAAAGATAAGTGTGATATGAATGATAATGGTTAGTATTTCTTGAAATAAACTAGATTCCATCCATTAGGCTAAGCTAGAGTGAGCTAGAAAGCATAAAAATGAGCTAAATCTAATAATGTTAGAAATTAAGTTAAGTCCAAATGTAAATGAACATGATAACAATGCTTAATATGATATGATGTGAATTGGTGGGTTTATCTTGGAAGAGAGACTATTTATAGGATTTGAGGAAGGGCTTGGGTTAAAAAAGGGAGCTAGGGTCAGAGTCATGGTTAGGGGTAGAGTTAGGGATATGGTTAGAGGTATGGTCAAAGGGATAAGGGTTAAGAGTTTCTCACACATGTGTGAGAAACACTAGGGAAGTATGTTAGGGGACCACGGTGGAATAATAGACATGGTTCTTCATTAAGAGGTTGTAAGAGCCATTAATGAAGGTGTAAGGGTCCATTAATGAGCATGTAAAGCTCATTAATGAGGGGGGTTGACCAAAAGTCAAAGGATGAGGGTTTAGGCTAAGAGGGTTAGGAAACACCTCTTAAGTAGGTTTAGGAAGTGATTAGGAAAGTGAGGATAGGTTTAGGGTTTTCTAGAAGATATCTAGGGTTTTTTGGAATTAAATAAATTATTTATTTATTTAAAGGGTTTTGAGAAAAATTTATTAAATAATTAATAAATTGGAGGTATTATCATTCAAATAGGATTTAAATGCTTTTGAGAGGGATTCTTTAATTAAATAGGTTTAATTAATAGAAGGGATAATGATAATAAAAATGAATTAATTAATTAAATAAATAGTTAATTAATAAATGAAGATGTCATCGAGACTTTTGTCAACTAAAAAAAAGTTTAATTGGCAAGTGAATTTTTAGGTGTCTACAATAACAAGGTATGGAAAGATAATTTGAAGCACCTGGATAGGGCCCATGGAATTCTAGAGGAATAATCTCCATTAATAAAATAAATTAAGCATAAGGTGGGGACCACATATAATTACATAATTGGGCATTTTATTAGTATATAAATTAAGTTTTTCACTAGAAATTTTAGATTATTCTAGGTTGGCTAACCCTACCATACAAACATAATTGAGAGGATTTGGTCTATGCAACTACTATAGAAGGTTCATTAAGGTGTTTCAATAGCTACTAGTACCCTTCAATGATGTGACCAAGAAAGAAAATTTTGTATAGATGGATACAACACATGAAGATTTTAGCAAGCTTGAATAATTATCTCATGCCTTGTATTGCCATACATTTTTATATTATTTAAGTAGCCTAGCAGGGGGGCTGACTGTTACACCACTATAGCCCAAGGGTTGTCCAAAATAACTATTTACAACAAGGTCAAGAAAGACCTTAAACAACATACTAGCAACATAACTTCTAAACCACCTCAAGAATGGATAAACAACTCACCCACAACCTAAGGAGACTGAGTGTTAATAGAATATTTTTTTCTTTGCCTATGGACAATTGTCGAAGCGATACTTTCTGTAAGGTCTCCACCACAAGGGGAAGGTAGAAGTGCCCTCTTTGAGAGAGAATCAAAAACATGAATAGAGTGTTGGCAATATTGTAACTCAATAGCCAAGAGTTGGAACAGACCAAGAGCAACAATAGTCAGAGGAGGGTCCACATAGCTAAAGGGGACCACATCCATAGCAAGTGGTGGGTTTGGATCCATTAGGTCAAAGGAGGCCATTTCAGTAGAAGCATCACCCTATGGGGAGTCATCATCAACATGTGAAGAGTCATTAGAGGAAGATTTGGATGCACAAATAGTCAAATGATCATCATTTTCCTCCCTCCACCAAGTGGTAGCACCTCTTCAATGCACAAAATAACAATATGTAGTCAAATGACCAGTAGAGAAGCATCGTCGAAACTGAAAGGGGAGGCCCTCATAATGTAGTGGTTGATCCCATGGTCTATCCCCTACCATGAGAACCACTTCCCTAGAAAGGGATCTAGAGATGTCAATGTAATCTAGAATGCAAAGAAATAGAGAGAGGCCCATCATAGTCGTAGCCTCATCCACCTTTAAAAAATGCCCAATAGAATTACCAAAAACCTCAAAGCAAGAGTTTTCCCAAAAATTTAGAGGGAGATTGGGGAGATGAACCCACACAGGACACATACTAAGCATTTCAATAAGAGGGTTAAATTAGGTTGTCTAGGGTTTAGTCAAGAGAGAGTGATGCCCCCACACCCACAACTTGCTCAACACCAAATCAAGTTAATTGGAAGTAAAAACAACAATTAAAAACCCCTTAGCACAGGGGAAAATCTTGATGTTACTTGAGACCAAAGGTATCCAATAAATAGACACCTAGAAATGTAGATCAAGAAGAGAGGGCCAGAAGAAAAAAAAACTACAAACCAATGCACAATTTATGTATAAATCCACATTCTCCACACTTCTAGGCCACACACCACTATGGGAGATGTCTTGGCAGAAGCCATGGGATGAGATTTCTTCTTTGAAGGGACAACAACAACAGACTTTGCAACATGGGAAAAACTATGTCCATTTTGGGGCACAACCATAGAGCCAAGTCTCTTAGAAGTGTGACCAGAATGCATAGGTCCACCAAAAACCCTTCCACCATCCAAAGCGAGAAACCCCAAATCACCCCAAGTTATCCCCAAACCACCAAAAGAGGGCAGAATAGTAACAATCTCCCCCATGCCATAAGAAAAAAAAAAGAATAGAAGGGGATACACCACCACCAAATTCTAGTGGAACTCTCACAACCATCATTTCATCTAGTGTAGAAGCAAACCCAAAATCCCTAGGGTTAGAGTTGAACATTGCAAAGGAGTTGATGCAGAGGTGGGAGCGACCTTTGTGACCATTTTGAATTTTTTTTGGTACTTTCCATATATTATTCTTACAACTTTGTTATAGAATGTGATGCTTTAAGAGAAGGGATTGGAGAATTTTTAATGCCAAAGGACGACCCCATAGAATTGGAGAGGAGGAAGTTGAGACTTATAAGGGGATTTTCTATTTACGAAAAGAGACACTTTCTATTATGCATGCTTAAAAAAATTAGATAGCATTTGGTTTGTGGTAAAAATAGAGAACAATAGCTTGAAGTCCTTGGGTTAATGAGACTTGAATGGAATGCAATAGAAATATTTAACACCAAGCTTATGATTTGGATAAAAATTCACAAATGGTGAAATAAATGGTAGTAGTTGACATCTTTTACAAAACACATGTTTTATTTGTTCCATTTCTACTAATTGGAAGGTTTCTATCACGGGAAAATTTGCTAAAAACATATTTTCTATGACATATATGTGATAGTAGTTGGTTTCATTATGTAAGAATATAATCCTTTTATTATATGAATTTAAGATTTAAAATATTTTTTTAAAAGCATTACATGATGTACTTATGTTCAAACACCCAAGGTTATACAAAAATTATAGGTGAATAAGGTAAAGGTTATCTTGGAAGCACTTTAATGATGGTTCACTAAAACATATCAAGAAGTGCATAATTTTTAAGAAAAATAAATCCAAGATTGTCTTCCTTATAGGTTTGTCACAACCATTCTCATCTTCAATCATAAGTAGGACACTATATCCATGAATTTTATCATGGGCTTCCTAGAGGTAAATGATAAGAATTCTATTTATGTTGCAGTGGATGGATTAACCAAGTATGCACACTTTTTTTTCTCTTCTTGTATGATTCATAGTGCATTAGATGACCAATTTATATTTCAAGAAAGTATTTAGGTTAAGTGGTTTGTCTAATATTATAATTAGTGATAAGTATTGTAGGATCCTTATCTTATTTTGTTAATAGCTATTTCACCTTACTAGGACCATGCCCATTCTTAGTACAAATTATCACCCATAAATTAATACACATACAAATACACTGAATAAGTGGCTTGAAGGGTATTCAAGAAATTATGTAACAAACCAATAAATAACATGGATCAAATGTTTGCACCTTAGATTTTTAAGCTACAACACCACTCATCACATGTCTATTGGCATGGAAACTATTATGTGTTATATGTATTAGGTCTTTTACACATTACATAACATTGAAAACTTTTGAGGAAGTTGTGGGTTTGGAGGAATCACTCTTTTTCTACCAAACCCTAAATAGTCTCCTTCAACCCCTATCTAAACAACTCAATGTGTTCTCTGTGCGGATTCATCTCACCAATCTTCCACTCCATTTTTGGGTTATTTCTTGCTTCAAGGCCATTGGAAACTCTATTAGTCATTTCTTGAAGGTGGATGAGGCTACAACTTCATTAGTTTTCTCTACATTCTCTTTCATTTTGGTAGACATGGATACCTCCAATCCAATGATAGGGGACACAATGCTCATGGTTGGGGATAGGCCTTGGACTCAATTATTGGATTATGATGGCCTCCCCCTTTAGTGTCAGTGTTGCTTCTCTAATGGACATCTAGCTACAAACTATTCTCTTTTTCATTATAAAGGTGTTGCCACTTGCTAAAAGGATGTAAATGATGATCTTTTGACCATCTAATTCTCTCTATGATTCTCCCTCTAAGGACTCCTCATAGGCTGAAAATGAGGATGAATCTCCAGCTGCAAATTTGGGTGATGATCCTATTGCAAATCCAGGTCATGCTCTGTTGGATTACGAAGAGGGGCGAGGGGCGAATCTGTAATCCCCAATCCCAAATACCTTTATAACTTTTCTCTAATTAACTCGGTAGTAACTCAGTAATCCACAGTTCACTATTTACCAAAAATAGTAAATAAATTATAACAATCAATAGATCATTCACATGTAGCACCAATATTTAACATGGACACCTAGCTTTGGGAAAAAACATTGTGGGAATTGTCACCCATTAAGAAAATACTCTTCTGAAGTACACCCAGTTAAGAGCCAATCTGGTTAAAGTTTACAATACACACTATTAGGTGTGACTCGATTAATGGATTTACCTCAGATATGTTAGGATCTTCACCCTGTTAGGAGTGGCCTTGTTAGAGGGATTTAAACTCTCTTTAAAATGTCACCTTTTTCAAGGATTTTACAATAAGATTGTTAGGTCTACTCTGTTAAGAGATTTCTCTATTACAAATGCTAGTAAGAAATAGTAATAAAATTGACCTGTAGATTTGCAACTATCTTTTCTCAATCAAATCCTTGTGTGCTCTTCAATCTTCACTTCAATTCTTCATTATCCACTGGCATCAACACTTCATCAAATCCTTCTTTTCCACTCAGAATCTCTCTGTTCCTTCTTTACTGCAACAGTCAGTAACCCTTCAAGTATTCACTTTTCCATCCATTTGTCTATACAAGATCATCCTTTATATAGATAAATTTTTCCTCTTAATCTCATCTATTATGTTTTTCTTTAATCAATCTTGACCATTCAATTCATTATACCTCGAATCTAAATCTCGGTAACACATTTTCTTTTCACCTAAGAACTTGAAATTTTCTAGAAACTTGTTCCATCTCTTTTTCCTCTTAGATCTTGTCGTAGATATTCACCTTGAATTTTCCTATCTATAGAGCTCTTGTAACTAACTTGCCTCATCATCATGATCATCCAACTCATCATACCTAATCATTAAATGTCAATTCAATCCTTATTTAATATATGTTCCTCGCTCATTTTCCTCCATTAGAATTTTGGTTACATCGCTTGGTGTCTTGAGTTCCTTTTACTTTACTGAGTGAAATTTCTTTTTACCTTTACCTTACCGAGTGACTTTTCTCCTCGGTAGTCAAAACAACTTCACTTACAAAATTGTCAAATCTTCATCACCATGCTTTACCGACTTAACATAATCATATGTTAGGTAGAAAATAATTATATCAACATAATCAAATCATTGTCCAATTTGTATCAATTTCCCAATTAAGTTCTTCAACTTCTCAACTTCTCATTTCTTCTTCTCCTTAACTCATTCACATTATATCATTACCAAATGATATGGAAACATAATATAAACCAAAAATCAATTTCTTGACATCAATGACAAGACAATAACTGATCTAACCTTTCTACTATCATGCATTCCTCTTATGTTTGTCGGTCTTCATCATCAAATCTATCAAATAATCAATTTTTAACATTACTATCAGTTATAGTAACAATCTCCCTCTTTGGCATTGATGGAAACACTAACAAATGCAGTGTTCAATTGATGATGGTATCCTTTCAATATCATTCATATTTTGTACTCCCTTTGAGTAGTAACTTCTCCTTCCTAATCTTTCATCTATAGTCTTTTCCTTCTGTCAATAACACTTTCCATTATGATTCCATCAACAACATTCTCCTTCTATTCATGTCAATCATCTCCCTCATAATAATCTATCATCAATTATTGTTCTCCCTCTTTCAGTAAACATCTCCTTCTTACATAAATTGACTCATTCATCTCCATTACTATATTCATGTACATCTCCCTCTTTGATGTATACTAATTCATCACCCTCTTTGACAACAATGCCAAAGAAACATGCACTTCTCATATTATACCTCAAGTACATAGATTTTCCACTGCAGACATAAAATTTCTTTTTCAAAACTTCAAGATTATCCTAAAGAGTGAACACTTAGCATCAACTCTCAAGATAGATATATTCTATTGAGTCCTTGAATTGATGTAGCATGCATCTTTTCTTAATGAACATTGGATAGGGGAAGAACCCCTAACTTACCTCAAAGATACTCAAATGAATCCTTCGGTAATGGTTTTGTAAATATATCAACTATCTATTCTTTACAATTGAAATACTCTAATGTCACATGTTTATCTTGTATTTTCTCTCTCAATTAGTGATACTTAATAGATATATGCTTTGTCTTTGAATGCATCATAGGGTTCTTTGATATGTTAATAGCACTGGTATTATCACAATAAATTGTAATTGGATAAGTAATCTCTTCATGCATACTTTCCAATAGTTATTGGATCCATACAATGTTAGAACAATTCATAGTTGCTACCACATATTCTGCTTTAGTAGTAGATTGTGAAATACAACTCTATTTCTTTCTTAACCATGTCACTAGCCTTTCTCCTAAAAAGAAAGCTCTGCTACTAGTGCTTTTTCTATCATTAATATTTCCAGCCCAATCAGCATCAGTATAAACCTTGAGATCAAAATATCCTCATTTTGTGTATAGTAGACCAAAATCTTCAATCCCTTTCACATATATAAATATCCTCTTAACTACAGATAAATGTGTCTCCTTTGGGTTTACAAAAAACCTTGCAATAATACCAATTGAATGTGCTATATTAGTGTTGCCCAAAATTTCCCTATCATTCCATTTTTGGCCGTATCCTGTTTGTTCCAAGAAATGCTCAAGTGTCAAAACCCTCTGTGTTTTCTACCTTTTAGTGTCGAAAGTCCAGTGTGTTTTCTGCCTTTTAGCCCAAAAACCTAGTGTGTTTTCGACCTTCTCTCTGAAGGCTCAGGATGTTTTTGACTTTCGGTCCAAAAATCCTCTGTGTTTTTGACCTCTAGTTTGAAAACCCTCTATGTTTTTGACCTTCAAGTGTGCAACTCCGACTAGACGGGTACCAATTCCTCATAGCCATGCAAGTGTAGTGGAGATCTCACGGCTGTCGCATAATCTCATGGAATCTTTTGAGCCCATGAGATCATGCGACAACGATCAGATTAAAATCTCAGTGGGTCCATGTTTTTTGAGTGAGGTGGCATATTTCCTAAGTGCACTATCACGACTAGGTGGGTCCCAGTTTCTAACGTCACCACGGGGCCAGTTAACAGTCAAGCAAACAACAAGCCGCCAACGGTCAGTGGTTAACATCTTACGATTGGTCACATGATCGCATGGGCTCTTTCAAGCCCATGCGACCATGTGACAAATCGTCAGTAGTCATAGTTAAGGCAGTTCACAATGGTTTCGATGGTGCGGTTTCATGCTTGTTGCATGATCGCATGCGGCTTCCTAACCGCATGCGACCATGTGACAAGCCTCTAGCGGTCAGCAGGGACTTTGACTCCGGTAGTGGGTCTGTGGACGGTGATGTATCCATTTGGACTGAGGTGGTAAAGGTTCTTGCAAGCCCAGGTGTCTATGTGGCAGTAGGGTGAGATCTCAAAGGCTTGTCGCATGATCACATGAAGCCTTTCGGGCTCATGTGATCATGTGACCATTGACTTTTTCAAATGCAGTGCAGCCTATTTTTCATGGGCTTTCTTCTGAGGATGTTGCAAGTGCGAGTGGCTTAAAAAATTGATGTCACAAGGACATTTTCTAGTTGCAGGTTGTGGAGTTGATGAGGGAGGTGTGGGCAGCCATCAAGGGTCGATTCTTTGTCCCAGCAGGGTACATTTGTGTATTCATGGCAAGGCCAATTTGTAGAGAGGTTGATGAATCCAGGCTATTGTGTCTGCAGGTTGTTTGCGGTACAAGGATGGGTCTTTTATCTAATCAGTTTTAATGTTGCAAGGATATCTTTTATAATCAAATTTGACTGCTAGGGTTGGTTATTAAATTGGAAAATCTGTACCCTGGTTAACTTTTGACTCCTGCCTGCATGCAGTTGAGTTTGTATATAACATTTTTTGGAGCCTGTAGTGCTCAGAATCTAGCAATTGTAAAAAGAAGGTTTCTTTCTCAGAGAGCAATTTGTGGCATTTTCCTGCCCTTTTGGCTTTCTATAATTGTTAAATTTTCATTGATTGTTCAGATATTGCAAAGCATTCTGTGACATTTTGTATGTCCCTATGCTTTCTTGTGTGGATTATCTCTTATTAGATCAAAGTGTATGCATGTTTTCAATGATATCTCAGGTTTCTTGATTCCACTTGCTTTCTGTAACTGTGTGTGTTATTGGTTTGATCTGATTTAGATGTTTTGAGGGTATATTTCAGCCCCTAACAGTCTTGTCTCAATCCTACACCGAGCTATAGGAGTGAATGTTTGTTTGTAGGTCATGGATTGATGTCTAATCCTAAGAGTCTTGTTGTTGTGAAAGAATCTTTCTCTTTCCCTGAACACCCTCTTTTTTTTGCAGACCCTTCCATGAAACACTTATGCAAGCCTATTTAGTAAGTTGTGATCTCCTAGACCTAGGTCTTTCACTGATTTCATCCCTCTATACTGAGATCCAAACCCTAAATTTGGTGCATCACCTAGTAGGTAGTTTTCTTTCTATTATTTCCCTTTCCATGTATTCCTTCTATCCCTTTCCCTCAAAAGATATACTTTCCTGTCTAAGAAGAAAACTAAGGTGACTATCCAAGAGGAACCAGCCTAGAACCTGGAGGTCTCATCTCGGTTAACAAAGGTCCCACAACCTTGAGATGATTCCCTTGTTATACTGGATTATCAAGACCAAGAGAGCTTGAGATCAGAGGTGTAAATTCAGTGTATAACAATTAGTTCTACTGTGTACAACATATTGTAGTTTACCAATCATAGATTGGTAAATTGTCTCATTTACTTCCTTAGTGTCATGTTCCTTAGACAATTTTCAACTAGTGTCCATCAGTGTTCCAACTAGTTTTGAGTCTTTCATTTTGAATGTTTTTAGGATCTCCTTGATATACTTTGATTGAGTTATGTAGATCCCATCCTTTATTTGTTGAATTTGAAGTCCAATAAATAATTTAATCTCTCCTATCATCAAAATCTCAAATTCCTTTCTCATTTCCTCAGCAAATGACTTAGACATTATCTCATTACCACCAAATATAATGTCATCAACAAATATCTCAGCAATAAAAATTTCATTAGACTTACCACATTATTTCAAGTATAAATTATTGTTATCACTAGTCCTTTCAAATCCAATCTTAACTAAGTAAGAGTTTAGTCTTTCATACCATGCTCAGGGTGCCTACTTCAATCCATATAAAGCTTTATGTAGTTGTCAGACCATGTCCTTATTTCTTTTTTTGACAAATCCATAAAGTTGTTCAATGTAAACTTTGTAAGTGTCAGTTTCTGGATTCGATTGTGTAGCATTTTTTAACATCAACATTTCAGATCATACTACATGATCCATCATCAGGATGCTGCTAGAGAGAAAGGAAGCATAAAATGTAAACTCCTTCAATAATTCCATTCATAAATGGAGATTTAACATCCATTTGATTAAATTTGAATCCTTGATAAGCAACATATGCAAGAAATATACTTACACCTTCTAATCTAGCAACAAGTGAAAAAGTTTCACCATAATCAATACCTTCTTCTTGTGCATATTCTTTTCAGACTAATCTTTCTTTGTTTCTAATCACGTCTCCTTTCTCATTAAGTTTATTCTTGAAAATCCATTTTGTTCCAATCACATTCTTTTCCTTAGGTCACGATACCAGTGACCAAGTGTTATTCTTTTTAATTTGATCAATTTCTTCTTTCATAGCATTCACCCAATGTTCATTTTCTAGTGCACCCTTCACTAGTCTTGGCTCAAATTCATAAATCAAACATGTGTTATCTTTTAACTTACTTCTTGTCTCCAGTTATTTTGCTCGGTGAGTGATGTCTTCACACATATTTTGCTAATACAGGTTCGGTAGACTATTCATCAATATTTTCATCTCTCAGTGGAGTCCCATCTTGTTCATTAGTGTCATGCCCAAAAGTTGAGCAAAACAAAACCACAATTTTTTTCTAAAGTCCTTACACTTACTATAGTTGATCACATAAAAGCCACTAAGTTTGGTTTAGTCCACGCATAACCGATAAGTTTAGTATTAGGTTAGGTGATACAAGTATTCAATTGACTAGGTTTGACCTTGAACTGCAAATGGTTTCAAACCCTAATGTCAACTATAATTGCATAACTAAACTTGAGTTTAATTGGTAAACTAGGTTTGGCAAGATTTAAACAAGATTATGCCACAAATCTGAATGTTCATACCTAACTATAAGTTAATAGCATAATCGAATAATGACTAATGTACCCTCTAAGTTGAACATGGATCTGACAATTTAATTAAAATATAATTCAATTTTTTAAGGGTTAATTTGACTATATTAAATCAAATAAATCAACTTAGATCAATCCTAAAAAGGCAAATTAATACTTTAATAATCTAATAAGTGAATTAAACCAATAAAATTATATAACTAATAACTTAATTAAAGTAATTTTATAGAAATTTACAATCCTTCCCATAATGACAAATTTAATGCAAGAGATCCACTAATTGAATTTGATAATGATTTAATAACATACATAAAAAATATCAAATTACTTAAAATATTGAATACACTAAATAAATGATTATCTCGCAACAAAAATAGAATGCTAATTAAATAACACAATATTTAATTCCCTATTTAATTGTAAACAATTTATTACTAAAGATAATTTAACCAAATTTAAAAATTATTCTACCATAACCTTCATAGCCATAAGTTCTACGATTAGATTAAAATTGATAAATTATATAATTAAAATTTAAATATCAAAACAATTCTAATTGATATCTATAAGGAATTTTCCTATCACCTAGTCCATATAGGCAACTAGGGAGGAAATCATTAATATAATTCAATAAAATCTAAACCAATATTTTGAAAAACTCCTTAGGATGAATTTTATTCTAAGATTTTAGGACTTAGATTTTAATCAAATTTAGTCCTACCTATATTATAGCTTAGATTTTAACACAAACTTCATGATGTTCCTGTAGAGGATAAAATATGGATGGGGTCCTAGAACAATGGTTTGCACATAAAAGAGGCCCCAAAACCAATATTTTACACTTACATTTGAATTGTATTGATATGGAAAGTAAATGTAGATGACTAATGTTGAAATGAAGAGATAAAGGTACTTACCTCCAAAAAGAACTTGCTGAAAACCCTGTCAAACAGTCTCAAAAATTATTGATTTTCGCTATCTTGAACCGAAACTGTGAGATCTACAAAACCCATAAATATTTTCCAATTATAAGGGAGGTCATCTTTGACCCTCATAAAAGGTCAAAGGCTACATTTTTATTCCAAAGGCCGATTTTGACTTGTTCGCAGATCCTGGAAGTTCACTGAAAAGAGTATCTGAATCCGATCTCAGATCTGAAGTTCCACACCTGTAGCTGCAATAAAAATGGTTTTGTTTGTTTGTTTGGGGGGTTTGCCTTGGTCAAACCCCAGTTTGGAATCAACCTTAATATTAAAATTGAAATGGAGAATGCTAGCAAGTAGTAGAAGTAGATCTAACAATGAAGCTATGACATTCAATAGATATGCAATTGTATTTTGAATGTAAACAAGTATATTGATATGAAAGCTTGAACATAAATGTAAATCTAAACCTCCATGTTTGTATGCTTGGAATCCACTTTGAGGGAAGAATGAAATGGATCTTGAAGATGAACAAAGGATCTTGAAGGAAGATCACACCATCATGATGGCTAGATCTAGGGTTTGAATGATGAATCCTACATGCTTGAACCAAATCCCTTCAATGGCTTGAATGCTTGAATCCATGATTTTCAATGGAGAACTTGGATGGAGAAGAGGACTTGAATGCTTGAATGGATGCTTGCTTGAATGGATACTTGCTTGATCACCTTGAGAGCTTGACAGAAACAAAGATATGAATGATGGATGATAAAATGAGAGAGGAAGGCCTCCTTTTATAGTGATCTAGAGCACAAACCTCTAGAGAAGGCCGACATTGAGGAATTAAATCCCAATTAACCTTAACCCCTAGAAATGGGCCCATAATTCAAATTTCACCTTGAATTATGGTCCAATCACAATAACCAACTAAGGAGGGAAAACAATTAAATGAAATTCAAATAAAAACCTTTTTGCACTTGGATCCGAGGGCCCGACATTGATTTCAGGGCCCGTCGGGACCAAATTTGAGAAAGGGGCACAAATTCTAAAGAAGGTAAAAAATGAGCTTGATCCTAACCTAGTTAGGTATGAGCTCAATCCTGACCTAGTCAAGGTTGAACTCGATCCTGACCTAGTTAGGATCAACCTTGACTTTGACCCTGTGAGCCCAGATCCAGCCAGAATCAAGATAAGAGGTCCCGGGGATGCCTAGAGACCTAAAAATGAGACCAGAATGGGATAGAATGCCAGGGATAGGCATAAAATCCTATGTTGACTATGATGAAGGCTAGGATGACCTATTTATAAGTCCTACCTAGAAATTAGAGCCATGGAAGAGGGAAATTAAGGATAATCCTTGGGATCCTAACCCTAATTTCACCTAGAATGAAGAAATCAAGTGCAGAAAAGAAGTCGAAAGCGGGTAGAAATCCAGATCAAAGTTGGGGACCCATTCAAGGTGCTTGACATGACCCCAAACCACTTACTCAGAGGGATAAATGCTCTTAACATGGAAGTGCTTCCATTTTAAGATGATACAGTTCCAAAAGTTATTTTAACAATATTTTAAAAATGATATTAAATTAAACTCCCTAAGAGTCTTTAAATACAAATTTTATAAGCATGATATTACTGGAATAAATATACTCATAAGATAATGATTTTAACAATTCATCAATGAAAGAGATATATGAAGCTTTCTTTCAATATATTTATTCATCAAAAAACAAAACTTTTCTATATACAACTTTATTTTTCCTAACGAAATACATAGAGATACAATTTTCTTCCATAAGAAATTTTACAAGAGAAACTATAGTGGGACAATTTTGAAGACAAGTCCTTCAATTTTTTTCAAGGCCATCCAAGAGATCCACTAGTTCCTACAAGAAACATAAGTTGACCATGGAGGCTCACCTCCCAACCTAGGCATTTTCAAGGCCACCATTGAGCTAGGGGTTCCAGAAACAAATAGGTGACAAGGAGTTCCAAACACAAAAATTTAACAAGAAGACTAACAATAAGAAATTTTTATACCAAGGTTCTACTAGGCCACAAAATAGGACCTGAAACTAGGGATGAAGAGGACTCACCACATGAGGAGATATCTAATCTGAAAAAAATACAATATGTGGAATAGGCCACATATGGGCACAAATTCCATCATTTCAAAACCTCCTCAAAAATATATCATGGCTACAAGCCATCAAAACTTCACCTTATGACCCCCAAATGTCCTTGGCATGTTTGACATCATGGGAACTTGCCCACCCATGTACATCCCTCCACACATGAGAGACTCTACACATCATGGGCAGTCACTAATCCTTCATCCCATCAAGGTTACTCTTCCCTCCCAAGGGTGAGTGTGCCTTGAAGGAACCCACAAAATAATGCAAGACTCACAAACCTCCATGGAAACCCATGGAGTTGAACATAATAACATAGAAACTCCATTAAAGGACTTTAAATCTTTTACATGCATAAAATAGCTACACTAAATTATGCTAAAAGAATCCAACCTTAAGTCCAAGCTCAAGGTGAAAATGAGGAATTGAAAGAAGCTTATTTTTTTTCCCTTTATGCTTTTCTTCTCCAAATCTCCTTCCAAACTAGGTGTCTCTAGGAGTAGAGAGTGGGTGAACAACCCTCACTTTCCTCCCAAATCCCCCTAAAAAGGCTCTATCCTAAGAATATCTAATTTTTGCATTAATGAGGAAGCCTCTAGAGTCTTTCCTTCTCCTTTGAATTCAAGAACCTCATAAATGGAGTTTAAGACTCACATGGGAAGGATAAGATACCTTGCCCAAATTTCACAAATCTAAAATTCGCCACTTTGAAAAGGGGATATTTTAGGGGTGTCATAAATGAGTTCAAGGGCTCTTAATGGGTTGAAAATGACCCCTAACCCCTAAGGTACCAAGTAGAGTGGTCAAAACTAACCCTAACTACCTTCTGGAATACTATTTGGCCCTTGTAAACTTCACTTAAATTTAACTCACAAAATTAAACTCCCTTGACCCAATCTAATCTTCTTAAACCTTAGGGTATGCATGGGTACTACACTAGGTAACCCCTAGGTCAAGGCTAGGTCTACCCTAGTTACATTTACTAGCCATGCCAACTCATAAGGACACATGTGTCAAGTTGTTAGATAACTGAGAGGGAGGGTGAATTAGTTAGTTCTAGTTATCCTATAGTCCCAAATCTCCAAGATGTATATATTCAAACTTTTCAAATAAATTAGCAACTCGGTAAGCTATCAACAATAACTTTCTCTTCATCTATCGATTGACAGTCAATTCAATATTGTGTTTACCGATCAGACTAACTATGAAATATGTAAAGTAAAATAACAATCCAATCACATCAAAGACACATAACACATATTTTTAACATAGAAACCCTGTTAGGGGAAAAACCACCTGGAATCGGTAACCAAAAATAATTCTCCTATGAAGTGAGCTCGATTAGGAGCCAACTCTGTCAGAGGTTACAAAACACACTATGAGGTGGGACCTGGTTAAAGGATTTATCACTAACATTTCTCCCTTGACCAACATTCACTATGGGGTCAACAAGAAAACCAACAACATTCCTTGAATGTCATATTAAAATACAAAAAGACTGTTAAGTCCACTCGATTAAGAGATTTTGTTGTAACAATGGTTAAACTGATATAGTAGTGATTTGATTCAAATATAACTTAGATTGCATATTTTTAGATCTATGCTAAGCTCAAAATACCTCCTCTGATCAATATTCAATTCAATCCTTCATATCCTTCAACTTGATCATCTCAGTGAATAATACCCTGACGCTTGGTAATGTCTGCAGTTCAACTCAGTTCTATCTGTAACTAGTTTGATTGGTGGTGCATGAAAATAGTCCTTTCACATGAATTCTCCTGCAGTGTCAATAAGCTCCAAACTTAATAATGAATTGCATGTCTCTTTAAATAGACTTCATAAACTATTTTCTTATCATCCGTTAGATTTTGCCTCTTAATCTCCATCTTTCCTTTTTCCGCTTCAAGCTTCCTTGGTAGATGTGTCTATAACACATTTCATCCTTCTCCATTCGATCAATCTTAAAGTTTCTCAGTTATTAGATCATCATAAAAAAAATTATCTTTTACCTCGGAATCATAAGCAATCATCTAGCTCATCAATTCATTCGATTGTTATAAAATTTATTTGTTTCTCTCACTCAATCAATACAGAATGTGTCGGTGATAACTAACTTGGTTATTACTATTACTTGGTATACACAACACTAGCTTGGTGTATATAGAAATCTTCAATTACCAACCACATAAACTTGTTCAGTTTTGATCTTCAATACATAAAAAATTCATGTAATACAATCAAGTCAACAATATGATGTCATAGACTCATCAATAAGTTACCCAATGTATATCTTAGCCATATCTTCCACATCCATCTTATCTTCATGTAGATATCTCATTCCTTTATCATTTTCTTCTTCAAATATTTGTAACTATCATGACAAGTACAGTCAAAACTAGTTGACATTAATGACAATACATTGACTGATTTTATTGCCTTACATATCACTTTAGTATCCTGGTGATCTCTAATCACTATCTTTTACTTGTCCATTCATTTCATCAAGATATTCAATCAGTTGTAGGTCATCAATCTCTCCCTTTGGCATTGATGGCAACAAAAATATGAAATATGTCATAGAATACCAAACATCTGTACTACAACTCTAGATAAATGTTGTAGCTCGGTAAGCTCTCTCTATCTTATTCATTTTATATGTTTAATCACTACACAACATTTCATGCAGACTCTCCCTGCGGATTTGATCTTTTGCTTCTTTGATTCTTCTCTCTTCTCCTGAATTCTTCTCTCCCACTAGATAGATATTTCATTAATTCACTCTCTCCCTTTGACAACAATGCCAAAAAGAGTAAAAAACTTTGTAGTAGCCAAAATATTATCTTTGGTGTTCGGTTCAGATCAAGTACCTTCATGTACCATTATACATTATTCTTTGTTTCAGCATTCACAATCTTTAGGAAACCTAAAGTGTGAATAATATGCATCAACATCATTTGATTTTCTGATAAAGTATAGGTTGATGCAACCTCATGATCACATTAGTGACCGATAGACAGGGGATGGACCCCTAGTCTAGTCCTCAAGTACTCAAATGTATCCTTCGGTAAGGGTTTGGTAGATATATCTGCAAGTTATTCTTTTGATTTCACAAACTCCAATTTCACTTTCTTTTCTTGTACTTTCTCCCTCAAGTAGTGATACTTGATAGATATATGTGTTTTCGTTGCATGCATCACTAGATTCTTGGAAATGTTTATAGCACTTGTGTTGTCACAATATATTATCACTAGATCAGTGATCTCTTCATTCATCCCTTCCAAAAGTTGTTTTATCCATGCAATGTTTGAACAATTAGCAGCAACAACATAATCTACTTTTCCATGTCGAGAAGTTGTCTTTGTTCATCTTAGGCACCTCTCTCTTATACATTTTTTGATCTTTAGCTTAAGTCCTTTAAACTTTCCTTCCAAGCAACCACTATAATCTAATACCAATTGTTAGATAACTGAGAGGGGGGGTGAATCAGTTAGTTCCAGTTATCCTATAGTCCCAAATCTCTTAGATGTATATATTCAAACTTTTTAAACAAATTATCAACTTGGTAAGCTATAAACAATAAATTTCTCTTCATCTACTGATTGGCAATCAATTCAATATTGTGTTTACTGATCAGACTAAATATGAAATGTGTAAATTAAAATAATAATCCATTCACATCAAATACACATAACACAGATTTTTAATGTGGAAACCCTGTTAGGGGAAAAACCACCTGGGAAAGGTAACCCAAAATAATTCACTCTTTTAAAGTGAGCTCGATTAGGAGCCAACCATGTCAAAGGTTAAAAGCACACTGTGAGGTGTGACCTAGTTAGAGGATTTATCACTAACAATTCTTCCTTGACCAACATTCACTATGGGGTCAACAAGAAAACCAACAACATTCCATGAATGTCATATTGAAATACAAAAAGACTGTTAAGTCCACTCAATTAAGAGATTTTGTTGTAACAATGGCTAAACTAATACAGTAGTGATCTGATTCAAATACAACTTAGATTCCATATTTTTAGATCTATGCTAAGCTCAAAATACCTCCTCTGATCAATATTCAATTCAATCCTTCATATCCTCCAACTTGTTCATCTCAGTGAATAATACCCTGATGCTCGGTAATGCTTGCAGTTCATCTTGGTTCTGTTTGTAACCAGTTTGATCAGTGGTGCATGAAAATAGTCCTTTCCCATGAATTCTCCTATAGTGTCAATAAGCTCCAGACTTAATAATGAATCTCATGTCTCTTTAAATAGACTTCATAAACTATTTTCTTATCATCTATTAGATTTTGCCTCTTAATCTCCATCGTTCATTTTTCCACTTCAAGCTTCCTTGGAAGATGTGTCTATCACACATTTCATCCCTCTCCATTCGATCAATCTAGAATTTTTTCTATCATTAGATCATCATAACAAGCTTTATCTTTCACCTCGGAATCATAAGTAATCGCCCAGCTCATCAATTCAGCTGATTGTTATAAATTTGATTTATTTCTCACTCGATCAATACAAAATGTGTTAGTGATAACTAACTGGGTTATTATTTTTACTTGGTATACACAACACTAGCTTGGTGTATACATTGTTAGATTTGACAAACGCAAATCATCCCAAGAACACCTGCATGCAAGACTGTCACAAAGAAGAAGCAAAAAGACAGAAAGCTATGGCGGCCAAAAGGCCAGAGACTGCAAAACCATGTTGCAAGAAAATAATCTTCTATTAACAATGATGAAAATAATACAATCTCCTTAGGAATTACAAAGAGGGAATCCTTATAAAAGGATACCAAAACCCTAAAGGTGAAAACCCTAAAAAAAAATGAGATGCCTAAGTCTAACTTAAGTGTAGAGAATAATAGACTAATAATTAAATAAATTAATTATTAGCTATAATATGACTACTCTAACACCCCCCCTTAAGTGTAACTTAGGGAGAAGCTAAACAACTAAGGACTAAAAGATGCAGGAAAACAAAAATGCATGAAAGAGCTATGGGTCCCGGCAACAAGGCCTGATCAGGTACCCAAGTACAAAAAGCAAAAGATGTCCCAGAGAAAGGAACAAGAAGAGAGCAAGAAGCTCCTCCGAAGCATGTCTGAAAACTCTGTCAGAAGATACTGCTGGAACCCCCACTGAAGTGCATGACCAGGTAGAGAAGACAAGTGTCTGAAGAGCTGATCAATCGAACCAGGAAGCAATAGAACCAACAGGTGAACCCCCCCATAATGCTGAACTGGGAGAGGTGACAGGAACACTGAAATGCGATGCCAAAAATAGCTGTAGAAGAAGAACCAGGAACACCAACAGTGCAACTGAAGCACACACACAGGATAAAGGGCGGTGTCATAGACACAGTCTACATGGGCTAATGTCATAGAAGGTACGCTCACTTGACAAGAGTGGATGCGCCTATAGTGGCAAATGCATCAGAATCCCCCCATGGCACTTTATAACTGAGTGCGAATACTAAAACTGAACCAGGTGAAAAAGATCCCAAAAATGCAGAAGAGGGCACTTGATCTTAGTGCATTTACAGAACAAAGATACATCAGAAAGAGCATGCAAGCTCAGAAGTCAGAAAGAAGAGTGCACTAAGAAACCAAAAGAAGAGATCCCCGGACCTGTAGAACCAAGCACACCACCAGAGGGCATAAACTGCATAACTCGGAGGAGTGAAAACCTGGAGCAGAATCTAGAAGAAATACCTCTGCCACTGAATAGTACACAGAATCAGCTTTCCGACGATATCTCGTTTGCCGAAAAAGGAGTCCGGATGAGCCAGATATGACTCCCGGAAGGCAAAAACAGACATCAGACTTCAACAGCAAAAAATGCTATTGAAATGGCAGAACCCAAAACCCTAACTCCATCATCGGAAAGAGCTCGGAAAGAGCTTTCCGACGATATAAAGAAGTCAGAAAACCGATACCGTATGCACAAGATACGGCCAAAAAATCCAGCTACCCCTAGAAAAAGCTCTAAAAGACAAAAAAAATATACTTTTTTAAGCCCCGGGGGCTGGAATTACAAAGCCCCTGGGCACATGGCGCATGCAGGGGGCTGGAGCTGGAGCTCCCGGTCGGTCATATGACCGGCCGCTGAGGGCGGCGGAGCCGGGAGGAGCCGCAGAGGAGCGGGGGACGCGGAGCCGGGAGGCGGCGGAGCCGGGAGGAGGCCACAGAGGAGCGGGGGCCGCGGAGCCGGGAGGCGGCGGAGCTGGCGGAGGCCGCAGAGGAGCGGGGGCCGCGGAGCTGGGAGGCGGCGGAGCCGGCGGAGGGTGCTGCGGCAGCGGTCTTCGGCGGCGGCATTCTCCGGCGGGGTGCGTGGAGGCGGTGGCGGAGGATGATGCCGGTGCCGGTGCCGGTGGAGCAGTGGTGGCCTGCAGCTGCAAGCGGCTTGGCGGAGGCCGCGGGGTGGCGCCCGGGTGGCCGCTGGGTGGCACCCGGGAGGCCACCCCTGAAAAAAAAATTTAATTAATTTTTTTGAAAATCGCCGTCTCGGAGTGCGTGCCAGGGTCGTACGGCCCTGGTATGCAAAATTTTTTTTGCCTCAGATGCCACTGTGTCCAAAATGGACAAGTTTTATATGGATTTAGGGGTTCTTGGGCCTTCCGGACACAATGGTGGTGTCCGTTTTTGCCCAAGGTGAGCCAAATTTTGGCTCCCCCCCAGATCCACAAAAAAAACTCTTGAAACCCTTGAAAACCTCCTGCTTCTGAAACACTTCAACAAAACATGAACAGCGAGCAGCAAGATGGCTCTGATACCATGTTAGATTTGACAAACGCAAATCATCCCAAGAACACCTGCATGCAAGACTGTCACAAAGAAGAAGCAAAAAGACAGAAAGCTATGGCGGCCAAAAGGCCAGAGACTGCAAAACCATGTTGCAAGAAAATAATCTTTTATTAACAATGATGAAAATAATACAATCTCCTTAGGAATTACAAAGAGGGAATCCTTATAAAAGGATACCAAAACCCTAAAGGTGAAAACCCTAAAGAAAAATGAGATGCCTAAGTCTAACTTAAGTGTAGAGAATAATAGACTAATAATTAAATAAATTAATTATTAGCTATAATATGACTACTCTAACATACATAATCTTCAATTACTGACCACATAAACTTGTTCAGTTCTAATCTACAATACATAACAAATTCATGTAATACAATCAAGTCAACAATACGATGCCATAGACTCATCAGTAAGTTACCCAATGTATACCTTAGCCATATCTTCCGCATCCATCTTATCTTCATGTAGATAGCTCATTCCTTTATCATTTTTCTTCTTCAGATGTTTGTAACTATCATGATAAGTACAATCAAAACTACTTGACATCAATGACAATACATTGGCTGATTTAATTGCCTTACATATCACTTTAGTAGCTCGGTGATCTCTAACCACTATCTTTTACTTGTCCATTCATTTCATCAAGATATTCAATCAGTTGTAGGTCATCACAGGCGACACAACATAATTACATTAGGCATGACCCATTTAAACATTTACAAAATTAAATTAAATACAACTATGCAATACACTTTCATGAATAAAATACATTACAATGAGGTCCATGTCTCTTCACAGACATGACCTTAGCATTACAGTGAATACACATAGTTTCATTTCTAAAACCCCATTTTAGTACCATGGTCAACTTCTTGCACACTTGGTGCACACATCAGTAGGTCCAATAAATCCACATGTAACATAATAAAATACATAATGTAACACACACACCACTTACATTTGCATCAATGTCTCATCAATAATTTAAACAATATCTGCATCTAATTCATATGCATAAAATTAATTTTCAATCATTATGCATCCTAATATATCCTAACATGTATATCCATCACAATGCATCATTAAACTTAACCATGTAGATAAGTTGCATTAACTAACATAGGGTTCCACTTGAATAGGTGCGCATCAAATCAAAATGTATAATAACATAGTACAGGATCTTACAGATCCTCAAGAATAACATGTGTCTCAAAGTGTCCAAGTATCTCAAAATAGTATTAATTGAAAACATAATAGTGAACTATGGTGTTAAGCTATGATGGGTTGGGGTAGGCCTCACAATCAATTTATGTTTGTTGTGGTTCGGTTGTGTCAACCAAATTACCTTCCTGAACATAAACAAATCTTTTATAATCCTCAGGTTCCTTTTTGTTATCCTCTTCATTCCTTTCTGCAAATTTATCAACTCTTACATTTGCACTTTCAACAATTTTGTTAGAATCCTTGATTAAACATTTATATGCTTTTCTCTTTGATGAATAACCAAGAAATATTCCTTCATATCCTTTAGAGTCAAACTTTCCATTTCTAGCATCTTTCAGTATGTAACACCTACTTCCAATTTTTTTGAAATAAATTACAGTCGGGGTGTGACCAAACCAAATTTCATAGGGTGTCTTGTTGGTTCCTTTCTTCAACTGTATTCAATTGAGAGTGTAAACTGCATTACTTATGTCTTCTCTCTAGAATGTTTGTGCAACCTTCTTGTCAATCAACAAAGTTCTAGCATAGTCAACAATGGATCTATTCCTTCTCTTAGCTATCCCATTCTATTGTGGAGTCCTCGGTGCATATACTTGTCTTTTAATTATTTGCTCATTACAGAAGTCAATAAATTCATCAGAGATAAATTAACCTCCTCTATCAAATCTCAAACATGTTAATAACTATTTACTTGTTTCCTTCTCAACTCTTTCTTTATAACACTTTAACATTTGAAATGCATCAAAAAAAATTTAGAAACATAACAGACATCATTCTGGAATAATCATCAACAAATAAAATAAAGTATCGATCTCCATAATAGATTTGAACTCTCATAGGACCACAAATGTCAGTGTGAACCAATTCCAAAATACCATTGGTAGAGTAATATTTTCTTGAAAAACTAGACTTAGTCATCTTACCAATTTGACATTCCTTGCACATTACTTCATCAGGTTTTCTTAATCTTGGTAGTCTTCTGACTCTACTCTTCTTACTTACTTTGATCAACTTATCAGAATTCACATGACATAGTCTCTTATGTCATAGCCATACATCTTCATTTTTAACAAACAAGCAACTCTTTGCATAAGTATCAAGATAAAATAAATTACCTCTTGATTTTCCTCCAGTTCCAATTAGATCTCCATCAACACCATCGATCTTAACCTTTCCGTTCTAAAATTCTTGTTGGTGGTCAGTATTGTTTAGTTGTGCAACACTCAATAGATTATAGTTCAATCCTTTAACCCAATATACATAATTAAATTTCATCTTCTCATTTAAAACAATGGATCCTTTACCTTTCACAGGACATGGAGCAACATTGCCAAATTTGAGAAATCCTCCATCAAACTCTTCTAGATTATCAAACTTGTCAATATCACCAGTCATATGATATGAATAACCACTATCAATAATCCAAGGGTCTAGTTTACTTACATGAGAAACAAGTGTTTTTTCATCTTCATAGTTTTCCTCATCTGATTCTTCCTTTACAACAACATAGACAATTTCATATCTTTCTTTGGTATAATCATATTCATCAATTACACCTTCCTCAGCTAGGTAGCAATACATCTTACCTTTGTCCTTAAAGTCTTTGCATCTTTGATGTCAGTTGCCTCTTTTTTCATTATTATCATTCCTGTCATTGTTAGGAAATCTAGATGAAATATGTCCAATCTTATTACCATTGAAACATTTCAATGGTAACTTGCCTTTGTACTTTCCTTTACCTCTAGGTAGTTGGTTAGCCAGTAGTTCTTCCAATTCTTCCTACTATTTTTCTTCATTCAAAATATTGTTGTACTCACTTCAATATGAATTACCGTGACTTTATCTTTCTCTTCTTGATGGTCCAATGCTCACATATGACTTGAAGGAAGTTTTAATGGTCAGTAGACTATTTTCATAATTACTAAGCTCAAATACAGCTAGCTTACCGATTAGGGATTCAAGAATAACAACATTGTTTGGTAGAGATCTCAATTCCTGAATTGTAGATACTCTAATAGCATACTTAGAAGAAAGGGTTCTCAAGATTTTACTTACCACTTCTTCATTAGTTAGTGATCCACCTGCACCTCTAATGGCACTCACAACTTCCTTGATTCTACTGCTATATTGTGTGGCTTTCTCTTCATCTTTCATCTTCATTTCATCATATTTTCCTCTCAGACTATCAACTTTAGCTTTTGGTACATGCTAGTTTCCTCCATAGATAAGTGTAAGCATGTCCCACATCTCTTTTGAATTAACACAATCCTTAATATCATTGAATTTAATATCAAAGAGGGAAGAAGAAATCTCTATCATAACCAAGTTGTGTTATTTCTTTTCTCTCATATGATCAACTATCAAAGGTCTGGTAGGTGGTGGAGTGTAATCATTATCAATTAGATTTAGTGCAGATTCTCCAATACCAAATATATACAATCTCATTCTTCTTTTCCATGTAGAGAAACTTTCCTTGTTCAACTTAGGTACTTCTCTCCTATACATCTTTGGATCTTTTACTCAATTCTTTTAAACTTAGATCATCAGATTACATAGATCTGATACCAAATGTTGGATTGTAGAGAGGGGGGTGGGGTGAACCATTAATCCCTAATCCCAAATACCTTAATAAATTTTCTCTAATTAAATCGGTAGTAGCTCGGTAATACACAGTTCAATATTTACCAAAAATAGTAAATAAACTATAACAATCAATAGATCATTCACATAAATCATTTAAAACATGTAACGCCAATATTTAACATAGAAACCTAGCATTGGGAAAAACCACTATGGGAATTGTCACCTACTAAGAAAATAATCTTCTCAAGTATGACTGGTTAAGAGAAAATTTGGTCAAAGATTACAATACACATTGTTAGGTGTGACCCAGTTAAGGGATTAACCTCAGATCTATTAGGATCTTCACCCTATTAGGAGTGGCCTTGTTAGAGGGCATTAAACACTCTTTAAAATGCCACCTTTTTAAAGGATTTTACAATGAGACTATTAGGTCTACTCTGTTAAGAGATTTCTCAATTACAAATTCTAGTAAGCAATGGTAATAAAATTGACCTGTAGATTTGCAACTATCTTTTCTCAATCAGATCTTTGTGCGCTCTTCAATCTTCACTTCAATTCTTTATTTTCCATTGTATCATCTTAAATTGGAAGTACTTCCATGTTAAGAATGTTTTTCCCTCTGAGTAAGTGGTCTGGGGTCATGTCAAGTGCCTTGAATAGGTCTTTGCATGGATCTAGCTTTTTCCCCTATTCTGCTTCTCTCTCCACCTATTTTCAGCCTTTTCTGGCACCTGGTCTTGAAAATTTGAGATCTAAGACCTCAGGGTCAAGGTCGACCTCAACCCTGACCTAGGGTAGAGTTGACCTCAACTTTGACCTAGGGAAGAGTCAACCTCAACCCTGACCTTGGGTCTAATTTTTAGGTTCTGGTGGTTTCGAGATATCGGGCTTCAAAAAGTTTTATTTTCCCGCTTCCAGGTCAGCTATTTTGGATTTTGGAATGGTAAACTCTTAAATTGCATTTAATATAGGTCCATTTCTAGAGGTTAAGGTTAATTGGGATTTAATTCTCCAATTTTGATCTCTCTAGAAGTTTGTGCCCTAGATCACTATAAAAGGAAGCCTTCCTCTCTCATTTTCACATCCGTCATTCATCAAGAGCTCTCAAGGAGATATCCATAATAAATCCTTCAATCATCAAGCAAGATCAAGAAAGCATTATCAACCAAGGAAGAATTCAAGCCATTATCATCTATTGAAGCATTCAAGTTCTCCATTGAAGATCAAGGATTCAAGCATTCAAGCCTTTGAAGGGATTTGGTTCAAGCATTCAAGATTCATCATTCAAACCCTAGATCTATCCATCATGGTGGTGTGATCTTCCTTCAAGATCCTTTGTTTATCTTCAAGATCCATTCATTCTTCCCTCAAGGTGGATTCCAAGCATACAATCATGGAGGTTTTGATTTACATTTGTTAATGTTATGTTCAAGCTTTCATATCAACATACTTGTTTACATTTCAAATACAATTGCATGTCTATTGAATATCATAGCTTCATTATTAGATCTACTTCTACTACTTGCTACCATTCTCTATTTCAATTCCATTATTAAGGTTGATTCCAAACCGGGGTTTGACTAAGGCAAACCCCTCATCCAAACAACAAAACCAAATTTTTTTTGCAGATACAAGTATAGGAAAGTGAATTGTGGTTCAGATCTGGATACCCTTTTCGGTGAACTTCCAGGATCCGTGAACAGAATTTTTGTCGGAGCTGTTTCAGGTCAAGGTCAACCTTCATTGAGGGGTAAGATTATGCCCCGCTATTTGGGTCAAGGTTGACCTCCCTCAAAAAGACAAAAAGTTTTCTGGGTTTTCTTTGTCTCAGCATTTCCAATCTAGAACAGGTTGCAGAATCTCCCAAAATTATGCATAGACATCAAAAAATATTGATTTTTGCATCAGCCTCCTTTTAAGATACGTATTCCTATTTTATTTAGTTTGTATATCCATAACATTTTCCATCACATATATTTCACACCCTATCTATTCATTCACATTCACTTCTCTCTCTTTACACCATTTTTATCCTATTCATTTTGGTGAACCCAATAAACTTACCCCCTATCTTTTGTGGATTTAGATGCCCTATTGTGTTAGATTTCCCTTTGTATTATCTTAGACAATTACTTATTTTTTTTTGTTAGGTCTTTTCTTTTCTTGCGTCAAGATTAGATTTCTTTTATGCTCTTGCATTTTAAATTCAAAAATACAAAAAAATCTATATATTCAACAAAATCCAAAAATATTTCTTGCTTTTCATTTACTATGAAGATTGTTAAGATGCTTCGACGTGTAATTACGTTCTTTATTACCCTTATTTTAGCATCTCTTTACCATACCTATGATTTTTATGAGAATATTATTCACTTCATTATGTTGATGACCCTTCATTTTGCACTTGCCTATGCTTTTGTGAAATTGACTGATACTAGTCTTCCTACTTTCAAAGCTTTCATTAAAGATTCATGTGGTAGACTTATTACTCTTTTGGATTATGTGAAGAATTTGGTAGATGATACACCATCTCCTAATCTTCCTAATCCTAATCCTATCATTCCTAATTTGATTTCTAACCTTCCTATTCCTAATTCGATGCCTAATTCTCCATCTGTCAATCCTAGACCTTCCCATACATATGATGGGATTCAAGCTATAGTTCAAGATGCAAATGTGTAAGACTTATTTGATTTACCTTCTCCTCTGACTCATGATGATATTAAAGGAAAGGGTAAAGAAACTTCTTCAAAACCTATTATTCCACCTTATACAACCTTTACTCATGAGCATGATAAACAATCACCTCCTATAGAAGCTTTACATAATATATACACTATAGGATTCAATATGATGACTAAACAAGGTTATAGAGGTTTAGGGCTTGGAGTTAATGAGCATGGTATCAAGTATCCAGTTCATATACCCCCTAAACAGGATATGCATGGTGTTGGTTGTTCAAAATCTCAATTCAAGGTGGGTGATGTTGATCATCCTCCTCCTCTTCATCCTACACCTACCTTAGATAACCCTGATACTCGTCAAGAGGTCGCTAAGATGGTGTATGTTCAATTAATGAATTCCAAGAAAGAAATCTTTAAACCTATGCTGAAAGATGCTTTATCTAAGTACAAATGTCCTTTTCATTATATTAATACAAATTTACTTTGTTGATTGTAAGCATTTCAAGTTATATGTTAGGGAAAGAGATCCTTTAGGAATTACATCTCACTCTCGTGAAATTTTACAATTCCTTCATAATTTTGATATAGGGGATACCCCTCATTTTGATATAATATAGATTTCTTCTCCTCTTGTCTCTGGACTGGGGGCAAGAGGTGTATTTTCATCCAGTCTCCTAGGATCCATTAGGCTTTTAGCATATATTATGTCTTGAGCTTAATTGGTATTCCTTCTTTCCTATATCTCTATGGTTTTGTATTATATTTATAATTATCCATAGATTCTATATTCAAGATATATTTTCTAAAAACATTTGTTTTGCAAAGGTATCCCTTTCTTTTCATCCCTAGGGAGAAAGGTTCTTCTTTCTTTTTCTTTTTATAGGGATCTGCTTTCCTTAGCTTAGTGGCATTTGTTTATTTGGAAACATTATTTCATTATACTGACTAATGTTTTGACTATGGATATCCTTTTTAAATGAGAGGTTTTTTGTCCTAGGTCATCACCTCTTCTCTATTTTGCAAATTATTTCATTATAAACTCTTTCCCTTGCTCTGGTGATTAGATTTGTTTCCCTCATTTCAAAGATTTCTATTCCTCTTGATTGCAAGGGGCTTGATGATTGAATCTTTGTTCTAGCCTGATTTATCTCTGAAAGATGATATTTTATCTAAATCACTCCTCTATGGTGGGGGTCTCTTTGATAATATCTCTTTCTTTGAGGATCCTTTTCCATGAGTGACATATCCTTTTCTCTACTCTTGGATGTAGGGGTCAATACCCTTCGCTAGGAATGTAGTATACATTATTGTAAATAAGATATCTCCTTACATTGTGAAGTACATATCATCTTCCTCTTCTTTATCCTATCTAGTAGATAGCCACGATAAGGAGGGGGGCATATATAGGGTCTCTCTTGTATATAGTTTTTCATTTATATGCTAAATCCTCTGAAGGTAACGCACATAAGTTGCTAAATCCTGAAGAGACACGCATTTTTCAATTTTCAATATGCTAAATCCTCTGAAGGTAATGCACACAATTTTCTAAATCCTAAAGAGACACACATTTTTCAATTTTCAATTAGCTAAATCTTCCAAAGGTAATGCACATAAGTTGCTAAATCCTAAGGAGACATGCATTTCATATTCATGTTGATACAAGAATATGGATCTATGGATATTCCAGAAGCCTTCAGAAGATGCATTACAATTTCAAAGCACAATTTATGGGTGAACTATCAAGTTTGGCCACTTGTTTAGCTCTCTATCCTTTGTTATTCATAGTAAGGTGTGCATCTTACTGGGCAAGGTAATCACTTCATCTTCTCTCTCTCTTTTTTTTTCATGCTAGTAGGACCGGATCATGAAGCTATGTTATTTATAGTGTTTCTCTTGTCTTCCTTATGTAATCATTTATGCTTTTATGATAGCTTTCCAAATATGATATTAGTATAGGAAATATTTCTTAGCAAGGTTTCCTCTACTAGTTGATTCGGGTTTGTTTTAGTACTAACCCCTCTTTTTATGTTTTCACACCCTCATGCGTGTGGTTGAGTTAGAATATTTTAGCTTGGGGGCTTGTGTCCTTAAGCTAAGTGTTATTTTATCTCATTGTGAATCCACTTGGCTCTCTTCTTTCTTCTCCTTTACCAAGAGTTTGCATCGAGTCCATACTCTTGCTAAAGTGGGGGCTTAATGTATCATCTTAAAATGGAAACACTTCCATGTTAAGAATTTTTATCCCTCCGAGTAAGTGGTCTAGGGTCATGTCAAGCACCTTGAATAGGTATTTGCATGGATATGGATTTTTCCCCCTGTTCTACTTCTCTCTCCACTTATTTCCATCCTTTTCTGGCACCTGGTCTTGAGAATTTGAGATATGAGACCTCTGGGTCAAGGTTGACCTCAACCCTAACCTAGGGTAGAGTCGACCTTGACTCTAACCTCGACCCTGACCCCGGGTTCAATTTTCAAGTTCCAGAGGTTTCAGGATATCGGGCTTTGAAAAGTTTTATTTTCCCACTTCTGGGTCGGCTGTTTCGGATTTCAAAATGGTAAACTCTTAAATTTCATTTAATCTAGGTCCATTTCTAGGGGTTAAGGTTAATTGGGATTTAAGTCTCCAATTTCGGCCTCTCTAGAATTTTTTGCCCTAGATCACTATAAAAGGAAGCCTTCCTCTCTCATTTTCACATCCATCATTCATCAAGAGCTCTCAAGGAGATATCCATAATCAATCCTTCAATCATCAAGCAAGATCAAGAAAGCATTCTCAACCAAGGAAGCATTCAAGCCATTATCATCTATTCAAGCATTCAAGTTCTCCATTGAAGATCAAGGATTCAAGCATTCAAGATTCATCATTCAAACCCTAGATCTATCCATCATGGTGGTGTGATCTTCCTTCAAGATCCTTTGTTTATCTTCAAGATCCATTCATTCTTTCCTCAAGGTGGATTCCAAGCATACAATCATGGAGGTTTTGATTTACATTTGTTAATTTTATGTTCAAGCTTTCATATCAACATACTTGTTTACATTTTAAATACAATTGCATATCTATTGAATATCATAGCTTCATTATTAGATCTACTTCTACTACTTTATAGCATTCTCTATTTCAATTCCATTATTAAGGTTGATTCCAAACTGGGGTTTGACTAAGGAAAACCCCTCATCCAAACAATAAAACCTTTTTTTTTTTGTAAATACAGGTACAGGATAGTGAATTGTAGTTTAGATCTGGATACCCTTTTCAGTGAACTTTCGAGATCCATGAACAAAATTTCTATCAGAGCTGTTTCGGGTCAAGGTCAACCTTCAGCCCTAGGGTAAGATTGTGCCCCGCTATCTAGGTTAAGGTGAACCTCCCTCAGAAAGACAAAAAAAATTTGGGCTTTCTCTATCTCGGCATTTCCAATCTGGAGTAGGTTGCAGAATCTCCCAAAACTATGCACAAACTTCAGAAAGAGTGATTTCCACATCAGCCTCCTTTCAAGATAAGTATTCATGTTTTATTTAGTGTGTATGTCCATAACATTTTCCATCACATATATTTCACACCCTATCTATTCATTCACATTCACTTTTCTCTCTTTACACCATTTTTATCCTATTCATCCACTGGCATCAACACTTCATCAAATCCTTCTTTTCCACTCAGAATCTCTTTGTTCCTTCTTCACTACAACAGTCGATAACCTTTCAACTATTTAGTTTTCCAGCCATTTTTCCATACAAGATCATCCTTTATATAGACAACTTTTTCTTCTTAATCTCATCTATTACATTTTTCTTTAATCAATCTTGACTGTTCAAGTCATTATACCTTGAATCTGAATCTCGATAATATAGTTTCTTTTCACCTAGGAACTTGAAATTTTCTAGAAACTTGTTCCATCCCTTTTTCCACTTAGATCTTTTCGTAGATCTTCACTTTGAATTTTCCTATTTGTAGATCTCTTTTAACTAACTTTCCTCGTCATCATGATTATCCAACTCATCATAGTTAATCATTAAATATCGATTCAATCCTTATTTAGTATTTGTTCCTCGCTTGGTGTCCTCCATTAGAATTTATGTTACATCACTCAGTGTCTGGAGTTTATTTTACTTTACCAAGTGACCTTTCTTTTTACCTTTACCTTACCAAGTGACTTTTCTACTCGATAGCCAAAACAAGTTCACTTACCGAATTGTCAAATATGCATCACTATGTTTTACTGAATTAACATAATCATATGTTAGGTAGAAAAAAATTATATCAACATAATCAAATCATTGTCTAATCTATATTAGTTGCTCAATTAAGTTCTTCAACTTCTCAACTTCTCATTTCTTCTTCTCCTTAACTCATCCACCTTATATCATTACTGAATGATATGGTAACATAATATAAACTAGAAATCAATTGCTTGACATCAATGACAAGATAATGACTAATATAACATTTCTACTATCATTTATTCCTCTTATCTTTTTTAGTCTTCATCATTAGCTCCATCAAATAATCAATCTTCAACATTACTATTAGTTATAGTAACATGATCATGCTCCTAATTTTTTTCCAAAATGTTCAGCACTCCCCTCGGGATTTGTGACATGGCTTAACCACCTCTTGTGTCTTTTGTAAGTCTAGTGGTTGTATCGGGCATTAATAGGTTGATATTTTGGTGCAACAAAAACCATTACTTGTAACAAGTGCTATTAGAGCTTGGTCATAGGTTTGAATCCCCTCGGGTAACGCTGAGGGGGCTATTGTTGGCAAAATGTTCAGTGCTCCCCTCGAGATTTGTGACATGCCTTAACCACCTCTTGTGTCTTCTATAATTCTAGTGGTTGTATCAATCATTAACAGGTCGATATTTTGGTGCAATGAAAACCACTACTTATAACAAACATTTTGATATCCCTTCTGGGTGATGTAGTTATAATTTTTGGGAATAGGACATGGACAAAATCATTGGATTTTTAGGGTCTCTTCTTCTAATATAGGTAGTGCTTCCCTATTGGTCATCTGGCCACTGAATATTCTCTTTCACAACTTAAGGGTCTTGCCACTTGGTGGAAGGGTGAAAATGATGAGTATTTCATTTTCTTGGCCGCTAATGAATCTCCTTAGACTATTAGTATCCCCCCTTTGGGTCATGATCCTCCTGCTCTAACTTCTTTCATCCCATTGGATCCACTTCCAATTTTTGTTTCAAACCCCACTTGGGATGTTCTGATTGTTGTTTCTCTTTGTCCCTCTAATAGCATTAACACTTCTCTATTTGATACTACTCTTGATCTTCTTCATCATGTGGCTACCATGACTAAACATTATCAGCACTCTAGTCATGTTGACATCATTGATCCCCTCTTTATAGGGCTCCCACCTTCTTGTGTTGTGGATTATGTTGATAGTATTGCTTGAATGTTTTTTTTTGGTGAAGGAAGAATCACTCTATAGTCTATCACCCTTCTCCCAACATTGTGGGTGAGTCTCCTACTCATACTTGATGTGGGTCACTAGTTGTGTTGCTACTCTGTTGTCAATGATTTTCTCTTGACAATGTTGCAATTTATTTTTAGGCCTTTAGGTTTTGGTTGTGTAAGGGACAACACCCTTATTTTGTTTATTTAATTATTAAAAAAAATTCATAAGGAAGAGAGTTACACTTTTGGGATAAGTAAGAACAAAAGACAAGCTCGTTTTGCTACTAACGATCATGGCTCAATGAGATGGATTATATATTGAGGAATTTCTCCTCGTACATGGCATCTTCATAGTCTATGTTCTCTTCATTTGAGTCTTGCAACATACCACCTATTTTGATAGACAACCATACATTTATGATTTTTACTGGGAAGAGGATCAATTGATATTTGGGGATGGAAGTTTTAATGATATTTTGCATCTACCTCATTTGGAAAATAGTCTCCTTTTAATATACCAAACTTCTCATGGTAAATAAAGGTAGACTATGGAGCTCTAATGCAGTCATGGCCATATTTTCCCCAATGGAGATGGTCTAGCCATGCGGCTAGAGTCAACACAATGGAAATAAACAACTCCAGATCATGAACAATAACATGCCTTGCAAGCCTTTATATTATTAGATACTCAAGATTTACATCATACATGCCTAGTAGAATGCCATCTTACATTCTAAGGCACACATGTATGAGTACATACATAAATCTAGATCCATACTAGATGCTAACATTTTCAAGTCTAACTACTTCTGAGCTCCCTAAACAAAGAAAAAAGGCTACATTATATACAAGATCGCAAGCCACAAGTCGGCCAAGGAGATCACATTCTCCAAGAATGAAGAAAATGTATTACAATATATAGGGAAGGACCTAAATCCATAATAACTCCTCCAAATAAGAATTAAATTCCATGAGATCATGCAAGGAGGTTGGCCAAGAAAGAAGGAACATCGAACAATGTTCCATTAAGCTTCATCGATCATGGAACATCTTCGCAAGATCAAAAAAATCCAATCTGGGCATTAGAACAAGAAGAACAAATAGGATTGGACCCAAACTAGAGAAATCTTTATCAGGAAATAATGGATTGGGATGTGAACCCAAACACAGAACCTTCATGATTTCTAGAACATGTCATCAAGATTGCATGGAATAACGAGCCAACTAGAAGGATTACTAGACAAAACATAGAAATAGGAAAAAAAGAACAAACTGAAAAGGAAATATTTTTGGGTGATACAAGATTGCTAACGATCCTAGGATGCTCTTGCATTAAAAACCCCACATGAGAAAAATATGTTCCAGAAGAGGAACTTATGAACATATTGTAGGGTTCAGGACATAAATCCCATGCACATTCTTAACCCACATATCTTCTTTATCTACAACTCCCTTTATTTGAAACTTAGCTCCACCCTCGGCCAAACCCATCAATCCAATCCACTCAGCACTCTATATAACATCAAAAAATGATAGTAAAGAACTCTTACTACCACCTCTTGACCTCTGCACATATGATTTACCTATGTCACAAGACTTCCTCTACTGAAAAGTCTTTTTCTGCAACACCTTACTCTTCTTATTATTTGACGCCAAATTTTTCTTTGGTATTCTTCCAAGATCATGCTTCTAATCCATACTAACCTATGGATTCTAATTCCAAAATAGTAAGTCTTCACCATGTTCAAATTTCTAGTACTTCTCCCCTCTACTTCCTTTGAAGGAACTAAAGTAACTCTTTGTCCATCCTTCTCTATTGTGACCACATTTCTTCTGAAATCATGAATAGCTCCTCTATCATATTACTAAGGTCTTCCCAATAGACATGACATGCATTCATAGACACCACATCACATAACACCTCATCTTTGTAAGGTCCAATGCTAAAATCAACTAAATATTTCTCTTTTACCACCACCATGTGTTCATATGAAAACCAAATTATCCCATAAGGACAAGGATGTGTAAGCCTCTGTAAACCAATCTTTTGCACCATCTCTTATGATGCCAAATTATTAGTACTACCACTATCAATAACAAACTTACAACACTTACCTCCTAACTTGTAAACAGTCCTAAACAAATTCCTCCTTTCTATAGGTTCATCTTCCTTCTTACTCAATATAATTCTCCTAAGCATAAGAGACTCTCCCATCTTAGGTTCTACCATAATTTCATTAGTAGCTTTCTCCTTATATGCCACGAGATTATGCTTGTCCAAGCTCTTACCAATTCCCTTAGTACATTGAAAATCTATATGTCCTACATTACCACATTTGAAACAAGTACCTTTGAAATCCTTTCTTCCACTTCCTCTTCTAAATGTCTTTTTATCAGGTTCAACCTCAATGCTTTGTTTCTCTTTTCCATTTCTACTTGCTTGCTTCTCCTTTCCTCTAGGATTATCAGTCTTCTCCTTAGCTTATCTTTTACCACCACCATGTGTTAATATGAAAACCAAATTATCCCATAAGGACAAGGATGTTTAAGCCCCTATAAACCAATCTTTTGCACCATCTCTTATGATGCCAAATTATCAAAACTACCACTATCAATAACAACCTTACAACACTTACCTCCTGACTTGTAAACAGTCCTAAACAAATTCCTCCTTTCTATACGTTCATATTCCTTCTTACTCAATTTAATTCTCCTAAGCATAAGAGACTCCCCCATATTAGGTTCTGCCATAATTTCATTAGTATCTTTCTCCTTATATGCCATGAGATTATGCTTGCCCAAGCTCTTACCAGTTCCCTTAGTACATTGAAAATCTCTATGTCCTACATTACCACATTTGAAACAAGTACCTTTGAAATCCTTTCTTCCACTTCCTCTTCTAAATGTCTTTTTATCAGGTTCAACCTCAACGGTTTGTTTCTCTTTTCCATTTCTACTTGATTGCTTCTCCTTTCCTCTAGGATTATCAATCTTCTCCTTAGCTTATCTTATTCCTTCATTGCATATTGATAAGCATCATCAACTATATTAATCCTAAACATAATCAACTCATATTGAATGTTGAATCTGATAACATTAATATACATATTTACCTTCTCCTTAGACATCTCTTTATTCCCAAATCTAATTGGCATCTTGTAAAACTCCTCAGTGTAGTCCTTCACACTCATATCTTTTTTTTTTAATTTTGCAACTTCTTGAACAATTCTAATTCATAATATTTAGGTATGAACTTAGCCTTCAATCTAGAAACCATTACCCTCCATCTATTGATCTTCATTTTACCATTTTTATCTCTATCTTTCTATAGTTCCATCAACCATAAGGCAGCATGACCCTTCAATCTAGTTTGTTCTAACCTAACCCTATGTGGATCTCCAATCTCTTCAAGCTCAAAATAATACTCCAATTCACCAAACCAATCTATCAAATCCTCAAGATGAAAAGAAATAGATAAATTAGGAACATCAAGTCTATGACTCTTACCAATTTGGGACAAAGATCTCAACAATTTTTCTTCTACAGGGATCTCAGCACCCAGAGACTCGAGATCTTCAAAAACTTCCTCATATTCCTCTTCAGTCTCAAGATTCCTTTGCAATCCATTCAATACATTTTTTATCTCAATCCTCATCTCATTTCAGAAGTCCTCCATCATTTTTTCTAGCCTTATAGGGTTCCTCATTCTAGGCGGCATCTTTCCAATCCTGAGGTGCAACTGCCTCAACTTTGGAATTTTGATTACAAGGTGTGCTAATCACCTCTCCAATTGGTGATCTATCAGATACACTTGCAACCTACCTCTAACTTGGAGATCTTGTTCACCCTTGGTATGTCTTCAACAATCAAACAAAGTTCTCGACCAACAACAATGCCTTTGCGATCCCCTTGTGTAAGTCATTTGTAATTGCAAGCTAGATCCACCCCCTGCCACCCCCACAACTAGGGCTTCACAATCTCAAGAACTCGATATGCTAATACAAGAACTTCAAACTTTCCCTGATACCATATGATGAAGTCATGTCCAGAGTTTTCCAAATGGAGATGGTCCAACCATGTAGCTAGAGTCAACACAATGGAAACAATCAACTCTTGATCATGAAAAACTCAGCAATGAACAATAAACATGCCTCACAAGCCTTCATATTATCAAATACTCAAGATTTACACCAAAAATGCCCAATAGGATGTCATCTTAAATTCTAAGGAATGAATGCCTCATTACATACAAAAATCCAAATCCATATCAGATGCTAACCTCTCCAAGTGTAACTACTTATGATCTCCCTAAACAAAGGACAAAGTGGTGCAGGAGAACCTATCCAAACACCTATGAAGACATTTTGATTTAAGGAAGTTATTGGATCTATAGGGTCCCTAAAAGTCAATTGGGATCTCTTGAAGCCTATTATGGCATTTTTTAATTAACAATATGATTTAAATGGCAAAAGTCTTAGAAGTCCTGGTAAGGACTTGAGACCAAAATAATGCAACTTGGGTCAATAGTAACCCAATGGTTCAATTAGGGTCTAGGATTTCTTGAGCATGGTTAATTAGGTGCTAGGGATTTAATCATCTAATTTTTGTTAAGTTTTCTTTAATAAAACACCAAATAACATAAGTTAACAATTTAAATTTTTGAATGTTAATGGCTAGTTATGTTTTGGTGGGAAATGGTAATAAGGAGTCTTAAACAAGTATAGCTCCTTCCAAACCACTTTAGATTGGTTGAGGAAGTTTAGAATGTTTATTAAACATTGTTAGATGTTTGGGAGATCATAGAGTATAGACTGGTGAAGCTTTTGTACGAACTGTACCCATAAAATCAATGAAATTATTGATTTCTTGCATATTTTGAGTTTCTATTGGATTGATTGTTATTGTTTGATCATCCAAATGTATTGAGGAATACTTATAAAAAAAAATTTGATCTATTTGTAAAGAATTTAATACTGTAAAATCAATCATATTGATAGGGAGGTTGTAATAGTCTAGTTTTTCATTCTTTTCCTTAAGGCAAAATGATATAACCATCCCCATACTATTGTACTTGTGGCTTGGGTATGGATCATTAACTTACAAATTATGTACTTATGCCTAACATTGTAGGAGAAAGTTGACAAATACAAGTGATCAGTTAGTTGATCAATTTGTGTTTGGAGGCATGAAATAGCCTTGAAAAATCTGGCTATGGAGTAGCAGTAGGAGATTCATCCATTAGAGGACCCCATTTTCTTAATTAAGTTGTTTGGGGACACCAAATTGAAGGTTTAAAAACTCTCAGAAGTTGGAGGAAGCATTGGGACATGTGACATTGCGCTAGCCCTAGTTTGGAGGGGTTTTTGGGTCACATTTGGGGCTTTTATGCTTGCAGAGGTCCAAGATCCAAATTAATTGGATATTTGGTGGATTTGATTCATATCATGATACTTTTGAAGGTTTCATGATCACTGTGTGTTTAACACATACTTCCATTGTTAAATGCATGGTTTTAACCCTTAAATATAGGGCACATTTAGGTTTTGGGTATGTTGGTCCAAAGCACCTCACTGCAAGGTTTCAGTATGTTATAGAATGGTGAAAAAGGTGTCCAAAAGTGAAAAAAATTTGTTTAGTCTTGTGGTAATTTTAAAATTTATCCTCAAGTTTGTACCGCTAGTGACCTACTAGGAGGGGCAATTAGGCCTAGTAGCCAGTTTGAACAATTTACTTGTTGGGAGTTTCTTGTAAGCCTAAAACTGATTGAAACTTGCTAAAAACACCTTTTTAACCCTTTAGTATTCACCTTGGGCATTTAGAAGGTTCTTGAGTCTTTTGAAGGGTATTGGCCATTTGAGGTGTCTTGGAGACTAGTGGACTTAAAGTGCCTAAACCACTCAAATTAGTCCCCTCTTGAGAACCTTGTCCACCACATCTTTGCACACTCTACATCACAAATGATACATTATATATGAGATTGCAAGACACAAGTCATCCAAGGAGATCACATTCTCCAAGAATGAAGAAAATGTATTACAACATATATAGGACAAGACCTAGATCCATAAGAACTCCATATAAGAATTAAATTCCATGAGATCACACAAGGAGGTCTACCACAAGATAAGGAACATTGAACAATGTTCTATTAATCTTTTTTAATCATGGAAAAGCTTCGCAAGATCAGAAAAATCTAATCTAGTCGTTAGAACAAGAAAAACAAATAGGACCAGACCCAAACTAAAGAAATATTCATCAAGAAAGAATGTATCGGGACGATAACCCAGACACAAAATCTTCATGATGTCTAGAAAATATCATCAAGATTGCATAGAATAATGATCCAACTGGAAGGATTGCTACATGAAACATAGAAATAGGAAAACAAGAAAAAATTGAAAAGGAAATATTTTTGGGTGATGCAAGATTGCCAAGGACCCTAGGATGTTCATGCATCAATTTCACTCCTAATTAAGTTATAACTAGAGACTTGGATAAATCATTTCTACTAGGGTGGTGGATCATGCATCTTGGTTGTACTCCTTTTGAAAATTTGTTCCTACTAATGACTTTGATTCTCTAAATGATTATCACACTTCTAGTGTGGATTTAGATCTTGAGGATAAATTTGGCTATTTGAACTTGAGTATTCTCACTTGTGATCTAATTCTTGAACCTTGCATTCCATATCCTCCTATTCAAATTGCATCTATTGTTTCTCTCAATGATGCTTATTTTGCTATAATTTTGACTTCTTTTGATTCAATACAATAGGATATTCATTGTCTTACAGATACAATTCCTTGGGATGACTACTTGACAAATATTGTGGGTTTTTTTTTGGAGTCCCATCTTTCATATTTTGGAAACATTATTGATGACATATATATTATCTTTGATGGAGATGATTCTTCTTTAGTTTTTGTGAGGGAACACTATGACCCTCTTGTTCATTCTATATATTATCATTCTTCACAATTTGACATGAGTTTGAATACTTTGGAACAACATTTGGAGGATTCAATTTATCTTTAGAGGAGACACTTAAGTATTTGGATATTATTCTTCATTAATTTTTACTAGATCTTAGATCATCTTTTTTAGTATTGTGGCCACAAACACTTGATTTGGAAAGGGAAACTTTCAACATTGACATAGGGAAATTTGAGAAATTTTAAGAGACTTCATACATCTTGAGATTTCTTCCTACATATTTCTTTCAAGGTTGGGAAGACTTCATGCATCAAACTTTGGGTTTTTTCTTCCTAAGGAGAGGAATGTTATTCAACAATCATTGAACATATTCTACATCTAGTTTGCAGGAGCATCTACCATTGATGCAAATTCTACATTCAAGGGTGAAAACTTGGTCCCTCTTCTTCTCCTTTATGAGGTGACTCTTTCCTCATACAGATTTTTTTCTTTCTCATTCTTCTTTGAGACTATTTTACATTTCCATCTCTCTTTCAAGGAGGAATTTTTTGCCCACTAGGTTTTCTCCTTTTCTCTATTTGCAAGAGATTTGTTTTCTTTTGTACATGGATACATAACATGACCTAGTAGTCAATACCCTTTTTGCATTTTTTCCATTTGTGTACATTATCCCTAAGTTATACTTAAGATGCACATTGTTGTGATTAAAATGTTGTACCTAATAAGTTATTCGCCTAGGTACTAATCACATGTGTTACTTAAGCTTACTTAGGGACCATATAGGAATATTCCCACTTTAAAAAGAACTCAGCTATAGTGGACTTATCACTTTATCACTTTTTCATTTTATGTGGGTGATAAGTTACCACTTTATGTATCATATCATAAAAGTAAGATTCTTGTCATAAACTTATGCTATCATATGTATCACCTTGGCCTACATAATAAACAGTTCTCTTTTGTAATCTCAATTCATTCCATTTTATTGCATTCTTGATGAGAGTACAATTTATTCTTGTCATATTGATATTCTTATGCTCTCATGCTTTCCATTAGGCCTATAGATCTTGGGTGGATATCTCCATAGCCAAATCTTACACCAAGTGATAAAATAATTGTAGGATTGTGCATGTACACTCCACTCTCAAGAGGTGATAGGTAGGGTTTCATTCACTCAAGAAATTACCTTTCCCCTTTTGAGGTTTTGATGCCTCTAAAAATCCTTCTCTCATCAAAATGATATGTTTTGGGTAACTTCAAGCATGATACTATAACTTTTCCCATGCTCTAGAGATGGTTGAACATCATAAGATCTCTAAAAATAAAGGTTCTTAGTAGTATCCAACAATTAGCTCATTTAAAATTGAATGAGATTTGAGGAGACTCCACTTATTTCCTCACTAAAAAAACATTGATGAACCAAGGATCTTGTGTCTTAGCTTGGATTATGTTTTTGATAATTAAAGAATCCTAACAAGGGGGTTGACCCTTACAAAACTATAGCATGAAGAAAGGGGTGTTGGAATGAAAACAAGCCAATATTAGCTAAACAATAGCAACAGATGTTGTCAAAGGCAAACTAAACAAAACACGTAGCACCAAGGCTAGAAGCCTTCCCAGGTTGGGAAGGCCAAACTCACACCGCAAGTGACGAAGAGTGTTAGCTTAAAGAATAATTCCTCCTATGTCATCAGACCATTGTCCAAGCGATGTTATTCTTGGGCTCCCCAATGAAAGAAACTTTGTTAGGGGTAGTTGTCAAAACAATGGCCAAACTGCTGAGAAGTCATTACATTGGTAGAAAACTCATGTAGCTGAGTAGGAGAAGAAGTAGTAGGTAAGGAATGGTCTACAAGGCCAAAAGGGGTTGCACCATTAGTAGCAAGGGAATCATCTAAATTTGCAGTAGGAGAATGACCTAAATCAATAGAAAAAGAATGGCCCAAATTTATAGCAGGAGAAACACTAGGATTTGCAAAAGGAGCTTCATCTTCATTGTCAACTTGTGAGGATCCATCATAAGTAGAATCTGAGAGAGAATTAGAAGTTCAAATAGTCAAATGAGCCTCATTTGTATCCTTCTACCAAGTAATAACACATTTACAATGTAAAAGTAAAACTCAGTGGCCATATACCTAGTAGAGAAGCATCACCGACATCAAAAGGGAAGGCTCTCACACTCCAACGCTTGATCCCAAGGCCTTTCCCCAACCCTGAGTACTACATCCCCAGTAGTGGTGTGGAGATATCCATTTCAACCAAAACACGATCGAAGGAAGAGTGTCCCATTGTATTTGTAGCTTCATCCAAATTCAAGAACTAGTCAATGGAGTTTCCAATGGATTCAAAGCAAGACATCTTCAAAAAATAGAGTGGAAGTTGGGAAGATGAACCCATACTAAGTGCATGTTGAGTGGTTAAGTAAGAGGGTAGAAGGAGGTTGTCCAAGGTTTGGAAAAAAAGGAATGCTTCCCCCAAACCCATGGCTTTCTCAACAAAAAATCACAATCTTCAAAAGAAGAGAATGAAGCAATAAATAATCCTCTTGCACAAGGGAAGAGCTCAATATTCCTAGAAACAAGGGATTTCCAAGAGCTAGTTACCCAAGAGTGTAAATGCAGAAGAGAAGGCTAAAGGCCAGAAAATCTATAGACCAACCCCCACCTTTGGTAGAAATATACATTATTTATTACATCTGGGCCACATACCACCACAAGGGAGACCTAGGCACAAGCGATAGGCTGAGTTTTCCCTTTTGAGGTCCAATAATGGCAGAAGATTTGGTAGCATGAGCATAACTCCATCCACCAATAATAGCATATTTTGAGGGGGGAACGCCATCCTTGGAAGCCCCATGGGATGAAACTCCTTCACCACCAATGGAAGGAACAACACTATTGGTCACCATAGTCATTTTATCCCACCAGAGAACCCCATCCCAAGGCCTACACCCAAAGAGGTATCATCGCAAGGAGTCGGATCCCCAGCAGTGCCCAAGGAAGGGCCACCCTGCAGTAAACTTGCATCGAAGCCTATTGACGCACACGCACGGGCTTCAATAGTGGAATCACTTAGGCATGATGCTATCATAGCCTGCAACAGCTCATGACCAACATTGACCCTGTAGCCAGACAAAGTTGTTGGGTGGGCGAGAGAAACTCGCACAGTAGACATTTCAAAACTTACCACTAGAAAATGTGGTTGAGGTCATCCTTGGGGTGATGAAATCCCAAGTAGACTTCCTACTAAAACTAACAAGAATATATGAGTACTTATGATCCCCAAGTAGGCCTACTAAAACTAAAAAGCATATATGAGTGTTTCTAATCCCCAATATCACTTTAGCATAAGGGGAGAGCATACACAACTAGCAATCCTTTGGTAAATATAACAAGTTCTTGAAAAAAAGGGATATTTTGATATCCAGACTCACACATAACACAAGGGGAGAGCATACACACTAATGAATTCACCAAACACAACATGTAATTTTCATTACCCATAATAAATCATTAATATTAGCTAATCTAAATCAAAACAACATAAAATCCTATAGTATATGCATTGATAGTTTCAATTATGTCTTCTCCCAAAGAACATCAAATTGCACATATCGAGTAAATTGTCATGATCTCCAAAATTGTTAACCAAAGAATAAAGAGACTGAATTTTAAAACTAGATATCGATAGCATAGAAATAAAATTAGAAGCATAAAAAAAAAAAGCAAACCCATTGTAGTGCCTCAAAAATGTGTAGCTATTCCTATTAATTTCATAGTAGATCGACATGGAATTATGAAAAGTCTATACAAGAGCACAACAAGATGGGCCAAAAGCACGGTAGAACCCATCAATTGTGTAGCTAGATGTGACAAAAGATTTGTGAGTTGATGTAAAAGTGCAACATAACAATTCAAAAGTGCAACTTTGTCCAGCAAGTGATACACTTGCAAAACAACAAACTAAACCCTAAAAAAAACCCTTATCAATTTGAGGGTTAGTCTTCCTATCAAATCAATCATATCTATCAAAATCCAACATAATCAATCAATCCTATTATGTGGAAATGGAGGGAAATTTTGAACTTGAGTAATTAAAAAATGTTTTAACTATCAAAGATAAAGGGAATTATGTTAATTTAATTAAATGATTAAAATTATTTAATTTTTGACACATGAATTCACATAACTATTTGAATAATTCTTGATGTTTGTGTTTTCAAGGATACATGAATCATTCTTTGAATTATAATCTTAGTTAACTATTAGTTTATTATTGATGTTTTCATTCTCACAAGTTGGATGAGTGAGCAACCCTCCTATTATATACACATTTAAATGGGCGAGAAGAAATATCAAGATTCTTGTACCAATTATATGGATACTAGGTGGTCCAATGGATAATCTAATCTATTAGATAGTAATAAACAAGATCAAAGGTCATGTAAATGCAAAATAGACCTAGAAAATGAACACATCATTGATGTGTGACATGTTTAAGGAAAATATATCACTTCAATTCAAAATAAATATAAAGAATATTCTTCTCCATTAGACAATTGTTCGACGGTGCAGGAAAAATAGTTCTTCAGAATCACATTCTTCTCCACATGAGGTGAATGATTTACCTTCCCACTCTTGAGGAGGGCTACTAGCTTGTGTGCTAGAGTGTTGCTTATATTTTGTACTTTGGTTTTGTCGACACCTTTACTATTAGTGTGTTGTTATTGTAAAAGCTAGCACCCCTACTTTTGTGTTGTTCTCTTTGATAGTATCTTGATATGGACAACACTTTTACTATTACTATACTATTATTGTAAATGCTAGCACCTCTACTTTTGTGATGTTCTTTTTTATGTCTTTGGGCTATGGTTATGTAAGGACTAGCCCCCTTGTTAGACTGCTTATTTTAGTCAGAAACATAAAGAATATTCATAAAGAATTAAGGTGGGAATCTTATAAGTTCATCTGCCTGCATAAGATGCATTATGCAAATACAAATAGGTCATTTGGTAGGTGCTACATAAATAGAAACAGATGCGGCTAAGCTCCCTACAAAATGCATTGTTGACCAAATTTTAAAAAATAGTAAGCACAATAGATTTTCATGAAATTTTCACCATTTATTCTTCATGATATGCATATTTTGTGGTTAAAAACCACAAAAAAATTGCAAATAAAATCATTGTGTTTTCGTGAAAAATTTATTAAAAAAAAATTTTGACATTTTTTTGTCTTTGGTGCATTTTGTAGGGAGCTTAATCATTTTCGTACAACACATGCACTACACACACTTGTGCCACATGGGACATCCACAACAAAATAAATTACACTGTATGAGATTGACATTTCTCACAATACACACGAAACTTGGTGATCTTTGTATCATAGGAAATGATCATATACATTTGACATTAGGCAACATTATACCCACATGTGACCACACATTGGATACTAGTTTCAATTGGCAACAGCTAAGCTCCCTACAAACTGCACCAAAGACAAAAAAATGTCAAATTTATTTTGTTGTGGATGTCCCATGTGGCACAAGTGTGTGTATTGCATGTGTTGTACTATGCAAGCAAACAAATGAGAAAAAGTTGTGTGAGTAGTGCATGAGAGCCATGTGCAACAGGGTTTTTTTTAGTGGCAATTATTCACCATTTGGTGAATATGTGCCTATCGGCAGAAGGAAATTGACGAATAAAATGCTCGTATAGTTGTTGACCAGTTCGCCTGAATTTTATAAAATGCTCATATAGTGGTCGGATTGTTCGCCACTATTTTTACGTAATATCAGTATGGTAGTCGGGTTCTTCACCCATATTTCTATTACGGTAGTCGGGTTCTTTGCCATGGATTAAATTGGGTGTCTTCATCGAGGATTAACATTCGCCGAAGGCCCATTCTCCCAAGTAAAAATTTTATTTACACTAGGACCCAATTCGCCATGCATCATACATAATCATGTCCCAAATTCCCACCCTATTCACCCAGTCAATTATTTGAAAATACACGGGTTCGCCAAATATTAGTTGTTAATCATAAGCAACTATCGGCCCTTTCGCCAAAATGGACGATGGAGATTATGAGGCAAAATCTGATGGCTAATATGAAAATGGTTTACTTGTAGTTGTCTATTTAAGAGATATGAGTTTCATTATTGAAACATGCCGGAGAGAAGGAGACTTCAAGAGATTTAGTTGATTCTGAGCTCACAATTTCATTTGCAATCGGTAGCGAACCACTGCCAGTCTATAGTATCTTATAATTTACTCAAGTAAAATTTTATTTGCAGCCTTAATTTGTTGGAGATGTCACAATCAAAGTTAAACAGGGAGAGGACTATTGCAGGTGGAGATGTCCAAGAGAGCCTGAGGCCAACGAAATGCAAAAATTTATCTTCATACTTTGGTGTGGGCAGACATGATAGTGTTGGTCAAAGTGAGGAAGGTACATCATCAGAGGAACCTATACAATTTCAAGGTTCTCAACCTACACAGGAGTCTAATGAACAAATTGGGAAGCCTAATAAATCTGGTGACAAAGTTGCAGAACCTGATATCTCTGATGAAGATGACCTTGAAGAAGAATTTCAAGTCAACAACCAGTACCAGGATGAAGCGATCAACTTCGATGATGATGATGGTTCAGTTAACAGTAACACTAAAGGGAGAGGAAAATCAAAAGAAAAAATTGATCATCAATGGGAGATGGTGAGGAGATTTAAATTTGATTGGGCAGCAAAATATCCATTCATTGAACCCATGGACAATCCAATTGTAGGTGACCTGCCAGTAGAATGCAGATGTATGATTTGTAGTTGGAATTATAAAAAGGAAAAGCAGTTGCAACTTAAACTAGACACCATAGAGAAACATGTTGGTAAGGTTTACGAAACCTCAACTATTGATGGAAAGGAAATAAAAGTGGTAAGATATAAAACAAAGGAGCAATTACAACATAAAAGGAATGCTGAGGAATATTATTTGTTTCAAAAATTTAAGACGAAGCCTGGTGAAGTTCAAGGTTCTATTAATGCTATTTTTGCAAAAATAAGTGAAGTAGAAGATCGCGGAAAAGTTGTCCAATTAAGTAATGTTTTCCATATTTTGAGTAGAGGGCGTCCAATGACAGACTATCCATAAATGAGTCATTTGTTACACTTTCTGAAAGTTCCTAACTATCGTCACTCATTGGTCAATAAATAGTGGATGGGAATTGGCAAGTTGTATTGCCCAAGTTGAAATAGAGGATGTACAGAGAAAAATAAAAGAGTCAACCTTTATTGCATTGTCCTTAGACAAAGTTACAACAATAGATAATATGTCATGGGTATGCCTGCATGTTTATATTGTACAGAATAATGTCCGCCAACCACATCTACTCACTGTTGCAAAATTGAGGGACAATGCGACATCGAAAACTTTATTTCAATTAGTAAAGAACCAATTAATTGAATATGGAGGTATGGATGAATTGACACTAGCGAAGAAGTTGATTTGTGTTGGAGTGGATGGAGCTTCAATAATGCAAGGTCAAAGGAATGGTCTTTGCACAAAGATGCAGGCTTCTTGTTTACCATATGTTGTTGGCATTCACTGTATGGCCCACAGGATGAATCTTTCTTTTAGAGTTGTGAAGAAGTTTCCTTTAGTAAACAAGGTTGAAGATTTAGTAAGAGAGTTCTACTCATATTTTTGTTGAAGTCCCAAACATTTTAGGGAATTTCAGCACTTTGCTGATGGAATTACCGATGGAAACAAGCTTTTTAAAGATGTTGATACCAGATGGATCTCTTTGGATGGACTAGCGCATCAATTTTTTTTCGAATATCAATCTTTGATTGGACTGATGTACGAAAATCAGGACAATGCAAAAAATTAGAGATGTGGCGACCTACTTCAGAGGTTAAGCAATATAGAGACACTTTTGACTTTAGCATCTCTTCTTTCCATGCTAGAAGAAATGACGTTCATTATGAAAAAAGCCCAGCAAAGAGCCATGTATATTGTAGAATATGCTCACTTGTGTAAAATGTCATGCCAAGCCCTCGATAGTCTCTATCGAAATGACCTAAATTTATCCAATGAAAGATTTAATCACTGGCGGAAACTAACAGATTTGGACAATTCTGATAATTATTTAAAGATCATTGAAAATGGGGATTTATGTGTTTGTGTAAGAGGATTTCAGATACCAATGTACTATAGTGCCCCAAAGAAGCGAGCTACAAGAGTTACAAGGGAAGAGTTTACCAAGATCGTCGAGTCTATAGCAGGTAATGCAAGGGACATAGCCTATAAAGTTTCCTCTGAAATAAGATCCCGATTCCAATATGAACAACTACTTGAGGCCATGGCAATTGTGTTTCCTCAATATTGGTCCTTAAAATCTAAGGAAGATTATTGTAATAGGCTGATGACTTTGATAAAGGAATTTTGCAAATCTATAGAATTCGATGGAGTGACAATCAATGGAATTTTAGATGAGGGTCTTCTTAGACGAAAATCAAGCACTTTTGCAAGGACTATGAGGCATCAATATCAATTAATGCATAACCCACATGATGAGGGCTTGGCAACAAGGCTTTGGACAGAACTAAAACAGAGCACAATGTTACGTGAAGAAATTTTAGAGTTCTTCAAGCTTTCTGATCTATGTCAGACCATGATATTGGGTTTAGTGGAGGATGAGAGAGTTTTTAGTGCTTTGGGCTTCCTAAAATCAAAGCTAAGAAACAAACTAGACAAGAATTTGGAAACATGCTTGAGGGTCTACACATCTAGGTATGATGTCAATACTTTTCCTTATCAAAAAGCAATGGAAATTTGGAAGAAACGATGCAAAAGAAGAGGGTTGGGAAACACCATTAACCAATCTCTGACAGCAAGTCCGAGTGAGACAAGTACTGGTGGCGATGGGAGTCATAGAAGTGGAGGTCAAAGTGAAGAAGGCAAAAATGAAAATGAAGAGAACAGTGAAGAAACTAGAATACCAGAATTGGATGATGATGACGATGCAAAGATGAATTGGCAAATTTAGGAAATTTTTGCTAAATTAGCAGTAGCAATCAATAGGTATTTTTTGAACTTATTAACTACTATATCCTATCATTCAATGTTCATTTTAGAAAAGCAAGAATGTATTATGTTTCATCATTAAAATTTGAGAACAAAGAGTATTATTACTATAGAGTGTAGTTTGTAACTTTGTATCGTATCATCAATGATCATTCATATTTGAATTTGAAATTCCTGAATGAAATTTTGTATTCCAATAGCATATAATAGAGTAAATCAACTAAGAATAACTGAATAAAATAGAGTAACTCAACATACATTGAATTGAAAAACATGAAAATTAGATAGAGCACAATTTGTTTTGTATTCATTTGCAATATATTACAATTTACAGTAGTTCAAAATTCATAGCAATATTTGTAGGCTAGTCCAAAAATCCTCTGATGGCAGAACAATTTGGTTCATAGTATAGTCACACTCCTGCAACTTCATTAGCAAATCATATTTGGAAGTGTGACTTGACATCACTGTTGCTTCTAAAACTCCATTCAAAGTTCTCATTGGTTTGATGAAATCCATGAATGTATCTGGAGATATGTTTGTAGGAAGAAAGCGTAAATCAATATTTATTTTGTCCTGCAACCTTATTTTGTAATTTTCTCTTCCAATGAAGTTATTTGCATCAAATCCCTTAGGCAAACCAAGACTTTCCATATTCGCTTTCCTTTGTTCCATCTTTGTGATCTTCTGCTTAGCTTTGTCATCCAATTCTTGTGCTTCCCTTTGCTTCTCACATTTTTTAATGATACTTGATACCTTTACTGAGGCATCAAGGCGGTTGCTAATTCCCTTGTTTGATAGATAACTATCACTCTTACTGTAGAGTTGTTGCATAATATCTTTTGCTTCCTTTTCTTTCTTGACAACATCCATGTTCTATTCAATGTTCTTATGGAGCTTCAAATAACATACTCTCATACTTTGAAGCATTTCAAACCACTCATACAAGCTGTTAGACATCACCAATATTTGGCCCCAAATATGTTCTTTTGCAATCTTCACTAAATTATTGTTAGTATTTGTTAAAGTTTGAATTGTATTATTGGCTTTCTTTAGTTCTTCTACCATTTTTTCACAATTCTCTCTCTCTTCCACTGCTTTGTGTTCCCAATGATTGGCTTTCTTTAGTTCTTCTACCATTTTTTCACAATTCTCTCTCTCTTCCACTGCTTTGTGTTCCCAATGATTAGCTTTATCCGCCTGAGACTCCAATTGCTTTTGTAATTCCTAGTTGGAGGCAAAATTACTCTCCATGATTTTAACTAAATTTTTTGAACTGACTCTTTCTTCCTCTAGTTTTTTACTAATTTCTACCAATTTTCCCCTCAGTGCCTTCAGCTCTGCCTCTGCCTGCTCCTGTTCCTTCACTACTACCTCTGCATGTTCCTGCTCTATATCTACTGATGTAGTGGTTGATTTTTTAATCTTTTTCTGTAATTCTTTCAAATTATTGTCTGAAGCTTTCCTCTTTGCTTTTTCATTGCCAATGTCTACCTGTAACTTTTCTATATTTCTCTCGAGCTTGGTTTTCTCTCTTTCTGCCTTTAGCAGTGCACTATAGACCACTTGGTTTGTAGACTTTGACACATTGATTTTGTCCACATTTTTAACTTTGGAAAAATCCATTTTCGAGAGTGCTAACTTGAAATTCGGATGGATCTATCTGACTCTCTGGTGAGTTTCCATCTTTTTTTGGTGGAATAACAACCATGAACTCCATCATGTCTCTTTTTGGGTCATATGTTGGTAAAACCCTGTTGGATGCAGGTTGTTCCTCTATAGCTGCATTAAGGGCATGAGTCTGCAATGTCTTCTTTATTTCCTTATTCTTGGTTATTGTTTCTGCAAATTTATTAGAGAAATCTTTGAAATGAAAATTTGGTGTTGCAGAAGGATTTGAATGTTTGAAAGGTGATGCAGAGGTAGAGCTTGCAATGCCCCTTGATCTAACTAATGCTCTTTGAGGATTTAAAATTCTAGAGGGTTTTGCTGGACCTGAATTAGTAAACAGTTCTTTAGGATCGAATGTCATTGTTGTCGGTGTTTTGGAAACGGAAAGCTTTTGCTTCTTGACACTATCTTCTTGTATGGGATTCTATGTAGATTCTAGACTTAGTTCCCTCTTTAGAGAGGGAACTTGTTGTATAAGTTGGCCAGTCCCACTGGCACCAGTGACACTAGAAGACCCAACTCCAAGGCTTGCACCACGATCATAAGCACTTTTTTCTATCTCAATTGTATTCCAGCCGCCTTCTCCTGTGGGACCCAAACCACCACCTTTATAACCCATTTTTTCCACAATGATTGCCCCTTTGCCATATGCTTTATGTCGTGACTTGCTAGTTCCACTCTGACTCCCAGTCCTTGGAGTAAATGCAATTGGTGGATTATCATCCTCAATGTCTTGATATTCATCCTCAGTGTCGTATGCCATGCTAGGATGCTCCAAATTCCATAATTTGCTAAACTCTATATCCTCGTCTATTTCATCCAGATCTTCACTGGTCTTTGGTTCACCAAGATCCTTTCTCATACTCCAAAAATCATCCATTTTCTATCCTTACAAGCTTCTGCTAAGCTCTTTGGTATTTTTTTGTTTGATGACTGAGCAGCTTTTTCATAGAAATTGTAGGACATCCTAGGCTGTACAATGCCCTGGTTTATTGTTGTCATAATTTGTGATGACAACTGTTCAGCTAAAAAAATTTCCTCACCGGAAACTTTCTCCAACTCTTTTCTAACATCATCCCAGCTATCCTTGTTTTTCAACTTCTCTAGCAATGGTTTACTTTCATGTTGAAATAAGTTTGCAGAGTTCTTATTAGCAACAAGCATTGTTTGAATGACGTTGAGTGGATCATACTTCCAGTACCACACTAAATCAAATTGAAAAATATCTATAAAAAAATTTGCCACTTTGAATGCCTTTCTCTCAAATGTTAACCCTCCAATTGAGAAAGGTAAGGAAGGGAATATGCTCTTCTTCGATTGGCCAGCGAAGAGTCTATCTGTGCTCTCTAGTTGTACTACATATTCTATTGCAAACACCCTGTCTGTCACATGCATTGGAAGTTTGTGGGATTGCAGTTCTGACCCATAAAACCTTATTACAGTGTATTCTTCCATGAGTACCAGTCAGCCAATTGAATTGTGCTTCCAAGTTGGATGCAATCCCTACATGAAGCAGACAACCTAGGCATTGGAGTGCTTGTTATTTTATTGTACAATGGTGCCAAAAAGAAGTCTACAAAATTATTGTAATTACTTATGTTATCATACATTCTTATCTGATGTGTCCAGTTATATATTGGAAATGGAGTACCTGTCCCCCTCTAAATTTCTACCTTGTTGTCGTTGCTCATTAATATTGTAGCATTCTTGGCTAGCAGAAGATAGCACAAGTAGGTTGTGAACCTAAATGTCTTAGAATTGCCCCTTTTAATCAATGCTAATTGTTCTTGCATCGATTGAACCACGTGTCCAACAAAATTATATCTTACTAGTTCATTGACACAATGTATATCCCAAATGAATTGAAGAATGTTGGCACCCACTTCCCTATTGTTTTCCAGTCCTAGGCAAAATGCTAACGAGGATATAGTATCCTGAACCCATGGCACAAAAATGTTAAAATCATAAGGAGGCTTATGGTTCTCACCCAATGAAGCCTTTGCCTCTGCAAATATTAGACCCTTTATAAATGAATCTTTTTCATCTGGTGGGACTGCCTCATATTGGTCTGCTAGCAATCCCAGGTCAATATGGACATTATAGTTTTGTGGGTCAAACCCTAGGTCTAGAAAATAGAGAAATTCTTCCTCATTTATTGATAAAATTTCTTCCTGATTATTTTTATTCACAATTGCTTTTATTTCTTCATCATAATTTTCTGCACAAATCAAGACAATTTTTGGGCAAGGGAAAACTTCGGGTAATAGCATGTAACCCAAACCAATATCCCATGAAGCAACTTTATTGGTTTTTGCACCTACTGCTAGGTTAAATTTTATAAAATCAAGCCTCTTTGGCCTAGTTGCCTTACTGCACAATGCATATTTAATTGCTATAAGTCTCCTTTCATCATCGATAACAAGATCATAAACATCGTGATACTCATTAGTGAAACCAGGGATTTCTACTAGTTTTCTGCAGTCTATTAGGGCCCGTTTGGACGCAAGCATATCGACCGATATACCAGAATATCAAATTCCGAAGATGATATCCATTGTTTGTGTGCGACATCGAAGGATGGAATTGGAATTCTGATATTCCAATTTTACCCAAAAAATGGGCATATCGTCTTCCACTTGAAAAGGTGGAATTGGAATATCGGGCTCGCATTCCGGTTTCCAAATACCAATTTTGAAAATGTCGTCGGGTCCGCGTGGGTTTTATGATTTTTGACATCCGCTTTATTACCTTGTTTTGACATCTGCAACGGTTATTATTACATCGCGTGTTCGTTGGAAGCCCTCTCTAGTTCGAGCTGCATCTTCCTGCATCTTATTCGAAGCTTCATCTTCCTGCATCTGGTTCGAAGCTGCATCTTCCTCATCCATTTATCTATTGTATGTATACTCCCTCAGCCATTTATCTGCATTTGTATTCATTTCTGCATTTGTATTCGTCCGTTTATCTTTATGGGTAACTAGTGTAAATGGTACATTCATGGACACCCAGTGCCTAACTCGTTAAAATGTTACATACATGGATACCCAATTTCCGTAGCTATGATTAAATTGGTACATAACAGATTCCCAGTGCCAATAAGTGGTTAAAATGGTACATTCATGGATACCCAGTTCCCGTAACTATTTTTAAATAGTTTATTCATGGATTCCAATGCCCATAGCTGGTGTAAATGGTACATTCATGGATTCCCAATGCCCATAACTTGTGTAAATGGTACATTCATGGATCCCCAATGCCCATAACTAGTTAAAATGGTCCAATGCCCATAACTGGTTTAATGGCACCTTGTTTCCGTAGGAGAACCAGCTACAGAATAGGAAAATTATGCAGATTGTACATCCATGGACAATTAACTCTATAATAAAAAATCTCCTACCTTCTGTCAGCCATGAGCCACAGGCCTGTAGGTACTTCTCTCTATGTATGATTTGGATTGGATGCCTCTTTATATACCCTTTCACCCATCTTAATTTCCCCAAATGTATGCCAAATACTTTTCCCCAAGCAGTGATACCTGATAATGGAGTCCAAGAAACATTTGGGATTGCAGCTTCCCATCCCTCTATAAAACCAGAGGGCTCCCCTACCCCTTCCTCCCATTCAGGGCATACAGAAGATCTCTGATTTGGAAAGAGTTGGGATTCTGGGCAATGGCAGCCAAGGCATTGTGTACAAAGCCCTCCACCGCAAATCATCTTCCTTCTACACCCTCAAAGTCATCCGCCTCGACCATGGTTCACCCCTCATAACAAGGGAGATGGACATCCTCAGGAAAATCGATTCTCCCTATGTTGTCAAATGTCAGGGTATTTTCCATGAGGGAGGAAACATTAATTATGTTCTGGAGAACATGGATGGAGGCTCCCTTTCCGATTTGTTGAAGCACAAGACAAAGATGACAGAGTCCTTTAATTGCTAAGGTTGCCAGACAAGTGTTGGAGGGATTGAAATACCTTCACAGTGACTGTCCCTTGTGTAATTGCCACTTTAATGTATTGGTATTCAACCACATTAATGCTTTTCTTCTTGATAATGTTATCATTTGTTCAAGAAGAAAAGCATTAATGTGGTTCAATACCAATAGGCAATACATTAAAGTGGCAATTACACAAGGGACAGTCACTGTGAGATGTCCTCAGTTGTGATTGTCCTTACAGTGAGTGTACATTATCATGTTGTCTTTAGAGTGACTGTCCTCATTTGTTGAAGAAGAAATGCATTAATGTGGCAATTACACAATGGACAGTCACTGTGAGATGTCCTCATTTGTGACTATCCTTACAGTGAGTGTACATTATCATGTTGTCTTTATAGTGACTATCCTCATTTGTTGAAGAAGAAAAGCATTAATGTGGCAATTACACAATGGACAATCACTGTGAGATGTCCTCATTTGTGACTATCCTTACAGTGAGTGTACATTATCATGTTGTCTTTAGAGTGACTATCCTCATTTGTTGAAGAAGATGTAGGAAGATGCAGCTCGAACCAGAGAGGGCTTCCAACGAACACGCGATGTAATAATAACCATAGCGGATGTCAAAACAAGGTAATAAAGCGGATGTCAAAAATCATAAAACCCACGCGGACCCGACAACATTTTCAAAATTGGCATTTGGAAACCAGAATGCGAGCCCGATATTCCAATTCCACCTTTTCAAGTGGAAGACGATATGCCCATTTTTTGGGCAATACATTCAAGTGACAATTACACAAGGGACAGTCACTTGAGATGTCCTCATTTGTGACAAGGACAATCACAAATGAGGACATCTCACAGTGACTGTCCCTTGTGTAATTGCCACTTGAATGTATTGCTATTGAACCACATTATCACTTTAATAAGTATGGTTTGTCAAACTGTGCTTTATTTTAATCACTATAATAAGTATGGTTATCCAGTGTTGTTAGCAGCCTTATGAATGTTTTCAAGTTTCTCAAAATGTAATGACTCTTATTTAATATATCAAGTGCAAACCCATCCACTTTTGTTGAAAAATATAATGGTTTACTTGACAAATTATCTAAAGATAAGGATAAGGCTATAAATATGTTTTATTAGGATTCTAATCATGAAATGGTGCCATGATGGCATTTCCAATTCTTTTGCCATGACTTGAAAGATTTAATATCAACATTTTAAAATTCATTAAAGAGAAATAACATTAATAGTAGTTTGAAATTCTCGTAGTTTTAATTGAAGACTTGGACTTCCTTTTATATTTAAATAGAAATAATTTTCCTCCTAGAGAATTTACTTGGATTCATAGTCTTGTAGCCTTCAAAACCTTTTTGATCAAAAAGTGCCTTGAATCTAGACTAGTTCCCTCATGATACTTAGAAAGACGATATCTGCCTCTTTCTAGGGCAGTCACAAATGAGAACAGCCACTCTAAAGACAACATGATAATGTACAAATACATTCAAATGGAAATTACACAAGGGATAGTCACTGTGAGATGTCCTCATTTGTGATTGTCCTTGTGTAACCACATTAATGCTTTTCTTCTTCAACAAATGAGGACAGTCACTCTAAAGACAACATGATAATGTACACTCACTGTAAGGATAGTCACAAATGAGGACATCTCATAGTGACTGTCCATTGTGTAATTTCCACTTTAATGCTTTTATTCTTCAACAAATGAGGACAGTCACTCTAAAGACAACATGATAATGTACACTCACTGTAAGGACAGTCACAAATGAGGACATCTCACAGTGACTGTCCATTGTGTAATTGCCACATTAATGCTTTTCTTCTTCAACAAATGAGGACAGTCACTCTAAAGACAACATGATAATGTACACTCACTGTAAGGACAGTCACAAATGAGGACATCTCACAGTGACTGTCCATTGTGTAATTGCCACTTTAATGTATTGCCTATTGGTATTGAACCACATTAATGCTTTTCTTCTTGATAATGTCCTCATTTGTTCAAGAAGAAAAGCATTCGCATGGTTCAAGTGACAATTACACAAGGGACAGTCACTGTGAGATGTCCTCATTTGTGACAAGGACAGTCACAAATGAGAACATCTCACAGTGACTATCCCTTGTGTAATTACCATTTGAATGTATTTGTACATTATCATGTTGTCTTTAGAGTGACTGTCCTCATTTGTGACTGCCCTTCTAGTGAGTGTACATTATCATGTTGTCTTTACAGTGACTCTCCTCATTCAAGTGGCAATTACACAAGGGACAGTCACTGTGAGAACTTCTCATTTTGTGAAATTACACAAGGTACTTTCTTGTCTACATATGTTGTATACTCAACCTGCAACTCTATTCTTATGCATTATAGTTGGGTGTTTTCTTATGTTGTTTTGTTGGTATTTTTAGGTAATTCAATGGATCTCATTGATGATATTGATGATGAAGATAATATTGAAATAGGAGAGATTATGAGGAGGACAAGAGTCTTGCCTGTTGTTGTAATTGTTCTTTCCACCCTTGTCGTGTCCATAGCGGAGTGTATAAAAGAGGGTAGTCGAAATATGCGTAAGCGCACAAGAGATGCAATTCCTTTTTATAAGCGTGTTATCAACTCCAATGAGACGGATTACCATGACCAAATACGCATGACTAGACGATCCTTCTTTAAACTAGCCAATATTTTAAGGCAAAAAGGAAGCATCAGAGATACAGAATTCATCACGATAGAAGAACAATTAGTCATGTTCCTCCATACTCTTGGCCACAATTTGAGGAATCGTAAGATTGCCCATAACTTTGGGCACTCTGGAGAGACGGTAAGCCGATACTTCCACAAGGTCTTGAGGGCTATCTTGGCGCTCCATTCGGATTATTTTATACCCCCTGGTCCAAACACTCCTCGAGAAATCAGTGGGAAGATCCATTTTGATCCATTCTTCAAGGTATATCTCCCAGTGGTTTAATTTTGTGTAGAGTTGTAATCCTATTATTGCGTGTTCATTAGACCTATGATTTATCTGACTACAGGACTGTGTGGGAGCAATGGATGGATCGCATATACCAGTCACTATCGATGTCAACCTGCAAGCTAAATATCGTGATAGAAAAGGCAACTTGTCACAAAATGTTATGGGAGTGTGTTCATTTGATTATAAGTTTCAATACATCCTTGCTGGTTGGGAAGGGTCTGCTGCAGATAGCCGTGTTCTAGCTTCAGCTCTATCTAGAGTTGATCCATTGGTAGTTCCCCCAGGTTTGTAAAATATGATTATATTATTGAAGCATACGAAAAATAAGACAACGTTATGACAATGACATTTTGTTTTGTTTAGGTAAATATTATTTGGTCGATGCTGGATATCCTAACGTACCAGGATTTCTCGCACCTTATCGGTGCACACGCTACCACCTAAAGGAGTTTTCAAGAGCAAACCCAATAAACACCTCACATGAGTTGTTTAATCATCGACACTCCTCGCTTAGGAATGTAATAGAGCGTACATTTGGGATATTGAAGCAGCATTTTCCTATATTGAAGCATGCGACATCTTATCAAATCAAGACACAAACACATATTGTTTTGGCATGTTGCATACTTCACAACTTCATTACGATAGAGGACGGCCTTCCATCTGAGGTAGAATTTGAAGAGGAAGATGGTCGTGATGGGATAGATGTACCAATGCTTGAGACATATGGGTTGAGCCAGCGTGAAAGAGATGATTGGGCCAATTTTTGAGATGAAATAGCAAGAAGGATGTGGGAAGACTATAGATCTCGATCTTAGTCGGTTGAATAACTATTATGGCAATGTTTAAACTAATGTCAGATTTCATAAATTTCACAAACTGATACTATACATTAATAAAAGCCGTTATGCCATATTTAGTGTTGTCATGTTATATTCAATGTTGTTATATTTAATGTTGTCATATTATATTTAATATTCTTATGTTATGTTTAATGTTGCTATATTTTATATTTAATGTTAAGTCATGTTATATTTAATATTGTCATGTTATGTTTAATGTTGCTATATTATATGACAAGGACAGTCACACATGAGGACAGTCACTGTAAAGACAACATGATAATGTGCACTCACTGTAAGATGTCCTCATTTGTGACTGTCCTTACAGTGAGTGCACATTATCATGTTGTCTTTAGAGTGACTGTCCTTACAGTGAGTGTACATTATCATGTTGTCTTGAGAGTGACTGTTCTCATTTGTGACTGTCCTTATAGTGAGTGTACATTATCATGTTGTCTTTAGAGTGATTGTCCTCATTTGTGACTGTCCTTACAGTGAGTGTACATTATCATGTTGTCTTTAGAGTGACTCTCCTCATTTGTGACTGTCCTTACAGTGAGTGTACATTATCATGTTGTGTGTGCATCAGATATGTCTATGGATGGTGATGTTCAAGTTATCCAAGCAACTTCTTCTTCCAAGAAGGTGTTCTGGACAAAAGAGATGGAACGCAAGTTGCTAGACTTGCTACAGGAGCAAGTGCAGCTTGGAAAGAAAGCTGAAGGGGGTTTCAAGAAAGAGGCTTCGACAGCCATCGAAAGGAGGTTCAATAATGAGATGAAAATGAAGCTATCGAAGGAAAACTTCAAGAACAAGCTGAAAACTTGGAAACAAGGGTATAGAGTTATGAAAGACTTGAGGAATACAAGTGGCTTAGCTTGGAATGAGACTACCCAAACTATGGATGCTGATGATAGTGTTTGGGATAAGTTGTTGAAGGTAACATGGTCTTCAAATCTCCTTTTAAGTTGAATATATCTTTTTAAGTAATGAAGGACCAATAATGAATTCAATTGTTATGCCATGATACAGAGAAAGGAATTTAAAAATGCTAGAATGTATAAGAGGTAGCCATTTCAATACTACAATGAATTATCCTGTATTGTTGGGAATGACATAGCTGAGGGCACTGTAGCTGCAACAGCTCAAGAGACGGAGGAGGATTTCATTGATGATGAAGATTTCAGTTATCATGGTATGGATAATGCATGTTTTGAGACTGCTGCTGATTTTTCTAATGATGATAACGAATCTATTGATACACCTACATCGAACCAATCTACTGCAAGCGGCAAAGATAACCCTTCAACATCGTCAAGGAGGCAAAAGAGGAGGAGGGGAACATTGGCAGGTTCGTTGGATTCGATTTGTGAAGTGATCAAAGAGATGTCTGCAGGCATTACATCAGGCCTTGCACAGCCTCTGAAAGTGGATAAATCATCTAGTTTGAGAAATGAGGCAGCGGAGTTGCATAAAGCACTTAAAGCAATCCCTGGCCTTCGCGACTCTACTATAATTGAAGCATACGAAAAGTTAATGCATGATCCACAATCAGCCGCATTGTTCTTGACAATGGATGAAGGGGAGAGAATCCAATATATGAAATTGAAGTTTGGACTTTAGTTGATCGATGTTTATTAGGTCTTCTGTTTAAAATCAAAACTAACTAACGTTTCTCTCCATTAAGACTATGTAATGCAGTATGAAGATATTTGATAGAATGAATGGAATGTCATTGGTTTAAGTTGAACTACTAATCCATTTTCAAGTGTTGAGAGTTGTGTTGAAGGGTTGTGCTTGGAAAAGTTGATGTTGTCTTTTAGATTTCAAATGCAATTGGTTTCATGTAATTTTGTTAAGTTTTGAGCAAGATATGATAAAAATACCATTGGCTTCCCTGAAAGTTTGTTTTTTCTAAAAGTTACAATTTGAAAATAGGCATGGTATGGCTCTGTACAGTCTGGTACGAACTTGCACATGATTGATAATGTTGATATTGTCTTTTACCTTTCAAAGACGGTTGGTTTCATGAAATTTCATTGGATTTTGATTAAGTTATGGTATTTTTCATGTTGACTGTCCTGACCCTAACTAGGATTTCCAGCGAGAGTAATAAATTCATAACCAGAGTTTCCATGGTTGAAAATTGATTAGGATCTTGTATGTTAGGTTGAAGCACTCCTTCCTTTGCATTATTATTGGTATTAGAGCCAAGATCATGCTAGGATAATCATGTAAACAGTAAAATTACTCTACAGCTGTTCATTTTATGTACTCTTTATGTATCTGATTTGCAGATTTATCCATGACACAAATGAGGACATCTCACAGTGACTGTCCCTTGTGTAATTGCCACTTGAATGAGGACAGTCACTGTAAAGACAACATGATAATGTACACATACAATGAGTGTACATTATCATGTTGTCTTTACAGTGACTGCCCTCATGTTGTATATTCTTCTCTGTAGATGCTACTGTGTGCTAGGGAAATTCTTAGAATTGTTGGTATATTCTTAGAACTTGTTACACCTGGGATATTCTTCTCTGTAGATGCTACTGTGTACCGTGGTCCAAACAGGCCCATAAATGTGGTTGAATAGCAATACATTCAAGTGGAAATTACAAATATTATAATGTATCTATCTAGTCCTCATGACTGCTCATGACAGTACAAGTGATATTTTTTTAGGGGTGGGGAAAGGTTCGAGACTTTCAGCTGTATGAAGAATCCTTTCTACCTAATACAAAAATGCACCCCATAAAACATTTGATTGGTTCGAGTATCTTTGAACTATTTGGGTCTGTTGACAACACTAGACCAGTGTCTACAGAATGACTAATTTCATGCAAGACAATGGCTCTATCTGACAGAGAGTCCATGCTAGGCTTCATGACTTGATGCATTTTACGTTGCCTTTGGGTGAAGATAGGGAACTGTAACTAGTATCAGTATTGAACATGCTTTTACTAGAACTGCTTGTGCTAATGAATCAGAGCAAAATTACCTTTGTCCTCATTGAAATACATGTTGCATATATATATATATATATATATATATATATATATATATATATATATATATATATATATATATATATATATATATATCTTGACACGTACATATGTGTTTCTCAATCATGAATTGGGTGTTTGCCTGTCAAGCATCAATTTGGTCTCTAGGAATTGTGCACTCTCTCTTACTTTTGAAAAAGCATTTGAGCACTGTGCTAACTAATGAAAACTCTCTGTTTTGAGGCCCATAAACTGATCTTTTTACAGAATCTTGACCATAAAAAAAGAGAGTGATGGAACTCAATCCTCTTTGAATGAGGTCCCACCTGCTCTGCTTTTGGGTCACCGCACTATATAATGAAAGTGCTCATTATTGGCCACTTCCTTCACTGTTGTTTAGGATATGCTCAAGAGACCTACTGCCATTTTTTGGATACTGTCCAAAACAACACCCAAATCAAGGGGAGCAGTATGCAGCACAAGGGGATGGGAATAATATGAAAAAGAGTGAATTTAGTACAATGAGGAGGACAACAGAGATGCCTTTAAAGGGTAAAACAACAAATATAAGATTTTATAATACCATTTCGAATATGATTTGTTTTATTACAAATTAGAAGTATCAGGCTTGTCATGTTCATCTTTTTCTTCATTTCCTACAAACTCCATTTGAAAAGGAACACACCCTTCCTCCATGAGATAACTTTCCCACCAATCCACTTCTGAAGCATTCACAAACCCTATCCACTTTTGGAGAAAGGATCACTAGTTTTACAATGTCTGACCCAGAAGAAAGAGCATAATTATTCTCATTTGCATAGCCCACTAGATAAGGAACACAAATTGTGGCTTCAACTAAACCATTATATATCTCTTTTGAAGAGCTATATAACAAGGGTGTTTAGGAATACATACAATATTGAATGCTTGGAGCAAGGAAAAAGATGAAATGGATACACTAGTGATAGATAACAAGGTGTTGACATTTTGGTTTGCCATGGGAGACAAAGTGAAAAGATGTATGGTATGTGAGGCAAATTCATCTTCTACCACAAAGTCCCTATTTAATTCAAAACCAAATATAACACAAAAGCCATTCCTATTTTGTATAGTTTCTCCACACATATTTAGCATAGAAGTTTCTAGTTTAATTCTAGAAATAGTTTGTAAAGTGTCTGGTTCATGTGTGTGAGCCTACTTCATGTGTGTGGATTATAAGCATGCGCTGTCAGAGTGTCTGAATATTGAGTGTCTTATTGCTATTGCTATTGTTTAATTTTGGGATTGTTGATATAGGTTCATTATTGAAATCGGTTTGATGGCTCTGATCAATGTGCCAAGTTGTCGATGTGGTGGTGGGCAGTGCCAGTTGAAGATTTCACGGTCAGTGGAGAACCCTGGACGACAATATTGGTGTTGTCCAAACAAAAAAAAGGTTGCTAATGTGTATATATTTAATGTTTGTAATGTAACTACTATTTATTATATTTAATGTTTGTAATGTAAATAGTATTCAATACTAATGTAGATTGGGCATCGCAGGGCTATCATGATTGTGGGTACTTTAGATGGGTCGATGACAACCCATCTACATCTATTCGCCCATCTCCAGTTATCCACGATCCAGACATCCGCCCATCTCCACTCATCCACAATCTAGGATTTGAGTGCAATAGTTGTCAAGCTAGGACAAACGAAATTAAATTTTTACGATGCCTTCTCTGTATTGTAATTGCATATCTTTTGTGCGACCATATGCGTAGATGAGCTCAAGAAGTATTCAGTTTTGTATTTTGATATTGTAATATGTGGAGATGAGTTCAGGAACTAGTCAATTTTGTATTTTGATATTGTAATATACGGATATGAGCTCAGGAATTATTCAATTTTGTATTTTGATATTATAACTAAATATTATAATATGGATATGGCATAACTCCTCTTCACCCCAAGTGCGCATATATATGGTCCACATAGTTTTTTTCACAATAATTTTTCATGTTTATGGCTTAGGTGAGCCCAAATCTGGTATTAGTCACATGATTTAACGTTGTTTTCGTGGTTATTGTTTTGTAGAATTCTAACCCAAGTTTGTAGAGGAATTTTGAGGTTAACATAGATATATCATGTATAAACTCATTTAATTGGTCGTGTTTTTATCTTGACAAGCGTGGATCATTTAGGTAAGAATCAAAGGGGGTCATAGAAGGTAATAATAATTAATAAGATTTTTTAAAAAAAACTCATACAAAAGTGAGCAACTGAATGTACTTCATTGGTGTACTAACAAAAGCACAAAGTAGTTGTATGTTCTATGTATGCAGTGCCTAGAGACAAAAACAAGAGTTCGGGCATGACAGAGCGTCAAAGACTCATCAGACTAAATTATAACATTGTATCTGCATTATGTAAAATGAGGAATGCCTCATTCAAGTTGTAACATTGTATCTGCATTATGTAAAATGAGGAATGTCTCCACTGTATCTGCATTATGTAAAATGAGGAATGCCTCATTCAAGTTGTAATTTTATATCAGGTCATGACTTTGTGGGGCTAGACCGGAGGTTTTCTTCACCCAGCTCTTTCCTACCGGTGCTCCTATTGAGCTAGGTTGGCAACATTTTGTAAAAAATAAATAATAAAATAAATGACTTGTTTATAAATTTGTGTATTTTGGGTCTACATATTTTATAAATTTGTATAGGATTTTTTTTTTAATAAAAAAGTTATACAGAATGTTAAAAATTTTATAAACTTATAAACATAATTTTATTTCAAAATATTATAAATATTCAAAATTGCATACAAATGAAATAAAATAAGTATTCAAAAACAAAATAAAATATTATTATATTATTTTATTGCAAAAATAAAATAAATATTCAAAAACAAAATAAAATATTATAATATTATTTTATTACAAAAATAAAATAAATATTCAAAAACACGAACAAAATGTGAAAAGCATCATAACATTTGAAAAAATCACAAATTGTTATAAAGAAATTAAAAACAAATTCTCATTCAGTGCATATTCCAATTCCAAAATGTGGCACCCAAACGCGGAAAATACATCTTCTCGGTCATCTTCCAGGTGCGTCCAAACGGGTCGAACACATATTCCGGATATCATTTTGAGGATATGATATTCCAGAATTGCAGCATATTCCAGAATTGACTATATCCGGCATTCCGTATGCCTGCGTCCAAACGGGCCCTTAAAGTTTTCCCATCTGCTTGCCCTTGGCCTTGAGTTTTTGCTTTCACCATTGTTCTTCCGAAGAATGAAACAACACAGATTCACAGATATTTACTAACAAAATCATAGAAAACCCCAATTTAAGAACTCCCCCCCCCCCCCCCCAATTTAAGAAAACCCCAATTATAAATTGTAATTTCAAAATCAGGTTAAAGTAAATTTTTGACATTACAAAATCCCCTGGCCCCAATTTAAGAAAACCCCAATTGTAAATTGTAATTTCAAAAGCAGGTTAAAATAAATTTTTGACATTACAAAATCGGGATGCATCAGGCTAGATATCTTACCCAAAATTAAACTTTGAAATCTGGTGGATAGATTGAAGTTAGAACAGATAACTCTAAGCCCTAAGGCTCTCACAAGTTACAGTCTCAAAATCTTCGGCGACGGTTCAATAGTTCTTTTTAGCTCTGCAACTAAGAGTAATGTTAAAAAGCTTTCGTTAAATGTAAATTGTAATGGTATATAATTAACTTTCTAAAACATACAACGTGTAACGTAATCTTTCTAAAACATACCACGTAATCTTTTCATCGAATTACACATCAACATGTCACGTTTTCGAAGTGAGTTTTCAGAAAAGCTTTTTGAAACCCATAGTACTTCCAAAATACAACTCCAACCGTTCATCTCTCGTAATCCAACGATTGTCACGATTTTAAATATTAATAATTCAATACACAGTAATGTAAATGAATATTAATCATTAACTATATTCACTTAGAATAGCTTATCCATGATAAAGTTTGGAAACATTAAAATATTACATGAAACAAAAGTGCAATGCAAATTTTTTATATTATATAAGACCATATCTATTAACGATTCTTATAATAAAAACAAAAAATAAAAGCAGTAGCACTTCGAATTTCTTAAAACATTTTCATATTATATTTTTCAACAATTTACAATTTATATCATTTGAAAAACTCTGGTAAGCTACTACCACCAGAGGGAGACACATTAGAGGCCGAGGGACTAGAGAGTAGATGAACTAGAGAGTCATAGACTCGGGGACTATTCGGCTAAGGCTCCCTTCCTTCTGTGTGGAAGTCTGAAGAGAGGAGAATCTCAAAGAATTCGTCTAGCCATTGATAGTCCCCAGGTTCGTCTAGTAGGTACCACTTCCGGAGGAAATCCCTCCCAATCTTTGCCCACTTTCGATGACGGTTGAGCTTCTCAGCATTAAGGTTCAGTAGGAATGGTTGCCTAGGAACTACTCCTAGTTCTAGAATCCTATGCAAATCATTTTCCCAAGGAATTTCAACCCCAATTTGAGAAAATACGACAACATCCACATTGTCGCCGAGGTCCTCTTCTTTGAAAACTTTCCTCATAAGCATAATCATATCCACCTTTTCCCCCCCTAGATCCAATAGAGAAGCCAAGGACCGAGACGAAATGTCAGTGGTGACTCTATACCTATTCTTGCTCTCCAGAAATTCATGTCCGAGCACCATTCTTATAGCCTCCTTGGTGAAGGCTCCGAACTCCATAGTAACAGACGTCAGGATTGGGTCTGTGACCAGGCCCAAAAAGGCCTTCTGGTCCTCCAAGGCAGTGCATCTCAAACGAATTGGAGTGTCCATTCGCAGACTATTTTCACAAATATTCTTTCACAGAGAACCTAGCACTCGCAGACTATTCTCACAAATATGCTTTCACAATCGTAAATTAACGAGCATAGATCAATCTATTTATAACTCCTGATTGTAAATCATTCCCCTAAAGATTTAATTAAATCGCAAGATAAATGGTAACTGTCCAAAAATCTCCAAATCTTTCATATTTAATGCAACACTGGGTGAAATTGTTATTGGAAACAACACTTATGATAAGACATTTTCTATCTTGGGAATAATGAAGGCCAGAAGACTCGTGCCATGTAGGTGGACATAACAATTCTTTATTATAAAAAAACCATAAAACCTATATGTTACCAGAAGTAGAAACAAGAAGCAAAGTACGTTACTAGCGAAATGGCGGCAGGAAATGAAGTTTTACCTTTGATTTAAGATCATCAAATGGTTAGAAAATATTGTCCTTATATGATATGACGTTTTCATTCAAGCATTAACTTTAAGGCATTAATCAATCGAGGTACTAAATAGTTAATATTTATATGATGTCACACCTGTCTGTCAGTGAAAATTGAAAGGCGCCATCAAAAAAACCATTAATTCACATTACTTTAACTGATGTCATGACTCATCTACTCATCGCCATTAATTAATATTTCTATCTAATATTACAGACTCGTTAACACTATCTTATCAATAAAATACTTGTCTCTACTAAATCACCTGTAAGTCTCACAAATATTACACTAAACCTTAGTAACATCATATATAACATCTACACTCATCCTTCCATATATATGTACCTTACTCTTACTAGCATTTGATCTTTCGTACAATAGCCTCACCGAACTAATCATCTAGAATCTAGATTGAACATCTCTGCACTAACACTGCAATATTGTCTGAACACATAAATATGTTGACATCAATGACAACACATCTCCTAAATATGTGAAGGAACATATTTTCCCAACATAATTAAGGTGACTAGTCACAACATGTGTCTTCACCAAGAAGCTATAGACCAATTTGAAGTTCACTTTAGGTAATACCAGGCCATCACACCGTTTCACTTAATTATCATGATAGATATCAATAGTACATTTGACATGAAAATTGAAATCTTAATCAAGCTTCCCTAATAACTAAGTATGTTCTCTAATAGGATTGGGGGGACCATAAATTATAATTAGTGCTTAGGTTAGACCAAGACCTTAACAATATATTCTTAATAATACGATTAAAATTTTTAATACCTTATATTTTCACATCTTCGATAAGCAATTCTACATCAATTAAAGGGGTTTTCCCTTATGATATAGATTCCACCATATATATCTAGGGTCAAATATTACTGTTAAATAACTCGATGACTAAGAAACTTACTTAGATCATGATAAAATCACTCTGGATCTCCTTAAATCTTTCATCAGACTCACACGTCCGTTGACCGTTATATTACAACATATGAACGGCCCAAGGTGAATTTCGGGCCTTTTGTTTGTCTTCATAATATTTATGGGAAAATCTCGGCGAAATCATGACATGTGGTATGATACGTGTATCATACCACGTGTCATGATTCCGCCGAGATTTTCCCGTAAATATTATGAAGACAAACAAAAGGCCCGAAATTCACCTTTGGTCGTTGATTTGTTTTAAATCCAACGGACGTGTGTCGTGTGAACAATGGAAGGTTTCTTTCGGAGGGAATTGGATGCATTAACTCCTTTAGTGAAAAATCTCTTCAGAATTATTCAATCGCTATACCAACTATAAATGTTTTAAAACCATTTGCCATGACAAATATATTAATTCAAATATTTGGAAAATAGTTTCGCCATAATTTTATAAAAATGGTATCAATATTTTGACACATAATTTGCCATCAATATTAATAATTTTATTTTTAAAAAAATTATAGTCGCCATTTTTTTATAAAAATTATATACAGTATTAAAAGATTCACCACCAAATATCCATATTTTGACAGATAATTTGCCATCACTATTAAAAATTTTCCCTCCAAAACACATGTGATTCGCCACAATTTTATACTTTTCGGGAAGGGGGGTTTCCTTAAAGTTATCCCTAATGTGCAAATAGGGTTTGTAGGATGCTAAGCGCATTTATGAAACCAATGCAGAATGCTACATTTGAATAAATGAACATATTGTTTTTAAGGAATAGAATGAGTTCATTATGTGTGTACTTTCTCCCTGCTTTTGCATGCCTTATTGTAAGGGCAACTTAGGCTTTCATCATTTTTTTGGTTACTGTAAATAGAAGAAAAAATAATGTTGGAATGAACTGTAATTCCTCCACTTACATGAGGAGAATTGTATACAAAAAAATTTGCATGAGAAAAATAGATTGTTTAAACTAGAGTTTTGTATGAATATGTTTGTGATCTCTTCTCATTTTAGAAGTCCTTCTATTTGTCTAAGATCCTTATATATTGATGCTATCATAATGATTGAAAGAGTAAGAAAAGTTATATTCCTTCTCTCCCTCTCTAACTTATTTGTATGGTTGAAAAACAATATGCTTAGTTGTGAAAATTTTGAAGATGGAACTAAAATTACAAGTGTAGGATGAAAAACAGATCATAATACATCAAACTATTAAATAATATGTGAAATAATATGTGAAGTATAAGATGGATAATAGATCATGGTAAGGTGTTAAATTATGATGCATTGTTCTTTTCTCCTCTTATTTTTGTCTTCTCTTCAAAGGTTAATCAATAGAGATGATCATGCATTATTAAGTTGTTTAGCATAAAAGAACAAAATAAACTCATATGCTTAATTAAATTATTTTTTATGTTCTTGCATAGAATAATTGAACTCTTTTGTCCTTGTTCATTTGCTAACACGGCTTTCAAATGTAGTTGGTGCCTAATAATTACATTGCGCGTGACAACACCAATTGTGCATCATGTGTTTCTACCTTATAAGAGGCATTGATTTGAAAAGGATGATATTTTACTAGAATTATTGATTTAAAAAGCATGATATTTTACTAGAATTTTGTCTATGATAAATTATAAGCATTGTACAGTGAGAGATTGTCACCCTTTTCCTTGATTGTAAATAAATGGTGGAATTGATCCCATGTTGAAATGTATCAAGATTTAAATGATTCAGGGTTTTCTCATTTGAGAGGCATATCAAGAATTACAACACTATAAACCAACAAAGATTGGCCAAATCTTTTATGTGGTCAATGGGATTAGTAAAACCATCTCATGTTGAAGATAGTAGTGCTTGTAGTGTCAATATAGGGAGATCGTTTCCTTGCCACAAGTTTATAGACTCCCTAGGTTTCCTCTGATTCAGTAGCCATTGTATCATCTTTAAGTTTAGAAATCAATGGCAAGCAAGGCACTAAAACTGTCACAATTATAAGTCCTTTAAGAGTTACTATACTGCAATATGTAAGTAATGACAAGCAATCAACATTGGTTAAAAAATTCTGTAGGGTTTGGCTTTATTCTTTTCTCAATTTGGTTGATTATTAAATTCATAATGAACGTGTTGAAGTGAAGCCCAATGGACTCTTATTGTCCCTCCAATTATGCCTTTTGGAATTATGTGACTCTTCATATATTGTAATTGGTGGCTTTATATACTATTGTATCTTTGTAAGATTATCCTTTGTTAATTCAATACAATCCTCTGCTTGGTGTGGACGTAGGCAAGTTTGTCGAACCACGATAAAACCTTTGTGTTCTTTGTGTTCATATTTCTCTCTGTTGTTCACATCTTTTATGTTATTTTACTTCACAATTGGTATCAGAGCAAGGCAAATTGTTGATTGTGATTTTCGGTGGTTAAAATTTTGAAATCATGGAAGATTTAAAGGTACAAAAAATTTCAGGACAAAACTACCGATTGTGGAGAGTACAAATGCATGTGTCACTAGTTAAGCAAGATTTGGCGCTTGCACTTGGGGGAAAGTCAAAGAAACCTGCGACAATGAAAGACGAAGATTGGGAGATTCTTGATGGAAAGGCAAAAACAACAATTCTTCTCTCATTGTCCCATAATGTCCTTTTTAATGTCTTGAATGAGGTCACCACAAAAGATGTTTGGGACAAGTTGAAAGCTATGTATGAAATGGCTTCAACTGCAAACAAAATTTTCATTATGAAGAAGCTTTATAAGCTAAAGATGAAGGAAGGAAGCACTATGTTGAATCACATCAATGAATTGAACACACTACACCAAGCACAATCGGTTGGCATGCCTCAAGATTATGAGAGCAAGGTTGTTATTTTATTGTGTTCTCTACCAAACAATTGGGATGGTGTGTTGACATCGGTAAGCACTTTGATTTCTAGCAAGAATAAGTTGGTTTATGATGATGTGGTAGCCACTCTACTTAGTGACGACATGAGGAGAAGACATCAAGAATCCTCATCCGGTGAAGCCTTAACAGTGGTAAGCACAGAAAATAAAGAGAGGAGCAAATATAGAGGCAAAAATAATCACCTACATGGAAGGCCTAAATCAGCAAGGAGGTCAAAATCAAAAGGGAGGAATGGTGATTGTTGGTTTTGTGGAAAAACCGGCCATGTTGAGAAGGATTGTAGAAACTACAAAAAGGCACAAGAAAGAGTGTGGGACAGTGAAGCGAACATTGTTCATAACAATGATATTGGCATCCTTATATTGACAACAAGCAACTCTACCTCAAATTCATGGGTACTTGATTCTCATGCCTCCTTTCATGTCTCTTCTTGCACAAAGGCCTTTTTTAATTACCAAGAAGGTCAATTTGGAAGCGTCTTCTTGGGAGACAACAAATCTTGTGAAATTATTGGGAAAGGTGATATCTTATTATAACCAAAAGGAGGCGGCACGTGGTTGCTTAAGGATGCACGTCATGTTCCTAAATTGAAGAAAATTTTGATTTCTATTTCTCAATTACATACTCAAGGCTGCTATACCTTCTTCAATCCAGATACTTGGAAATAACCAAGGGATCAATGATAGTAACAAAGGGAGATAGAATTGGGAACCTATATATTCTTGAAAACAATGAAGTGGGAGTTGCGATGACACTCAGAAAATACCTCGTAGATTTGGCATCAAAGGCTCGGACACACGAGCAAGAAGGCTCTTGAAGTCATGCTCAAAAGAGAACAACTACCAGGTTTGAAATATGTTGATTTAGAGTTTTGTGAGCATTGTCTTTTTGGCAAACAAAAGCCGGTTAACTTCTTGAAGACCCGTAATGACAAAAAAGGCACGCCTTTGGAGTTGGTTCATTCGAATGTCTTTGGACCAACAGAGGTAACCTCCATTGGAGGAGGTAATTATTTTGTTACCTTCCGAGATGATTGCACAAGGAAAATATGGATTTATATGCTCTCTAAGAAATTAGATGTTTTCTCTAAATTCAAAATATTTAAGGCATTTGTAGAAAATCAAATTGGGCACAAGATTAAGTGCTTAAAAACTGACAATGGAGGAGAGTTTTTCTCTTCAGAATTTGATTCATTTTGTGCGAATAATGATATATGTAGGATTAAAGTTGTTCCTTTTACTCCTCAATAGAATGGAGCAGTTGAAAGGTTAAACAAAACTATACTTGAGAAACCTTGGTGTATGCTCTCTAATATTGGTTTGGGCAAAGAATTTTGGGCTGAGGCCTGCAACACAACAGTTTACCTTATCAATCGGAGTCCCTCAACTAAACTCGATTTCGGTGTTCCAAAAGAAGAATGGAAAGGTACGAGGATTTCCTATTCTCATATTTGGATTTTCGGTTGTGAGGCATATGTTCACATACCAAAAGAAAAAAGGACAATCGGATTTTAAATCACAAAAGGGCATATTCATTGGTTATGGTGAGGACCAATATGGGTTCAGAATTTGGGATCTAGTATCAAAGAAAGTAATTCGAATTTGGGATGTAATCTTCAATGAGAAATTTTTCCCAGCTTTGCAAAGTCAAGAAAAATCATAGGTACCGGATTATGTTCCTTTTTTTGAAGATCATTCTGCACATAAGATGTTTACAGAAAATCTTCATCATATCCCTGTCTGTTCACAAACAATAACTAAAGATGAAATCAATGAACAAAGTTTTTATAAGGAAGAACAAAGGACCAGTTTTAATCCAACACCTTGTCGTGAAGTAACCTTTGTCCCTCATACTTGGGATTCCACCACTAGAGAACTCAAGTTTTTCAAACAATTATGCCATAGCAAATCCTCAAGATATTGTTGTTAATGCACAAAATGTTGTACGAACCTCTAGGCATCATTTGCTCCTCCCTTCTCCTACAATGCCATCACATGCAGGAAATAAAGAGTGCCCTCACATCCAAGACTCCCCTCTATTTACCCATGTGGTTTCTCAACCTACGGACACGCCGCTGCAAGGTTTGGGAGATTGTTTCGAAGGTCTGACAGCGCAGACTAAGCAAACATCTCATTTGCAAAGTATTGACCGCTCTACACAGCTTGATGTGCAGCTATATGGAACTGAAACTTCCCGCCACAGTGGTTGTTCTGCCCAAGTAGATCACCTTGGTCAAACACAAATCGCTGAAGGTTCTAATCATTGCATGTGTGTCTCCTCTAGCAATACAGGAAGTTATCCAACTTCCATTGAGAACATACAACCGCATATTGCAGGCAAAGACCAACGTTCCAGCTCCTTTGCTAACGAGAATACTTTGTCTCCACACGGTAATGACAACTTAAATTTTGATCCCCTGATTCACCAACATAATATTGGTAACTCTGCAATCCATAGCAGAGGACACTCAAAATTACTCATGCCCAATTCAAAGGGCAGCGCCCATGAAGCCTTTTCTTCTGACAATATTGGAAATAACAACAATATTGAAACTTCTATGAAGGGGGAAAATGATCAAGGATTGAGAAAATCCACAAGACAGAGAAGGCTCCCAACCAAGCTCTTTGATTATGAGCTCTTATTCGCTAAAGAAGGAAAGCCATCATTATTGGTCTCTGAATACACAAAACCATCTAACTACAAGGCTACCTACAGCGCCTTTGATTCTCACAAATGGCAAGAGGCAATGAATGAAGAAATGCATTCGTTGTTAACAAATCGAACTTGGGATTTAGTGTCTTTACCATTACAAGCTCTGAAAAACAAATGGATTTACAAATTGAAAGAGGAGGATGGAGGCAAGGTTCGTTATCGTGTCAAGTTGGTTGTTAAAGGCTATGGTCAACAACAAGGTATAGATTTTAATGAAATTTTTTCTCCAGTAGTAAAGATGACTACAATACAAACAATTTTGGGATTGGCAACTATATTTGATCTCGAATTGGAGCAGCTTGATGTGAAGACCACCTTCTTACATGGTGATGTAGATGAAGAGCTATACATGGAGCAGCCTCAAAGATTTATCAAAAGAGGAAAGGAACACCTTTATTGCAGATTAAATCAGAGCTTGTATGGGCTCAAGCAAGCCCCAAGGGAGTGGTATTTAAAATTTGATCGCTTCATGTCTAAAGAAAAATTCACAAGGTGTGCATCATATCCATGTGTCTATTTCAAGAAGCTTCCTAATGGTGAATACGTCATTCTTCTCTTTTATGTTGACGACATGCTAGTAGCTGGTACAAGCACAAGAATCATTCATGAGTTAAAAGAACGTTTGTCAAGTAAGTTCGCCATGAAGGACTTAGAGGCAGCCAAGAAGATCCTTGGTATGACAATCATTAGAGATCGGAAAAAGAGGGAGATCACCTTGTCACAAAACATATATTGACAAGGTCGTTGACAGGTTTGGCATGGCTGATGCAAAAATTGTTTCAACTCCTCTCACTACTCATTTCATTTATCTTCTGATTTGTGTCCAAAAACACAGAAGGAGCTTATGGACAAATTTTCTTATAAATCTGCAGTTGGTAGCATTATGTATGTCATGGTTTCCACTCATCCCGACATTGCTCATGTGGTGGGAGTTGTGAACAAATTCATGAGCAATCTCGGAAGCAATTAAATGGATTTTAAGATATCTTAAGGGCGCTTCTAATTATGCATTATGTTTTTGGTAACAATAATGTACAGCTGCAAGGTTTCACTGATTCCGATCTTGCTGGAGACTTAGATAAGTGAAGGTCTACCACAAGTTATACCTTCATGTTTGCTAGAGCTGCTATTAGCTCGGTTTCAAAGCTTCAACATTCAGTTGCTACATCGTCTGCCAAGACTGAAATTTGGCTCTTTCCGAAGGTGCTAGAGAAATGATTTGGCTTCGAAGATTGTTTACTAATTTGCAATGCCAACAAAGCGACTATGTTTTAATTTGTGATAGTCGCAATGCCATTTTTATGGCTCGTTCATCATGCGGTTGAAGAAGGCAAGCTAAGAGTGGTAAAGATTGACACCAAAGTCAATCTGGCAAATATCCTAATGAAAATTGTCTCCAAAGAGAAGTTAGAAAGTGCCTGGACTTCTCTTGGGCTTGTTAAGAAGAAGTAAACCAGTAATTAGAGCAGGGGGTTGGCTGATCAGTAGTGGCGTCCATTGAACTTCAGGTGGGAGATTGTAGATGTGAAGCCCAACGGACTCTTATTGTCCCTCCAATTATGCCTTTTGGAATTATGTGACTAGTCTTCATATATTGTAATTGATGGCTTTATATACTGCTGTTGTATCTTTGTAAGATTATCCTTTATTAATTCAATACAATCCACTGCTCAGTGTGGACGTAGGCAAGTTTGCCGAACCACGATAAAACCTTTGCATTCTTTGTGTTCTGTGTTCATATTTCTCTCTGCTGTTCGCATCTTTTTTGTTCTTTTACTTCACAAAACGATGGCAGGCATGCTATTACAATGAGCTTTACAAAGTTCTGAGACTGTAGATAGCCTCTGTAATGAATTGCTTCAAAATAATAATGATAATGCTACACCTTGCTAACCCAATTTAAAAGCATCTTACAAAAAAAAAATTAAAGGAAATAATCAGATTTCATAGATATCAACATCTGTATCTTCTTTTTAAGCAGCAGATTACAACCTGATGAGTGTATGTTATATCAAATGCCATCCTTTGACTAAATAACAACAAACAGGGGATTGTGTCTGTCAAAGTCACCCAAAGGTCAAATCTGACCCAATTATGCCTCCACAAGTTCTAAATTGAGTGGATAGCATAATCAAGAAACATTCCATTATCCTCACCAATTCTCTCAACCAATTGAACTCAATACCTTACATACTTTGGTTACTGCCTTTCAGCAAAATCATGTCAATAATAGTTATTATTATGTCCTTTTGGAAGGTATCGTGCATTACTACTTCTGAGAGCACTAAGTCAAGATCACAATATTCTGGTTATTAGTTACTGAAATGACTCCTGGAGCAATCTTCAATTTGTTTTTTCTTTAAATTTAGATTTAAACAAAATTATCACGTAAGAATGGTTGAGTGCCTGGTGTCACTGAGTTTGGGCACCTGTGATGCTGTACTCAATTCCCTTGAGGTATGAGGATAAGCTCCCACAAGTGTGACCTAACTTCGACCAATTAAAAAAAAAAAAAAAAAAAAAGTTGAACTTGGATTTTGGCCATTTAAAGAATATTAGCCATAGTTGTTGGAAGTCATGCATTTCATACTCCCTCCACGTATCCCCCAACTTATACTACAAAATTTCGAAAAAGAATCCGAAAATCAAAAAGCTTAACAACACTTTCTCGACCAGAAAACATTTGACTTAGCAATCTCACCAAATTAGATTCGAACGAATATTTCCATCATGTAATCTTGAAATTTTGACTGAACGCTAAAGAACCAAACTATTTCTCGGTTCTTTCCAATAGGATTCTTAGACCAAGGTTTTTTATTTTTTTCCATATAATGTTTTGTTCTATAAAAAATATAAATTATTACTAATCAAAAATAACTATAATAAGAAAGAGTAACTTTGATGGTAACATTTTTTGCATAATTGTAAATGCAATCAAACACAAAATTCTACTAACTGGGAGATCAAAAATATTAAGGGATCGACCTAGAAAAAATTAGACATGTTGGATTTTTACTCTATTTAGCATTTTTTCCATGGAGGAAACAAATCTGCTAATGCATTTACTGATTATGCAATTGAACACAGCATCAATGAATGGAAAATCACCAGCGGGAATAAGAGAGATTTGAACTAAGAACATAATCAAAATGGCACTTGAGATATTTTGCACCTTTGTATTTGGTGATATAATGCCTCTATTGGGTCTTGGGTACATATTCCCACTTAATCGTAGCTTGAGTAATTTCTGAAATTTTTACATATGGTAGCAAACCCCTAGTCTGAACTTATGGATTATTTTTTATTCTTTAAATTGCAGAACAAAATGCTAAATAATGGTGTATTTGTACAGCTTGCAAAGATTGTTTTTGAGAAATGATGGTATCGTTAAGATCCCCAGCAGATCATCCATCGAAAACTATCTACATACTTTTACTTAAGTACCTAGTGTACAATGATTAATTCAGAGAAATAATGGTTAGTTAAGATCAGCAACGCATCCATCCAAAACTATCTACAGACTTTTACTTAGGTATCTATCAAAAGACATTTTTAAGGAATTGATAAAGGTACTGAAGATTATAGTCAAAAAGGTAAATTTGCCCATTCGCCTATACAATGTTGTTGAGAGCACATTCACTACGAGATGACAAAGACAAGAAAAATGTCTTTAAACATTAATTATAGAAAACAGTCAAATACGGTAGAAAGGTAACAAATGCAAACAACCTACAAACATCTACTTGCACAAGTACATTACCACAACATCTTCGCATGGCATTGATATGAAAATCTTTATTCCAATGGTTGCTAATAGAGAGAGTTAACTCGTCTTTGTAAAGGTGGCCAACTTTCTAGAACAAAAAGAACTCGGATATAACTAAAAACAATTGCATATACATATTGTAGAATACTGATCATTTTAATGTGCACTTTGCTTCATTCCATCTAACTGCAGATTCATTCAAGCAGGGAAAGAGTCACTGGGGTGAAATTAGTTTCTGCCAAAAAAAACTCCAAAATTGCCTACTTAAGTAATGGGTAAGAAGTTTATTAAAGAAGACAGTAGTTCAGGAGCGTAAGGCAGTTCCAAAGGGATAAAAATGAACCATTCTTTGAAATCTCATTAAATTGATTAGCAGACTGCACCAAGTGCCAGCGGCTATACAGTAAAGTATATTCCCTAGTTCATATATTAATTCATAGAAAGGGAACTGAAAGCTAAGGAAGCAGAACATAGCTATCCCGTATCTTAAGAGTTGCATGAATATTAATGAGTGAAAAATGTATTACATCAAATATGATGCACAAACAGCAACAACTAACATATACATTCTACAAATACAAATCTAAAAGAATCAAAAATCATTACATACCTTACTCAACAGCTTACAACTGAATAAAAGGTTAATTTATTGTTGTGCTATATCCGTATAGAGAACTCTATGTTCCATGGTTTAAAGCCTCATAGTAGAAGCCATTACCACAGAGTGTATTGAGTGTTAAATATAGTAAATGAAGAAATCAGTTCAACCAGCTTAAACTTTGAAAATGACAAAACTGGTGTACATATCAGCATGAAAATATTTCACCAGCATTTACAATAACTCTTTAACTATTTAAAGGATTCAATAACCATGGCATACTAAACCATTGTCCAATTCTTACTCCAGATTTCCTAAAAACAGTATAAGTGATGTGACATTAAACAGTCAATAAAAGCTAAAGTTTTTGCAGCACAACCGAATTGATCAACCCTGCTTGCTCTATTGTCTGCATTGGATCATTCAATGGCTTTGGAGGAAAACCCATTGCTTGGAGTTGATATGTTGAGCCACCTCCTGGCCTTGCAGCATCAATAAATGCCCGAATATCAGCAATAGTGTGATGGTAATTGAAGCGAGCTACCATGCGTGTCCCATCAGACAAACGAAGCTGAATAGATGTAGACGGCTTAGAATCATCTACTGCAAGACCACGCAATGGCTGACTACTCTCTGGCTGTGATCTTGAAGGTATACTGGGTGCAGGTATACTGGGTGCAGGGACTGATGAGCTGGAACCACCCAATGTCCTGCCAACACCTTGAAAAGGTGTATATGCTTGTTCTTGAACCTGTAGGCCTCTTTTTGTTACATGATATTAATGAAAATAAAAACCTGATCTGATGAATATGAAGAAAGACAAGAACCTAAAGAATAAAATATTTACAGGGAACAAAGACCACAAGGTTCTTTACAACCATCTTTAAACCCCACAAAGCATTGATATTCATGCAAGTAAAGAATTGAAATCCAAAAGCCATGCAAGATAAAATCAATGAGCCATAAAATATCAACCCCAAATTTCAATCTCAAAAAAATGATAGCATGTGTTTGAAAAATTCCAGGTAATTAAAACATACAGGACAGTCTTCATCTCTCCTTATCAGATTCACGTGTACTGGAACCCTCCTATCTGCTGGCTCCAACTCCTTTGGACATTCAGATTTCTTAATACTCTGCAGGGACATATTTTCAGGCTTGTTAAGAAACAGTTTTCATTTTACACTCTTGAGTTTTTGAATCACATTGGGCATGGTTTCAATACAGCCAAAACATGATCATTACACATACCTTAAATGTTATTAATTAAAATTAGGTTATAGAAAGTTTATATTCCATTAATGAATCAGTGCATACCTCCAGGAATGGTCCATTTTCAGGGTCATCAAGCCTCCGCAAAGGACTGTCACCTACAGTAAATCCATTCCTCCAAAAGGTAATGTTGTGTACAATAGGCTCTGGTGGTCTGGGCGCACTTGGGACAGTCTCTCCTGAAAGCAACCTCCCAACGCCAGTGAAGACTCTTGAGCTGGATGATGGTCGAAGTTGATCAGGAGGCACTTCTGTAGCTCCAACCCTTCTAGCCCCATCAAAAATACTATCAACATCATTACTTCCTTTCGATGGATCCTGTACAAGCATGCCACTGCCAAAGGATTCCAATAGATTATACTCTAAATATGATGAACTTATATGGTAAAAAAATTAAATGGTCATATGATAATGAACAAAAGATTAAAATTGGTAAACACTTGGTTGTTTGGTATTCTATAAATGAAGTTAATTAAACCTAGGTAAATACTATCTTTCTTTGCATTAATCTACTTGAAATATAACCATAAACAAATATGTAACAGTAAATACAACAGCAAACTATCAACTATCAGATTTTTGTACCCAAAATAGACTAAATGCAAAAGCTGGGGAATGGAAACTAGTTGTGAATATAAAACTTGCTGGAAACGGATTCTGAAGAAGGGTTGAATGGTTCCCAATAAGTCATAGCTTTCTAGCATCAAAAGAGAAAACTAACATTTGGCCTGGAAACCTCTACAGGGCACTAGAGTTGGGGATGGGCATTCACACAGGTCACAGACACTACTTGGACGCCAGTGTCACACATTTCGCAGTCTGGCACTAGTGTCTATGTCTCCCAAAGTGTTGAACCTTTTTTGCAGATGCTCTGCCTTGTGCCTAGACCCCTGTTTAACTTGTACAACCTCAAGAAACATCTCTAATACCTTGAATTTGATACTCAAATGTCTGAATATCTTAAGGGGAGAAAAACTGAGGTCTGGCTATTTAGGAGACTGCCTCAATCAATCCCCTAGGTACTATGCTTCAACCTCAACAGTGGCCTTGGTCTGGATATGAATGTATGATTCCAAAGTAAGGTGTTTGTGGTGTGTAAGGTGTTGCAACTACCAAAAATTCTAGGGAGATCTATTGCATTGGTGGTTTGTGTGTGCAATAAAGGTCAAGCTATGAGATGGAATGCCATTGGTGTGTTAGGAAAAAAGATCCGAAGGATTTGAATCTGCAGCAAGTGCTGGGGAATAAAACTGAGAAAAAGTGTTAGAAAAACATTTTTGATGAGTCTGATGATGGTGATAATTTTGGAGGGGGGGTGGGCTAAATGGTTCTTGCAAAGTTTCAGCTTTTTAGCATCAATAATAACACCGGTATTTTGCCTAGACAACTCTTTAGGACACAAGATATACACCAAGGAAAATAGAGAATCTGAAAAGGGAAACCAAATCACTAGCAAACAAAGATATACATGCAAGTGCAGACCATATACTGTGGTAGAAAATATAAAAAAATAGAAGTCAGAGAGCATTCCCAGAAAATCTAAGAATTCTGAAACACAGACGGATTCCAGAGGTGTGTATGTGTATGTGTGTGTGTGTGCAGATTATTAATACAAATATCAGATAATTACTTAATCTTATTCAATATAGATATATACTATTCCCGTATCCTGATGATATGGATCATGGAGTATGATCCAAAACATTGATGGTAAAAATATTCTTTCACAATCTTACCCAGAAATATCCTGCAATATATGTACACTACCAAATATATGCACTACATTACATGCTACCACCTTAAGTCTGTTACATGAATTGCACGTGATTTATATGCATACTCCCCGGACTGTAATAATTAAATTTAAATATATGAAATGTAGAGTACTTATTAGATTAGTACCTCACAAAGTGGTAAGGCCTGCAGTGGAATGGACTGTGCTCAGTGCTACATCATACAAAGGCACTAGATAAGGCCTACGGTGGAACGGACATATGTTACACCATACAAAGGCAATATTGTGAGGGATAATCTATATGGAAGAATTATTGTGAAAATCCATAACCATAAGAGATGAGCAAGGTAGAGTGATGGAGGAGAACAGTGCAAAGGTTCCGCTAGATATGCCAACCCCATGAAGCATTGGGGCCAAGGGGGACAGAGTTTCCACTCTGGGGCCTAGGGCAGTGACAATGAAGGGCACCTCCACATGTCTCCTTATCCCATTCCTCCCTATGGTTAGGGTCATGAAAGTTAAATGCTATAAGTAGGATTCCTAAAATCCAAATATGCATTGATTATTGTTGTCCCACCTCTAGGTTAGAATTGTATATCTCTTTGAATTATCAATTTGTAAAGCTTAAGGCAGATTATATTACACTAACAATATAATTAGTTTATATATGTATATGTTCACTTGTCCCTTATTTGGTGATTACAGAGAGCCTAAATCAGGATTTAGGCTTGTTAAAGAACATTTTTATTGGTAAGGTTATATCTCTAACCGTCTTATAATTCTTATTCTAATGGAAATTGTGATTCTAGAGCAAAAATTAGGGCAATCCCAAAAAGGGGACATTACACTCAGATGCTTTTGCAATCTGACATTGGCGTATGTCACTTTTGCAATCTGGAACCGGTGTCTATGTCTCCCAAAGCCTTGAAACTTTCTGTAAATGTTCTACTCCATATCTAGGCTACTGTTTCACCAAAAACAGCTCTAGAACATCTCAAAAAATGTGATTTTGATACTTGAGTGTCCAAATATCTGAAGGGAAGAAAAAACGAGGTTTGGCTATTAAGGCAACTGCCTCTGAAGGGAAGAAAATTTGAGGTTTGGCTATTAAGGAAACTAACTCAACCGATCCCCTACGTGGTATGTTTCAACCTCAAACATAGCCTTGGTAAGGATCTAAATGTGTGCTTCCTATGTGAGGTGTTTGTGGTGTGTGTAAGATGTTACAAGTACAACTACCAAAAAACCCTAGGAGATCTATTGCTTTGGTGGTGTGTACTTGTGCAATGAGGGTCATGGTAGGAGATGAAATATCAGAAATATGCTAGTAAAAAGATTAAAAAGGATTGAACCTACAACAAGGAATTTGGAGAGGATATCTTGGCAAGTGCAACAATGGAAGGTTTGGTGTATAGGAATTGGAATGGGAATCTTAAAGTGTATGAGAGGGTTAGGAGTAAAATACGGATCCTAGAGTGAAGAAAAAGGTTTAAGAAATTAAGATCCAAAAGGGGAACTTCAACTATGGGGAATCTTTAAATTTTCGGCCATGGCAGATTGTAGATGGATGGTGGATATTATCTGAAAACTTAGTATGTGCGATTTCTTTGGGGAGAATAACGGTTGGCACAAATTAAACATTGAGGGGGCTTCCAGGGTAACCCTGGAGTGTCCGGAGTGGGCTGCATCATTGGAGACTGGCTTGGGCATGTGGTTTGCAGATCTTGATTTCCGCAGCAACAGGGGACAAACAATGTTGCAGAGCTTCAAGCTCTAATCATAGATTGAAACTGTGTTCAAAACTAGAGATACGAAAATTGGAAATTGAAAGTGATTCTACACTAGTCATCAACGCATTAAGGAGTACGTCAGTGATCAATTGGAAGCTGAAGGCGCTGCTTGATGGAGCACTACAACTTGCTGGTAAATTCAAAGAGGTTTTGGCCAACCATGTTTACCATGAGGCCAATTTGCAAGCCGATAGGATGGCTAAAGGGTTGGTTAACAGAGACGTACTCACTTTCTGAGATAAATGGGACAGAGATGGCAACTTGTGAAATTGCCTCATTTAGACCAACTGGCTGCCTTGGAAAAGAACAATCAGCCAACACATGCACAGAGACGCATTTGAACAAGTGACGGGCAAGTGTATCATAGCGAAGGTGGTCTTTCTTAATCCGAGGTCTTTTTAAATGGATTTCATGCATAGATAAATCCTTCAAGTGATCTAGCAGGAACAGAAAACTGGAATCATAATTAATGGTAGAGTTGGGCCTTACTCTGTCACAATAATTCCAAGGAAGTTCAGCTCTCTTCCCTCATGTGAAAATGGCATTCTTGGGCTTATCACAATGCAGAGGTTGAAAGTGGTTGTTACTGGGTTCTGCTACTTAGACCTGGATCCTGGTACTAGTACGGTTCGAGTACTGGTTCTTCCTGGGTGCTTGGGTTCTCTGTGGGTCCTTCTGTGAAAGACCCACAACAAACCCCGGCACCCAAGAAGTATTGAGGGTGGTACCCAAGCAAATATACCAAAACATGTGCATGCATATGAAATAAAATATCAAAGTAAAAGCTAGAGCCTAGAAGACTAAGGCCCTATGTCTTCCTATGTGTACGTCTAAGAAAGGTCATGGAAGATTCTGCAACCATCTTTTGTCCCTATGTCTGAGGCTCAACCTCAGTGGCATCATCATCATCCTCATCATAATCCTCATAATCCTCAGATCCCTCACTCTCAGCCTCAGGGTCCTCCACTGGGTCTCCTCGCGCTCTAGCCTCCTCCTATGCCATTGTTACTGCCTTTGCCTCTCGATCCACCTAATCAACCCATTCCAAGTCTTCGTCTGAAGACAAGATCATCAATCTCACCGTTTCACTCTACTAATGGATCAACCTCCTCTAAAATGATAGGAGATGTGTCGGTGCCCAAGATCTATCTATGACGAAAGCAAAGGTTATAATGCACAAACTCAAGATCTATTTTCTAAAACCCCTATATTCTTCTCCCAAGCCTTTTTTCTCTCTTCTAAGTGTTTGCAAATGATGGAATGACCTTTTTAGGTCTTAGAGAAGGCATATACACAAAAACAATGATTAAAAATAATTAATAAGAACTATTTTTTGCTTTTTAATGACTGTTGGACGCAGCAGAGTCCGAAGGATGGGACTTGCCAAGTCCACCAAGTCCTTGGACTCGGCCAGGACTCGGCCGAGTCAGCTTGCTAAGTCAAAAAAGACTCTGCAAGCCTGACTCGGCTCAGGACTCGTCGAGTCCTGTATCTATACTATGTATGATGCTTCTGATGAAGAAAATATGAATATTAAATGTAAATCAGAGTTACAAGACTCAGCGAGTCCAAGGCCGAGTCCACCCAGGCGAGTTTTTCGGACTCTGGACTTGGGACTCGCCGAGTCAGGGAAGGACTCGCCTGGACTTGCCGAGTCCATGGACTCGCCGAGTCCCGAGGCCAGGACTCGGCCGGCTGGCAGCGTTAAAAGGCGCTTTAAAAAAACATTTTTAAATTATTTTAAGTCATTTTTAATGTTTGATTTGGCATTTATATTATGTCTTTGACCTAAAAAGGTCATTCTATCACTTGCATAAGGAAAGAAGAGAGAAAAAAGGCTTGAGAGAAGAGGATTAGGGTTTTAGGAAGAAAACCGGTTGGCTCTCATTCAAGGATTGCTAATTGTTTGTTCAACTTTGTTGCACTTTGTAGCTTGCATGTAAGCATTGAGAGGAGTTGAAAGACGCATTTGGAGGAGGCTTCTACAAAGTTGATTTGCATTTCTATTTCTAGAGCAAATTCCAAGAGGTATGTTACTTTCTTTTTGTTGTTTTGTATTTTTTTTTGCATTCATGAATTTTTTTTGTTTCTATTTTGTTTAGTATTTAGTATTTACATTTCTTTAATTCTTTAGAATCTTAGATTTGTTCCTAGTGTTGGTAAACCGTAAAATTGATTTTCAGTTTCTATAATATATATTGTAGATGCTTATTTTGTTTTATTTATGATATATTGCAGCTGCCAGCAGTCATCATGTCTCAGACTGCGGGTAGTGGAAGTGGAAGTATGCCTAAAACGAACCCAGATGCAAACCCTGTTGCCGTAGTAAGGGATGAGGCTTGGTTACATGCCATCCCTGGCCACAAAAAAGGAGTCGTTACATGTTGGCATTGCAAGATAACACATAATGGGGGAGGCACTAATAGGCTGAAATATCATCTTGCACATATACCAAAGCGGGATGCTAAAGCATGTAAATTTGTTCCCGAAGATGTCAAACGCAAGATGATAGCTATTTTAGAGGCAAAGGAATTTCTATTTATCTCAATTATTGTGTATTAGATGTTAATTGACTAAATGTTGCAGGAAAAAAACTTAAAATCCTTAAAAATCTTTGCATTTCATGGGTTTTTTGATTTGCCGAGTCCGAGTCCGAGTCCATTTTGAGCTTGCCGAGTCCGAGTCCATTTTGAGCTTGCCGAGTCCGAGGTTTGGAACACTGATGTAAATAGTAATTTGAATTTTCATTGTGTAATGACATTTTAAGACTTTATTTAATTTTCACAAATTATGAATATGACATATGAGGTATTTTATTTAAAATTGTATTTGGCAATTATGGATTTATGACTATCACTCTTCTTTTTATATTTAAACTTCAATGTCTGAACATGTATATATAAATTTATAATACACACACAAACAAACAAACAAACCCAACCCATAGCCAAGGAAAAAAATTGTCATACTTGTATGCCTGAACCCTGTAACCATACCCATTACGGAACCCAAATCAGCAACTTAGTTTAAGTCATCTAGGGTTAATGCTGAAAGCCATCAAGATGGTGCTCTGGGTAGATTTTTCTTTGGCAGACAATCGTTATCACATCAACATGGACATCTCATCCCGCTACATAGCTTCCTTGCTAGATTTAAGGGAGACACGGAGAATGGTGCTGACAATGGAAATTGAACTAGACTTTCTGGGAAGATTGGAGGAGACTCTGCTAACAGCTTGGAGAGGGGTGGGCATCCCTATTGCACAAGACATCCCATAGTATCTAGAGGAAGGTGCACAAGTTTGGCAGCTACCTTTTCTAGCCAATTTTTGCACAAATACACTGGCATAGCATCATGCCAAAGTTGAAACAAAATGCTCCTTTCTCAAAAAGATAGCAAATTTGGAGCCCATTAATGAGCCAAATTGTAACTATGACTTTATCAACCTGAGCAGAAGACAGCGACTGATAATGCTAACCAATAGTCAGAATATAGTAGTATAGAATCTAGATAAATTGGCTCAACAGGGTTTTGGATATTCATGTTAAAATCGAAATATTTTGAGCATTGTAACTGGAAAAAATTAAGTTGGGACGCCTTGTGCTTCACCCTGTTTTGCTTTACAAGGCTATGCCTGGCCGTATGTAAATTTCATATCATCAATATAGACCAGCTATAGCTACAGCTTATCCATCAAAAAAATAATAACATATGTGAAAATGAATCACCTCCCACAACATGTAGCCTGTTGTAGCAGTAGATATATAAATTAAAACATCTGATAGTGTTCAAATGCAAGCAAACTGTCAGGGATATCTCTAGCGGCTCAAGCAACACCTTCAGAACTCAGTTCATAACCGTAACTGTGTAAAATCACTTTTCTCCTAAAGTTAACTAAGTATTTGCAGATGAATTAATAAAATGGTTAATACTAGAGTTAACATAATTTGCAATATGTAATATTATCCAAAATAGATATAGATAGCAATGCATACTATACGTGTGATAATTTATAAGAACTCTAAAGGAAATATCTAACATGGTAGATTGAATTTTTTTAAAAGCACATAAAACAGTCATATTATCACCAAATTCAAATATTATATTCTCAAATCTTTTATCATAAAGAGTTTCCGCACATGGAACGGTCATTCTCATTCTAAGAGGATTTTGGTAGGCCTTAGCCCTCATAACTATGGCACATCTAGGAGGAACAAGTTCTTATTCAGAACTAACATAGATGCTTCCCAAGCATCAACACAGCATTCTCCAGTGTAGTTGCTCAACATGCATACAACATGCTCCAGAGTAATTACGCAACATGCACAACAGACCTGGCCAAGGAAATCCCGAGTGTACAATGTACCCCAAGTTGGACACACACTTTATGCCCCCTTCTCCAAGCTCATCGCCAACCAAGCCACCTTCTTCTTTCTTGAGTGATCTCCAGGCCCCCTTCTCAAGACTCACATGAATGCTCTATATAACATGTTAAAAGGTGGTTTCCAAACCATCACACCCTTTCACAAAAGATTCCTTTTAATAATTATTTAATAAATAATTATTCCTCTCCCTTTTTAAAAGGTTTTATAAATATTCTTTTATTAATCTCTTCTCTAACCAAAGGACCATCATATCCTTTACCTAAGTCACAAGGTCTGAGTTCAAGTTTGAGTTCGGCAACAATAAAGTTCGAATGAAGTTCGGGCAAAGGAAAAAATTCGAAAAATATTTGCCATTAAATTCGTCTTATATAAATTTAAGAATATTAAAATATAAATATGTTTCAATTTTTTAATTTATATATTATACATACTAAATATAACCAATTAAGTATATTGATAATTAACAATATAAATTAAATGTTTTAATATTAAACAGTAGTAAATAATTAACACAATAATCAAAATTTAAATTGTTCTATTATTAATTTCATGTAATAATAAAAAAAACTATATCGTGTAAATTTTTTTATAATAATCATATATAGCAATTTATTCAAATTTTATATATACTCATATTATTAATAATAAATAATTTCTTAAATGTTATTAATATTTTAATATATCAAATTTTATTTCAAAAAAAAAAAACAATATTAAAAATAAAAGAATAAACGATAAAAACAAATGAAAAATAAAAAGAAACCTCATATTATTAATTTCTCATAATATAGTTCGAATTGGTAGTCAACAGTCGATAATCCTAATTACGATGCCAACAGATTTGATTTGAATATTAGGGGTGTTAAAGTATTATTCGTTCGTGTTTAATAAACGACGAGATAATCATGATATGCATATAAATATAGATATATTTATATATATATATATATATATATATATATATATATATATAAAATATAGTTGAAAAGTAAGTATATATTAATATGCATGTGTATAATAATATATATTATACAATGTATGATTAAACTATTAGTTAAGATATGTTAACTAATAGTTATGTAATGAAGTGACATGACCATAAGTATATACGGTCATGTCCATTCATTACATGACTATTCAATATATACATATACTCTATTGTTATTGTAGAATCAATCAATAATGAAGGCAATTGTATTCTACAATATCAAACGAGTATATATTATCTCTATAGGACAATCCAGTTTTCACAACATGGTATCAGAGCCTAACCTATAGAGAATATATATATATACAGATCAGTAAGTAGAATAAGGAAGACTGTTCCTACACAACGTATACGATATCCATTTACTGTTGCGCTCAATATCTCTACACTTCGAGATACCATTGCTATTATATTGACTGATATATGCAGTCGCGAGTCTTCCTGTTTAGATCATTGTGTTGTCTCTAGCAACCATCGGTGCAAGTGCCTATCGACCATAACAGAGACGACATCATAATCGGGACATACTTATATAAAGTCATATTGGAGACGTTTTCAGCGTTCAAAGCCAGTTGATATTGACATACCTGATATAGTCGATGCTAGACAGCCTAAATATTTTCATACGATCCATTGTATATAAGAGATAACATCACCCGAGTCATTGAGATTAGTTAATGGCAACTAAAGAAATTGATATCCAAGAGGCACAGAAGCAACAATCCATTATTATAAGCTAAAGACTAATCAATAGTCATGGAATGGTGCGATTAAAATAAAAGTAATTGTGAAGCCTAAGCGATAATAAACAATAGTCGTGAAAGCGATATGATTAGTATTAAGAGGTGGCAACGATAAAGAGACATTAGACATGTTTTTAGAACACAACCAATCATTTCAATTGCAAGATACATCAAGACTTTCAAACTATCATCTTCAGGAGAAGAACAATGATCATCAATGGAACAATAAGAAAATCCATCGATCAAAATCATAAGCAGCAAACGTATTCATCTACGGTAATGGGAGAAGAAACGCATATCATAAGCAAGCAAGAAAGTTAACTCAGCGAACCAGTAAGTGCAGTCACGGATAAAACAAGGGAGATCTTACCAGCAATCCCTTGAGGGATATATGCAGACGTCTGGCAAACTGGAGGAGTATTCAGAGAGGCATCGAAGAACACGATAGGAAGGATCACAAGGGATATACTCGATGAGGAGATCGCTCAGTTCCATAACAGTGAGAGAGAATTGTCCATATATTAGGAGGGAAATGTTAATACTTATAACCCACTAAGGCATATTAGTCGACCATGGGGAGAAGACTACTGCATTGAATCATGGAACATCTTCTATTTCTCTTATTACATCACACCCTACAGGAAATTTTTATTATTTCTACCATTCATAGAATTAAGTAATGGAACGACATATTAGTGACGATGGGATTGTCAATAAAGAATTATATGCGACCACCAAGTAACGCTGCAAGGGAACATTACGGATATGCTGAGGTAGACGACAACCATATTGAGGATCTAATCACGATGAAAGCTAGCCCCATGATAAGATTTCAAGGAAGCCACTGCATCGATAAGACAAACAATGATCAAAGACAGCGACAGATTATGATAGCATCCGATAATTTCAGGTTGAGAATTATTGTAACCAATAATGGGATATTATTGGAATGTATGATAATAAATTTAGAATGAGTATATCAACTTCCGTTGATGATGGGATTTTACCTCTTTCTTTTTAATTCCACTTGGATCTGTTCTGTAAGAGAAAGTGTCTTGTGGCACTATTAGTGGCAAGCAACAATAGTGCAGATTAGTGATGGCACCAAGCATTTGCAGATATTGAAGTTGTATATCATAAAGAAAATTATATTTTCAAGTTGTGGGCACTCAATTGTCAATCTGAAATAGCAACATATTGCTGTTAGCGATACCTATACATTCGCATAATTAAATTGACATATCACATTATCCTAATTCTTAATTGATACTTAGACTTGTAAAACTATGGGGCGACAATACAAAGGGTATTGGCTTAAATGGAATGTATCAACACTACTTAAAAATATGAAGAGTTAAAAATCATCTAGAATGAAGACTACGTCATGATGGCATGTTATGAGAAGACAAGGATTAGTATGAAACTCTCAAAGCTGAAATATTAAGAAAATTGAAGACTTATATAAGGAATCTTATAGCAGATTTCAGTGACACCTGGTTACAGATGCATGATCACCTTATTAGAAAATCAAGGATATCAAGTGACTATGGGCTCACTTTAAAGAAAGAAATATGTGAAACTTAAGATAAGTATTCATCCTTGAGTTAAATTTTTATAATTTTGTAGTCATTTTCTTATATGTATTCATGTTTGTACTATAAGAGCTATTTGCCTTGATCTTTTCATTTGTCTCCAAGAATGTTCTTGTAGAAAAAGAAGAATGATGCAATCAAGGCATTATGCAAGGTTGTTCCGTACTATAATAAGTGCACGGTGATTCTTTGATCACAAGTACCTATGGACTGCTGAGTGCAGGGTCCGTTGCCCATGTGGCACTAACAAGCTCCTACAACTACACTACTCCAGATTTTGATTACACTATGATAGTGAAATTTCATAATAAGTACTCATGGATTTGTGTACAATCTTTGGACTATAGCAAGATGGATTCTTCAAAATACTTTTTGTATGGGCTCACCTTATGAAAGGGAATATAAAAGGATGAAAGCATGAGAAATTCAGATTAAGAGGGAGTCCTGACATCTTCAGAAAGTTTAAGAATTGATGAACTTGAGCTTCAGAGGGTGCAGATGATTCAGTCAACTTGTGACAAAATCGATCATATTGATTGAGAGGGAGATCATTGCTAAAGGTGAAACAATTCTGAGGCTATAGAAGTGGAAACTCATGGATAGAATCACAGATGAGATGCACATGGATAGGATCTCTGATTGAAGTAATTCATACATCTTGAAACTACAGTTCATTGAGATGAACATAATACTAGAGGTCTTTATTATCTTCCCTCAAGTCCAAGAGGGAGTGTTAATGGTGTGGCCTTGAAAAAGATCAAAATGCATCCTATGCTAGTCAATGTGAGTCAGCAACCTTATGTCTATTCAGATTATTCATGTATGAGACATCGATTCTCTCAGGAAGAAAGGTATGGAGTCACATCCCACAGTAACACTGAGATGAGCATATAAACAGGGTATGCCTCCGTGATAGAAGAGGAAGCGAAAGGATCTACATCAGTGGACATTCGAAGATCTTGATTCAAAGGGAGTAGACCATGTTTTGTTGGTTACCTAGTGATCAAGAAACTGTAGCAGAGAATTATGATGAATTACCATGTGAGAAGGCTATGCTTTCATGTCAGTGGGAGAAGCTAGAAGATCAAATTAAGATGGCAACCCAGGATCATGGTCATATTAATTCAGAGGAAGTATTCTTGATGTTGAGGAATAAAGTCTTAGCTGAAAAGAGATTTTCAGCCTTAGTGATCTATCATTCTGTATCTTAAATGATTCTTGTCTTTGATAGACAAGTTTAAGGTGGAAGCCTTCCTCACTTGATAATAGTGAACCAAAGTGTCAAGATAGACTACTTAATTGTGTGTCCCGACTGTGCGGAGATCTTGACTCTTGTTATTACTGGATGTGTAATAACGAAACCATATCATGATAGACTACTTAATTGTGTGTCCCGACTGTGCAGAGATCATGATATTCAAGTCTATTTTCATGACGAGACTACATTAAATTGTGTGTCCCGAAGTGTCGGAAGTCATGATAAACTTTATGGGCCCATTCATTTTGTGTTATGAAAGGTGACGATCTTTCATGTGTGTCGGGTTACTATTTCAAGGTGACGATCTTGAAAATAGTTAACCAGGCTTCAAGATTGACTCCCGAAAGGGACTGTCCCGGATGTGCCGGATATCTTGTTGCTTATGTTATTACTGGATGTGTAATAACTTGTCAAGATCGACTCCCGAAAGGGTCTATCCCGGATGTGCCGGATATCTTGACGCCTATCATGATCGACTCCCAAAAAGGTTTGTCCCAAATGTGCCGGATATCATGATATGAAAAGATTCTACAAATTCTATTAAACTCTCTCTCAAGAGGGAGTGTTAAAGTATTATTCGTTCGTGTTTAATAAACGACGAGATAATCATGATATGCATATAAATATAGATATATTTATATATATATATACTATATAATATAGTTGAAAAGTAAGTATATTAATATGCATGTGTATAATAATATATATTATACAAAGTATGATTAAACTATTAGTTAAGATATGTTAACTAATAGTTATGTAATGAAGTGACATGACCATAAGTATATACGGTCATGTCTATTCATTACATGACTATTCAATATATACATATACTCTATTGTTATTGTAGAATCAATCAATAATGAAGGCAATTGTATTCTACAATATCAAACGAGTATATATTATCTCTATAGGACAATCCAGTTTTCACAACAAGGGGCACTGTGATTACTGGAATTTTTTTGAATTACGCGAACTGGTACTTTTGTGTATAACATTGTAGTTACCATGATTACGCTGTAATTACCGAGATTAATTCCTTTGCCTACTGAAACAAGTCTTGTGACAGGCACAAGGATGAAGCTTCTGCTCTTTTGACCGACTGAATATTTGCCATATTATCTATAACCTACAAAATGGTGAGCAATCAAGTTGGATAGATCACTCACCAAAATGTACGTTTAGGAAGAAGACAAAGACCTAACCACAAGGGAAATCCATTTAGCACAAGGAAAAGTACTAATTTGTGATCTTCTCAATGTAGGGCCTTGGGTTTTGTTCTTCCTTTCCCTAAGAGAAGGAATCATAAATAGAATGCAATCTGATCTATAGAAACAAGTGCTATGAAATGACCAAGGGGCAAAGTACTCACCTTGAAAATTCAGATCAAAAAACAGGCTATCAGACTGAGTTAGAAACCGAATAGAGTTGGGACTGAGATCAGGAGGTTGGAACCTGCAAACTATGAAAATCTGGTGGCCCCAAGAATAGGTCGACTTCCTGGGTACAAGTCGACTTGGGTATAGGTCAAGGTCAACTTGTACCTGCACTGTCCAAAAATATGAGATCCAAATATCCAACAGAAACTATAACCCTAGATCCGCCAATTCAATCCCAAAAACATGTAAATGTGCTCCTGCACACAAGAAAGGGGAAATTTGTTTTGGGGAGGGGCTTGCCTCGGTTATTGCCGGTTTAGGAATTAACCTTGAATTGAAATAAAAGAAATGCTAGCATGTAGTAAAGATTAAATCTAAACAATGGAATATATCATACCATGTAGATGCAATTATGCTAGATATGCAATCAAGTAATGTTAATGCAATAGCTTTGACGCAACACAAAAGCCAAAAGGAAATCATTTAAGACAAAACCTCATGAAGTGGATGCTTGTAATGTGCCCCAATGATGAAGATGACTTGAATGGATGTGGGAATGTATGTATGTAGATCTCCTCCCTTGATGGCCAACTCCTTTGTCTCCAAAGATGTTAGATCTATAGAAGGAAATGCATGCTTAACAGAATGGATGGATGAATGAATGCTTGCTTGAAATCACCAAAAGACCTTGAATGCTTGCACTTGATTGCTTGAGAATAATTTGCTTAAGTGTATGCCTAATTGAATTCGTGGATGATCAAATGAAGTGAGAAGGCCTCCTTTTATACCGACTGCACAAGGCAGGGAAAGGCCAATACTTTGCATCGGGATCAGGGGCCAATCAAAATTCACCACCCCAATACAAGTCGAGGTTGACTTGTACCTGGAGATGCAAAACTCTAGACAAATGTCCCAGATCTCAAGAAGTATTGAGGGGAGCGGAGGAAATATGGTGAAATGTGCGGGAAACTCGATCGTAAATGCATTTAAATCTTGAATAAGGTCTAAGAGGAGAATGAGTTTTATGATTCGGAGAGCCAACCTAGAGTTTTGTGCAAGATTGGAAGAGGAAAAGGGACCTTGATTTAAATTATGTATATAATTAAATGCAATAGGAGGTCCTAATGATAAAAAACAATATGAAGGTCTAAAATGGTCCCAAAAAGTTTATAGAAGTGCTTACTTTTTAGGATGGTACATTATCGACACCTGTGCGTCATAAAGCTCGAAATGCTTCAATGTTTCATCCTAACTGAAGAGCTCTCCTCTTTGTCACGATGTCTCCAGCACGAGAAAGGACATCAAATATTTATGACTAGAAGGCACTGTCTGAGAAGCTCACTTTTTGAAATGCGTTGTTTATTGAAAAAGCCCTAATCTATTTACCGTACGAATTTTTGGACGAACTAAAATGAATTTTATGGGATTTTTAAAAATTCGCTAGATTTCAAATTTCGTGCATCAGATTCGCCAAACTCTATGACATAGTCAATCATAAATTTTATTTTTTGATTACAAACATCACATATCCAAATCAATGTCCCACCACCTCATATATAGGGCTTCTTTTGGCTCTCCCACTTTTGACAATCTGAATCTTGAGCATGACCAACAGTTGCAAGTGGCAACAAAAAGGTTTATTCCATCCTCAAACCTACTCTCACAATCTCTACAAAGGCTCCCTTATTGACTATTTTGTTTATGCCGCATGACAACTCACCCAATTCGAATAAGGTATCTTCACCAAACAATATCAACTCAACTATAGTTTTTAGGGGTTCACATCTATCAACAAATAAGGAAAACCCACCGCTTGACTTGTACTAACTACTAAGTATTACCTGATTCTGGAGTTTCGAGAAGAGGTGATATAGAACAAGAAAGAACAAAAATTTCCAGTTGTTTCTTACAACCTCTACCAAGTCCAAAACAAAAATGGGAAAGTATTTTGAGGGATTTCATCATAAGATTGCTGAGTGCATAAGGAAAGGATTGCATTTTTGTTGTCATAGATTGACTCACCAAGCATGCTCATTTCAGTGCCTAAAAATATAGAGCTCCACAAGTGGCTGATCTATTCTTTAGAGAGGTATTTAACTACATGAACTACCTAAAAATATTGTTACTGAGAGAAACAGTAAATTTATTAGTTTATTCTAGCAAGAATTATTTCAGTTGACAAGAATACAATTAACCTTAAGCACTAGCTACCACCCACAAATGGATGGGCAAATTGATTGTGAACAAATGGCTCCAAGGGGATTTAAGGAACTATGTTACAGGACAACAAACATAATGGGTCAAATGGCTTCATCTTGGATAATTTTGTTACAATTCCAATCAACCTATGTCAATTGGAATGACTCCCTTCAAAACACTATATGTTTACGAGGAATTATCATCTGTGGATCTTATTCTCATCGATAGCAGAGTCCTTGGAGCTAGATATTTGGTGCAGCAGAGTATTCGATATTTTGAACACTCTCAAAGAAAACTTAAAAGAAGCCCAAAATCAGCAAAAGATATATGCTTCTCACCACAGGTTAGAGAGAACATTTGAAATTGGAGACTTGGTTTTCCTAAGGTTACAACCTTATAAGAAATCTCTCAAGGGAAGTGGTGCGGAAAAGCTCAAGCAAAGATTACAAGAAGAATAGGAGAGGTAGCTTGTGAGTTGGAAATACCAGAAAACAGTGGAATGCATAATGACTTTCATGTATCCTGCCGCAAGAAGGTACTGGGACAACATATCACGCCCTGTCTTGAATTACCCCTACTTGATGATGAGGGTAAATTAATGTTGGAACTGGAAGCACTCCTTGACATGAGAGAGGATAGGTTAAGAAATGAAGTTATTTTGGAATATTCGGTTGAGTGGAAAAAACTACCTATGGAAGATGCCACGTGGGAAGGAGCGGACATTTGAGGACAAGCAACCTTGGGAAGGACAGACTGTCATGCCCCCACCTAATCATTTCCCTTAAATAATATGCCAATCAAGATTAATAAATAAATGCAAAAAGATATTAGGCAGCAGTTAAGAGGACAGCAATCCATAATCAGTAGTTATAATGAAGTAATTTTTTAAACAGTAACGGTTTCCTTCTAAGAAAGAATAAAAAATAACTGACTAAAAGTCAACAGGCCTCCAAAGGGTTTTGACTATTGGAGTAAAAGGGTATGTTATAAGATAAATCAAGGGAAAGGAAGGGCAATTCAGCAGATATATTTATTTATTTTTCCTTCATGGAGTATGAAACAATGGTTCCACAATCTTGAGGTAGAAACCCCTCATAGATAAAAAAAAATTAACGGACAAAAACCCTTAATTTATTGGATCTATTGATGACGAAAGATAAGATTTACCAATAGTGTTGAAGGATCAAATTGGCAAATCAACTAAGTGTTCAGTCAATCGGTAAGAAGACAGTATGCAAGGTACAGACGACCAGATCTAGAGTTGGAGATCGAGTTAAGGTGTGCGATTGTACAGACATTATCTACAGAGGCATATTTGACTACACCTATGATCGCATCAGTTAGTTTGAAGAATTCAGTAAGTTATTGAGGATTGAAGTGGCACTGGTAGTAAGAACAATGTACCAGTTGATACAGTTGGTTAGATTGGTATTGCGGTCAAATGTAAGTGATGAGCCGACATGTTGTCGAGATTAGATGTTTTGGGTAAACATCAAGGATTTTGACTTTTGGTTTTGGCACGCTCGCTCATATGTTTTTGTTGGATTTTAGTGTCGACTTGTAAAACATTTTAGGTTTCTAGCACTGCCTTAAGACAAGTATATAGTGGTTATGAAAATCATTAAGTGTGGTTGTTGCGGTGGTATGTGATGATTGACAACAATTGTTGAAGGAAGTACAAAGGCAGTAAAGTGTTCAGAGCAGCGCAATTGAGCAATTAATTGGATATGTCTGGCAGTTTAGTGCTAAATTCAAATCATACATTTGAGTTCTTATACTCAAGTAGACTCTAACTGGTTTGTGATCTAAATCCCTTAACAAGGTCACTTCTAACAAGGTGAGCAAGACCCTAACAGGTCTGAAGATCAAAATCTTTTAACTAGGTAGCTCTTTAACTAGAGTTTTGAAATCCCTTGATAGGGTAGTCTTTAACAGGACTTTTGTAGCTTCTGACAAGGCTAAGTACTCTTAACCGAGTATAAGCTCAAAAAGGTTTTTGTAATTACTCCTAGCAGGGCAGATTTCATGGTACACTAGTGAAATTTGTGGGCATCATCCCCACACGTGGTTTTCTCCCTCTAACAAGGGTTTCTATGGGAAAAAATACTGTGTCTTATGTTCATTGTGTGTGAATGGTTTACTTGTTATGGTTCTATGTTATATTATCTTTTGCATGTTGGTTATTGTCAAAGATTATTGTTAAAAGTTTCAGATTTGTGGATGCACTGATTCACCCCCCCTCTCTCAATGCCATATAATACTAACATTGGGTATTTTGGGTACAGGTAGGGGTACAGCTACGACTATTTTTCAAAATAGGGGTACAACTACGATTGTTTTTAGGTTACCGATGGTAACTCAAAACAATTCTGGTAAGAAAGCTAACAAGCCTATATGTTTCAATTGTCACAAGGTAGGTCATACTGCAAATGTATGTAGAAGTAAATCTGCAAATAGAGCTAGCACTTTTGATGGATATTGCTATAACTGCAATAAGCGTGGACATACTACTCATAATTGTAGATCTAGATCCAATAGTAGATCTAGTAGCTTTGATGGTCACTGTTACAATTAAAATAAATATGGTCACAAAGCTAATGAGTGCAAGTCAAGAGTGAACAATAAATGGCTACATGTGAATAGGGGAAGACCTTACCAAAGGGATAGGCAATTAGATATCACATGCTCAATCTGTAGTAATTATGGACACATGGTTGTAGATTGCAGAATGACGACTACAAGAGGTAATGTTGGACCGTGGAGAACAACTCATATGGCATGTTTTCTTTGTCACAAGATTGGACATCTAGCAAGGGACTACAGGTTAAAGAACCAATCGGTAAACCAGTCAAGCAATCGGAAAGGAAAGCAGATTGTGAATATAGAAGAGATCACGAAAGAGATGAACAAGACTTGGAAGAAGGAAGACAATAAGTCATCAAGGGAATCTGCATCTCCATCGAGTGTGGAGAATTTTTCATCAAACTAAGCCTTTATGTGGCTTGGGGGAGCAAGTATTGTTGAATCCATCTTCAGACCCCCTAAAGGTGTGCAGTAAGATCTATCGGCATTTTAAGATGCAATAAAGTCTTATGGAGCATATTGTGAAGTTTTGATAGATTACATGGTGTTTTGATCATCGGTAATGAGCTTTTAGGTCAATTGGTGAAAAGGTACGTTCTATCGGTAAGTGCATTTATTACACATGCAAAGGTAGATAAAAAGGCAACTTTGAATTTCATTTTCACCTTGCACATTTTGAAAGTTGTTGTGGAGTGAAAGAAGCTTTGTTTGAGCCATTTGCAGAGATCCAAGCGATAAGAAGAAATTGTTTGTGGTGATCTGAAATAGCAAATCAATCGGTTGCTGTCGTGTTTTCAACAAGAACACTAGTTGCGAACAGTTTGAGGTATTTATATGTTAGTTGCACTTGTTGTTGGAAATTTGAGATGGCTACTCCTAAGTTGATAGACATGACTGAAAGACCTAGACCGGAATTTAAAAGACGTCCATTCAAATTGACAAAAAACGACCTAGCGGGTGCCCTAACTAGCGTGCCCTATGGTGTTCTGCACATTGAGGATGTTAGAGCATACATTCACTGCAAATTGGAAGATCTGGGATCAAGGGTAATCTATGAACAATACAAGAAACTATGTGATGATAACTTAGTATTGAAAGATGAACATAAACGTATAGCAAATAAAGGTTTTCATCACGCGGTCAACTATCCTAATGAATTTGAGGAGGATCAAATCAGATATGTTCTAAGCATAATCCATGATCACTTCATGTGGCTAAACCGGCCACATAAAATAACAAAAGAGGCAATTCATGTTGTCATCGGTGTATGTTCAACCGGTGAAGTACCTGTTCTTCGCACTATACCCAAAAAAGAAGTAATCAATTTGACTAAATCTAAATGGGATGGTTGTGCGATGATTGTGAATGCCATTACAGATGAAGAGGTGAAATATGCATATATGGTCATAGGTTACAAGGTCTACCATTCTAGTCGGTTGAATAACATACCCAGTAGTGCTATTCATACAACTTACAAGATGATTAAGGAAAACGCTGACTACGATCTGGCTGAAGTGATGAGAGAGCAGCTAATATTGACTCTTGAGAAGATCAAAAAGGATAAGAGACATAAATTCGAGTATGGTCAAGTGATTATGTGTTTATTTTTCTATTTCCAAAACATGTTCCCGAGTATCGGTGATATTGCATGGACTATAGGAACTCCAGCCTTTATTCAGACAAATAACAGCATCAAAATCTTAGGAAGTGATTTCACTGGCAAGGATTGGGGATATTTCAAGGAATTTCACAAGAAGATGCATGAAAAAGAAAGGATACCTTATGCGATTGTTGATAAGTACAAGGATACTATTTGCTTTATGGTTGATACTGGCACTTGTTTGATGGAAGCAGTTGAGCCAAGGACCTCAGCCTATGGGTTATGAGATAGATGGAGATATTTTGGTTATGTATGTAGAGAACCTGTTAGCTCAATCGATAGATCCCAAGATTCCAAGGTTTGGGACATTACAAGAGAAGTCACTCCAAGTGCACAATGACTTGATGAAACCAGATATTGAGAAGAAAGAAAGAAAGGAAGTTGAATAGTTTATGATTCAGAAAGGATTTACAAAAGAACAAATTGAGAAGTCTAGAGCCAAACATGTTGTTGAGCAAGCTAGCATATCAGGTACAACAGAAGATGAAGATGTTGAAACAATTAGTGCAACCAATAGTGCCTCAACCGGTCGACAAACAAGAAGTGCTACTGTTGTGAAGAAAGAGAAATCTTCTACACCTGCCAAAGAACCTAAAAAGACTATTAAGTCTCAAACTTTACCAGCCAAGGAGACACAGCACAGAGAAGGCAACAGGAAAAAGAAAAAAGGAAAAAGCAAAAAGATTTGAGAAAGTTGCAAAAGGAGAAAGTGAAGAGAGAGAATTGGAGAAAGAGCAGAAGAAGCTTAAGGCAAAAGGCAAGAAATCTAAAGTAGTAGGTTCCCCCACTACTAAGACTATTGAGACTGCAACCGGTAAGGTAGTTTTTATTGATGCAATCATTCAAAATGTTAAGAAATATGGTATACTTGTTGGAGTTAACAAGTATTATGATAAATTTGGTAAGGACGAACAAGAATTGATTGAAGATGTTGTAGTGTATAACATGAATAAGTTTAGCAAAATTTTGATGGAGTTACAAGGACAAATACCCACTTCCTTGTATAATAAACTTGATGCTAGGTGGCATACTGCTATTAGACAGGACAAGGAGTTAATTCAATATGTTCTACTACAACTACAACTGGAAATGTCAGAAGAGGAAATGAAGAAGATACTTGCAGAGATAAGACCACTCTTCAAAACAAAGAAGAGACTAACAAGACTCTTATGTGGTGAGTCTCTTGTAGTTCAAGATGAAACTGAAGAGATCTTGATGAAACACTTGAGAATAATTGAAGATACAAAGGATGAGGAAGTGAAGAAGAAAAGGAAAAAAGAGAAGGTGATCCAGTGGTTACTCAAATAGATGAGGGTTTTACTATTGACGGTGTGAAGGTCACACTTGAGGAAATCAAAGATGAAATGGACAACACAGGTGATATCCCAACTATGGAGATACATGATGAGCCTATGGATACACAAGATGAACCTGAGGAGCAAAAGGAAGAATCAGTAAACATGGGTATCGGTCAGGCTGTGACTGATGGTGAACAAGTTAAAGTTCCTACAGATGATCAGCAAAAAGATCAAGTAAAACAAGAGGAGGTAATTACAGAAAAAGAACAAGAAAAGACAACACCTTCCTAATTGTCCAAGATGAGCATTGATGATGATGATATACCAATCAAGGGACAAGTAAACTTAAGCACAATGAGCCCTAAGGAAATGATCAATTTTGCAATGGCAATAAAGTCCAAAGCCAACAAGGATAAGTTCAAGCATGAGGCACAAGTAGTTTTAATGGCGAGAGATATATTGTTTGATCTTATGCTTGAAGTAAAATATGAGAACAAGGCTACTCCAATGGAACAATTAGCACATCTAGTCACTGCCACCAATGATGAAATGAAAAGTTTGGAGGATGCAGCTATTGATAAAGCAGAAAAAGAGTATGTCAAGAAACGATCAGAAAAGTTAGCACAGTCCATTGCTTAAGGCAAGAACACTCTTACATTGATTGTGAACCGAGTGAAGGATGCACTGCTTGAAGGAGGTAAGACACTGAAGACTATTTGTGATATTTCCCATTTCATGAAAGATCTCGAAAAGAAAAAGGGTGAAGCTCAACAAGAGTTAAAGTTGTTGTCACAAAACTTTGATCTCATTAATATGACTGCAACATCTTTTAGAATTGAGATAGGAAAGATAAATTAGAAATTGAAGAAATACAGGGATGAAAAGGATAAAAGGATTGAAAACTTGATGCAGCTGCAAAGTGTTAATTACTAAAATGGATATCCTACAACAAGGTTTGCAAGAAGCTAAGCAAGCCTTAACACCTCGACTTGTGAGCACAATTGATGGATTTGAGGAATTAGCATTTTTGCTTTATAGACAGATACTTATTATGGAAAATATGCACAAGTCATGGGTCAATGATTGGCAGTTATGAGAGGTCACTTCTAACAAGGTGAGCAAGATCCTAACAGGTCTGAAGATCAAAATCCTTTAACAAGAATTTTAATATCCCTTAACAGGGAGTCTTTAACAGGACTTTTGTAGCTTCTAACAAGGCTATGTACTCTTAACCAGCTATAAGCTCAAAAACGTTTTTGTAATTACTCCTAACAAGGCAGATTTCATGGTGCACTAGTGAAATTTGTGGGCATCATCCCCACACGTGATTTTCTCCCTCTGACAAGGGTTTCCACTGGAAGAAATACTATCTTATGTTCATTGTGTGTGAATGGTTTACTTGTTATGCCTCTATGTTATATTATCTTTTTCATGTTGGTTATTGTGGAAGATTATTGTTAAAAGTTTCAAATTTGTGGATGCACTGATTCACCCCCCCTCTCTCAATGCCATATAATACTAACATTGGGTATTTTGGGAACGGGTAGGGGTACAGCTACGACTATTTTTAGAAATAGGGGACAGGGGTACTTTAGTACATCAATTTTTTTTTTAATATAATTTAATGTTTTATAGAAAATCTGAAAATACTAGTCATGACAATGAGTTTTCAAAACAAGAACAGTGATTGCACATGTAATGTATTGTTTTCAGTTTCAGATTTGCAATATGTTTGTAATAATAATATAAGCTAAATGTTTAGATGCATAATAGAGAACGCAAACTTTAAACACGAACAAGAAGATCATAAATCATATAACAATGACATAATGAAAGTGATAAACTTCTGATTTGAACAGTGATAAAGTTTATTATTAATCAGTATTGTATCAAAGTTTCAAACAAAAAAGTTAAACGGTGATAAAGTTACATATTGAATTAAGCTCGATAAATAGCAAGCTGATACACAAACAGAAAACTGAAACAAAATCAGAAATCTGCCATTAGCTATGATGCTCTCCATTGAGTACCCACTGAGTAGCCAGTACTTGGGTGCGTGTACCAGTACCCGGTACGCATCCCAGGGGTATGGGTACGAGTACCCATGCAACATAGATTACAACCTTATTGTGGATGTGGGATATTTATTCAAATTAAAAATAAAGGAATTCTAAAACAGGACATTATAGAATGTTCAAGAAAATAAATAAAAAATATACCTATTACCAGGACTGTGTCAGAATCCATCTAGAGATGTCAAGACGGAGTCGAATTGCCTAGCAGAGAGAAGAAACATTTCAGGGTGTAAAAAGCCGAACTCTAATCAATTCCATAGGGCATTCTATTCAGTGCCCAATTACAGGATGCATCATGCCCAAAATTGACAAGGAAATGGGCCAACTCAGTTACCTTGGTTCTGCCATCTAGCCCAGAGCTGTGAGCACTATGCTCACAGATTCTTATCCAGGTTATTTGTATAGGCACATCCTGGGCAAAGGCAATCTTTCATCACCCAACAAATATTAGCAATCAGGTTCTTTCTTCTTCTTGGCATTTGGCTTTCATGGAGACAAGTTGACAAATTTTGGATAAACTGGTTCTGAACTAAAAGGTTATATATTTTGAAAATAAGGGAGCGATGATGTACACCTGTCAGCCAATTGGTTGAGAGGTTTCAAGAGTTTGTTATCCTCAAAACAGAAGTGCTAGTTAGACATGGTTGACTAGAAGTTACCTTTTGCTTGTCTTTATTGAAGTCGACTGCGGTGGGTGTACTGAGTTAGTGGTTGGGTTCTTTCGTTGTACAAATATTTTGAGAGAAAGAAATCGTCTTCAATAATGTATTCTATAGACTCCTCTTAACCACTGCTGTACACTTGCTGTTGCCGGCAGATTTCTGCTGACTGTAGATTGTTTCGTTAGTAAATTACAACTCAATCCTTTAATACATAGGTTTAGAATTGGGTTAACAATGATGTGACTGACATAAAAGTAGGTTGCACAATTTGAACTGCATTAATAATCACATAGTGTCAATTGTCACGACTATGGCTTGCGCCAAATAACCCGACTTCATTCTTGGCTATAGTTTTCCGGAAACCATGTGACATATTTATACTTAATTCATTCTTGTAACATCTCGTTCTTTACAACTACATTCAATGACCCGTGTCTTGCAAGCTTAAGACTCAAACCATGCTTTCAACAATCCATTCCTCAAGTTATGATTTTCACTGTGAACTCTTGTGAGTTCACTACTCGACTCATTTTAATGCATTTAGTTCTCAAGTCCTTGCAACAATCTCAGGTGCCATTTTTTCTATGAGCGAGGTTCTGTGAGTCCACTACTAATTCTTTAAGTACCTGAGTTACCATATCTTCTATGAGTCGGTTATTATGAGTTCAGCATCCAATTCACTTTACCAACCCACTTAGTGGAGTAGCCAATTCTTTTACGACCAGACCCTTGTAAGCTTCAATGCTTCACTTGTATTCCTTACATTAAGAGATGCTCACAGATATAAAACTGCGTCATTGAAATTAAAGACATGAGCAACTGCTTATTCTAAATTATTGGCGCCGCTGGAAAATAAAAAAGATAACAAGTTCTTTAAAAATCATCCATACCAATACCATTTTGGCTCAAACAAAACTACCAATGTAGTGAACAACACAATCCCACTTACCCTGATACCCCAAAGTCAATCCACAGCGCTAAATGCACACAAAACCTAAGAAAGCAGGCAACACTCCTAGCCAACCCTCATTCCCCGGAGAAAGCCCAAAGATCCACTTAACATTGAATCAACAAATGAAAATTAAGGCAGAATCAAAGCCCTAGTAGCAAGAAATCCGAAAGTACCTTTTTTCGCCGCCAGTGTAGTACTCCTGGGGGTCGTCTGAATCATCGCTATCGGAGCCAGAAGGGCGATTAAGATCTGAGAGCGTCCTGATGCCGCCGCGCGCGGTGGGCTTGGCTGATTTCTTGTCCTTTCCGGCCATGGGTACTTGGCCTCTGGAAGGGGCAGGCGCAGGCGCAGGCTGCGCGGCAGGAGGTACAGGGTTCGAAGCCGGCACAGCCTCCGCAAGAGGAGAACTGGGCTGCGAATTACCAGTGTTCTCGTAGAAAGAATGGATAGCAGAATCCAACTCCCAGTTACAGCTTTCGAGAAAGAAATGGGCTTCCTCGGGGTTGCAAGCCGTGACTCCACAGAAGTGCTGAACAATCTCCGAGACTTGTTCCGGGTTCACCATTTTTATTAAGTAATGTCTTTGTCTTTCTTACGGAGATAGCTAACTATTCTTTTCTCCCTCTTCCTGTCTTTTCCAAGCTTTTGTCTCTACGCCCAAACTAGAGAACTCTCTGGCACGCTGTATTTTTACTTCTGCTCAACGTTTTCACTCTGTACGGTCCGTTTTTCATAAGTTGGCCTTGCAATAATAATTTATGATTACTGTAAATCATGGTTATTACAGTTTAACTACCACATAATTATGATTAGTGTACATAATCGTTATTCCAGTATAACTACCACATGCTTTTCCTATCGGGAAATTCTCGAATAAGAAAGAAACATTTTTCTTTGAGCATACCTTCCTCGACGGGCAAAATCAAAAGAAAATCAAAAGCCCGAGTGCAATGGAATAAATTGTTTTTCCTTGCTCTTTTTGGGCTCCTTTTTTTCATTAATGTGATTCAACTATAGATATTGAAATTTTGAATAGTTTATTTTTATAATAATAGTAGTAATTTGTATGAGTATTTTTTAGTTTGTAATCTACATTATCTTAATGGCAATGTATTCTTCCTTGGTCAAACTTCCAAGATATTGACTTGTGGAAAATGATTGAAAATAATAGGCAATCATGTAGGGTATGTCCTAACGTATAATATTTTTTATATATATTTTCTAGTTTGCCTTGATGTATGTGTTTACATTATCTTGATAGTGATGCTTAGGAGCACAGTCAAAGAGTTTGCTAGGTGAGGGCATTCTTCTTTTGGTATAACCCCTAAGATATTGACTTGTGCAAAAAGATTGAAAATAATAGGCAATTGTGTAGAGCGTGTCTCAAATGTTGATACAAATTGGCAATGCAATAATAAATGCTTTGTGAAATGTTATGTGTGTTACTCATTAGGTTAGATACTTTGAAGTGAAGTAGAGTTTGTCTTGAAATACAACTCTAAAGGGTGAGAATGAAATGTTTTGTCCATTAATTCAATACACAACATCATGTAGAAAGGGGTCAACTCAAACCCAAATTTTGAATTATAACTCAATATTTTGGAGTCTATTTTGCAAACATAGATCAATTTCATAATTGTGGATCTAAACCTAGGTAATGGATAGGTAAATGAGGGATTAAGATTGGTCCTTAGGATTGAGTGCTTATGGAATTGAGCTAGGATTGAGTTATGTGCTAGCTTTTATGCAAAAAGTTGAACCACTTGTACACTAGTCATTATAGAAGGATTGTTGGCCTTGTTGGTGCCAAAAAATAGCTAAGTTTGCATCATATATAGCAATAAGATGACATAGTGGATCACTGTGCATGTAATCATGCAAGAGTGTGATTAGCATATATCTCATTGTTAAGCTTAAAAAGAAAAATGTTTGTAGGAATATATACATGATCATATGTTTAAACAAGATGTTTCTAGGCTAATGCACCTATGTGTACTCCTAAAATTGCAATAGACATTTAAAAAATTGATAGAGATGATGAGCTAAGAGAAAAAGGAATTGTGAAGACCATGTAATTAAGCATATGTATGATATAACACATTGATAAATAAGAGGTCATTGTTACATCATGACTTATTTTTATATAAGTAAATATTTTGGATGTTCATTATGTCTAGTTAAGTAGAAGGAAAAGTAACTCATTGTGCTACAATTGAGACTTATAATGTGTACATATGTTGGTAGTCTAAATGCTTAACATAAGATCAAAGAATGGGTAACATTTTTGTTAAATTTTGTAGACCCTTTTGGTAACTACACGATAGTGTACCAAAGTAGCCAAGGTAGTTCATGAATGCTAGCTAAGAAAGCAAGCTATATATAGATTTGATTTTTTGATAAAATTATTATGCTAACCTAAGAGCCACCATCTAGAAGAAAGATGATCATAGATAAATGACATGCATAGTTATCAAGAATAAAGTAATCTGCCTCTCATATAGAAGTATATGTAACGAAAGAGGTGATGATTCTCTATCTTGAAGAAATAAATAAGTGAGAAAGTGTAGAGCCTAATAGTTCAAGTGCCAAATGGATAAAGCATAGAAAGAAGTGGAATGAAAGAAGATAATTATTACCTCTCTTGCTAAATGTAAAGGTGAATGATTTAAATTCCAAATGGAGAAGAGAATTTCCTTGCTACATTAATAGATGAGAAAGCTTGAAGAGTGTGACATGAATGCAGGAGATGACAAAAAACTAGCAATGTGGATGGAGAAGAGCACTCGTTATTACCTAAAATTAAGGTTAAGGATTTACCATATTAGGTGCAAAATGAAGATTGTGATGCAATAAATTTTAGATATACTATATCATTTGTGATGTAATGGTCAAACATTTAGTTAATAAAACTCGTAGAAGAGAATAAATTTATCAACAAACCACCCCTACCATCTAGCATTGATCTTTTGTCTTAAACAATTAAAATAATAATAACAAAGAGATAGTATTATTTGTAATAAATTGATTAAGGGAGTAAATATAGGAGATAGAGGTGGAAGTTGGCCCCCAGATATAAAACTAATAAGTTTAGGGTTTGATAAGGTAAATTTTGAATTGAGACAAATGGTGGATTTTTATTCAACTCAATTAAATAGATAAATAGCAAGACTACAATAAAGCATACTAGTACCGAACCCATTATTACTTCCAAACATATCTAGATATGGCAAGAAGGTTCTCTCACTTTTGAAGGTATGCACAATCATGTGGTACACAAAGAATATCATAGATCCCACACAAAAATTATCTTATTTTTGAGGCCACATATAGGATTAGCATTCCAAATACAATCCAAATGGGATCAAAGATAGCTTAGATGAAGTTAGAATGAAATTCGAACACTTGAGTTTGAGTACCAAAAACTTGACAACTCAAATATATTAGAATTTAAAAAATCTAAGGTAGAAACATGGTGAAATATTCTAGCATTATGACCAATGATTCAAAGAATTAGTATCCATGATACTCTAGGTAATTAATGTTGTGGTGTCACAAGAATGATTTACCATCAAACTAGTTGTGCATATACAACAAAGCTTCATGAATTAAAAAAATTCTCATTCAAAGGGTATACAATAATTATTTGTCTAGTGGTGAGATCTTTGGCGGATAGTGATACTTGATGCCTTCCACATATCCCAAAATGTGCTATTTGTGAATAATTCTAATGATACCTCATCTTACACCTTAAAAAAATCCAAGGTGTAATAGTGATTTTTGGGGATGAATTATGTGAAAATGAAACCCAATGTTAGGACTCATAAAAAATTTTAAGCATTTGCTCTGACCTTGTGTTGTAAAATTTGAAATTTAATTTGATTAAGTTTCCCGAGTTAGTTTTGCCTTTTTTGTGCAAATCCTACATGTCTCGCTGGTATTAGCCCACATTCACAGGTCAAATGAGTCAAGCATCGGTTTCTATTTTGTGCTAGTCGCATAGTCACAACCTGAAGTGAGTCTTGGAAGTTAGTGGTTGCGAGCTTGTGAATAGTTAAGATTGTTGTTAATCGTAAAATCACTAGCATAATGTGATTTAACTATCAGTGATTGTGAGGTTACGAGTGGTCAAAAATTTGTATGGTCATAAACCCATTGTAATTATAGGACTAGGAACCTAGCGGTTGCGAGTGAACTATAAAGGTTAATCAAGTCACACTATCACAGTGGTTATATGGAAAGAAAGTGTTCAATTTGTGAGCGAGAAAAGACATGACAAGTGGTAGTATTAGGCTAGTATGATGGCTATGTTTTGATGTTATCACAACTCTGCGAGGTTTCTTGTCAATGAATGATTATTGATGCGAGCATGCAATAGGTTGCTCCCTAGTGTGAAAAAGACAATGAAGATAAAGTGTGTCACATGGTCACAATAGTTATTAACAAGCTTATTTGGTGGCTATGAGCTTGCGACTAAGACTGTAAAGAGTAAAACCTGATAATGATCGCATCCTCACAAAAATTAAAGGGATAAATGACAAATAGTTATGATGATGCAAGTGAAGTCATAAAGGTGGGTAAGGGATGTTGTCACATGATCGCAGTGGTTAGTGAAAAAAAGTGCTTCAAGTTGCGAGCTTGCGAAGTGATGACACCTAACAGATACAAACTTGAAGGAATAAAGTTGGTTAGTTGTTGTTTTATTTTAGATGATCGACATGGGTAGAGTAGAAGAAACAACTAGGAAAATAAGATAGAAATGGATCTTGATGTGATATGCATAAAGTTTCAAATAGCTTTATCAAAGATATGGAGTTCATAAAATCTTTGTACTAGTAGGAAAGTGTAAGTGATTTTTCCAAGGTTACTTCCATACACAAATTGCTTGCAGTATGGTGATCAAAGGCTACCATCATTTGTTATCCCAAGGATTTCTGATAAGATTTGAAGGTTATAAAAGAGTTATCCTTCAATAGAGTTGGCTATCCAAAAGTTAGCAAAAATGGCTATTACAGAAAAAAAAATGGATGACTTCTAGAACATTGCCAAATTTGTTAGGGTGCAATTATAGGAGGAATATTGGGATAAGGTGCAGGTGTAGAATGTGATGATAGCCAGAGGTTATTAAAAGAGTGATGTGTAGCTAGAGGGATATTAAAATGATTGAACAGTGCGGCAGACTCATGCTAAGGGAAGTCACATGTCATAATCCACAAGACTAACACCCTAATGTATCTTGGAGGTTGCATGGCAGAGAAGAAGCATGATAAAAAGGTGGAATATTGTGCCTCAGAGTATTTCTTTCTAGTAATGGGTATCAAATCCCTTACTGGTTTGCAAAACACTTCTAAATCCTAGACATGAGTCAACCCTGCAATGACAACACCAATCTCAAGCTTATATTAGCACGACTCCTAAATGTGGTGTCTTCATATGAGACGCTTTGATTTCTACTAGCAAGCAGTTGCACAACTGAAGTGATTATGAAGTAACCAACTTAGTTAGGATATTGCTTTATGTAACAAATTTTGTAAAGCATAATTAATTTGTAAAACAAATGATGTGAAGCTTGTTGCATTCAAATATATGTATATTAGAATCCCAAGGTCGTAGGGGGTCCAATTCTAAAATTTCTCTTCAAGCTTGTACATAGTAGTTTTCTCTTAGTTATAGGTTATAGTTAGAGTATGATTATTGTAATAGTTCTATTGTTATGAATAATGATAGACTAGTTAGTGTAGGTTAGTTATTCTTATCATGGAGTTGTCTCTAGCTTTGTGTACTTAGGCAATTTGAATTGAATGTATCAAGTATTTTCAATTCATCTATGCAAATGTATTTGTATTTGTGTTGTTTTAGCATTGATCTCTTTCAAGGAAAGGGCTAAGTTTCTTTGTCTGAACAACAATGGTCTAAAGTGATTGTATTCAGACTTATGCAAATTTGAAATATCAAGGATATTGGAGTTTGTCCTCACTTTTTTTTTGTGTTGTGCAATACATACATTAATGGGTATTTTTCAAGGGAAGAGTTAGATTCTAAGAATAGGTATTAGTAAGTTTTAATATTGAGTTGGATTTTGTAAGTAAAACACAGTAATGATATAAGTAAATATGTTGGTGCAATGCAACAACATATTGAAATCTTGCTAGTTGAGATTGTTGTTCATAAGACTTTTATTATGGTTGTATATTTGACTCTATAACCCATGATAGAGGCATTGGTTTGTGTGGTATTGAAGATATTTCATAAATAAATTCAAATTCAAATCATTTTACTTTCATAATTTTAGTAGTAGAATTAGTATATTTTTGGTTCTCAGATAAATGTAAAATGTATATGGTATTGTACATGAAGGTGGTTATATGTTGAACACCCATGATTTTAAAGTTTGAGAACTATCCACATGTGTTGGTCTATGGTACATAAATTAGTGTAAGTTTAATATCTGTGTAAACCTAGAAGTAGGTACACCCACCTAGGTTATGTGGAGCTCTAAGAGAAGAAGGCTTGTATGCCTTGTCAATGTTGGGTTTTCTTGTCCTAAATTTGTAGATGATGCAGGGTTTGTGATTTATATGAAGATACCTAATTCTAAGTCCCATATTATCTTTTAGAATCAAGGGTAGAAAGAAAAATCACCAACAGACTCTTACTAGGTTATCCAAAACTTGTGTAAAGAATGAAGAAAATGTGAACTTAATGTGAGTGCTCAAGTAGCATTGGTTTTGTAGATGTATATCACAATATATACTTTAATCATTACATATACCATAACAATCATGTGCTCAACAAAATATATCTAATTTGTAAGGATGACACAGTATGTAGTAGAGGTCAAAATAGTGACCGGGATCATGGATTCATATGTATGGTCGTGGAGAAGGAAATATTACCTATAGATGTTATGTTGAACATAAGATGGAAGGAAATCCAACACTTAAATAATCATTTAAACCCTAAAAGAAAGTTGTATAGATTATCTAGATTAGATGAAACAAGTGAAAATAATACACAAAGATAGTTACATTACCATGATCATGAAATTACTTATATAAATAAAAATATTTAACAAAATTCTTGGATTGGTGCACATTGAACGGAATAAGCAGGGAAGGAGAAAGAATTCTTGACAAGTGAGTGTGCATCAAATGTTAAGTCCATAAAACCGTTGAAACTAAAGTAGGACCATACCATTAGAAAATATATTACATTAGATGACTCTAAAGACAAAATTTATGTGGATTTTGACATCCTACACCTTTTATGACGAGGTAGATTTCTCCCAAAATTATAATGTATTAGTTTAGATGTAGAACCATGTTAAGTTTTGTAATTAAGGTGTGATGTTGAATTGTTACTAACACACAAAATTAATGGTTAGCTATTTATCATTAACATAGATCTAAAATGAATGTGTTCATGAGAGATGTTGTAATATCCTAAAAAATGCAACCATAAAATGTATTAAACATTAAATAAGATAAGCATCTCAATGCTAACAAAATAGAAGTGGTATATAAGAGGATACCATTGTAAATGGTATAGAGGAGGTTGTTCTAATGGCTTGATCCTCCTTCTAGCCCTACTCCCCTCTTATTTTTAGTTGTTTGTCCAATTTATTTTCTATTATTCTCTTTCTTTTAATGGGAAGGATGTGTTGTAAATTATGTTTCAGTTCAATGGTGGTTGACGTAGAGGAGATTTTCATAATTGGTTGGTTCTCCTTTTTCCTATATCTCTTCCCTTGGTTTGTTCTATTTATTCAATTTTGGTTGGCTTCAGTGTGTGTCACCAAGGTTTATAGGCATCTTTTGTATGTCAATTTTGACATCCTTAGTGTATGTAGGGAAATATCTACAAGACTAGATAAGATATTAGTAGCAATGAAATCAATTTGAATAACTACTAATAACTAAAAACCCTATAGAATGTAAACATAATAATCATAACTTAAGATATGAAATTAAAATCAAATCAATCTGGCATATGTTTCTCTTCTTTTGTTGCTTCTCTACACTCTATGGAAGTGGATTGATGTGGCACTCAATGTTGGATTCGATAGCACTTCAACCTAGAGATTTGAGAAAACTAAGATATGATGCTTGATTGCTTGATAAAAACCTGCATAGGATAATTGCTATTCAGTAATCAGGATCCTTCATTTGGATTTGAAGGGGGTTTATATAGATTTTCATAAATCAATAGCCAATTGAGATTGAATTGAGAAAAATAGATTGAATGGACGAGATAATTAGGAACTAGAAGGATTTGGGTAACCTTCTAGAAATGTAGATTTATTTCCAATTCAAACTCAAAAGCAGAGAGTTCTTTTAGGAAATAAAGGATGAGATAAAGATTGAAGAGATTTTTTATTTTAAGAAGATATTAGTTTCGAAAATGCAATTTTGAGAAAAATAATAATTTTTTATTTTTGGATGATTTTTGCATTTCGAGAAGATTTTAGATTTTCAAAAAAATATGTTTCCAAATTCAAAGATATTATGCATATTTTTAATTTTTAGAATTTAGAATTTTGCAGATATTTTATTTTATTTTATTTTATGAAGATTTGAAAGATTTAAATTGAATTAAAAATTCAATTTGTGAAAAATATAAAATTAATGTGAAATTAACATGAAATTAATCAAAATTAATTAAAATTGAGATGAAATTAAATTAATTAAATTAAGAGGAATAATTAGATAATTTAAATAATTAATGATAATTATTTAAATTATAGGACTTAGGAAATTGAACTAAATTACCCAATAAAGATTAATGAATTAAGGTTAATTAATTAAATAATTAATATTAGGGGAATGATTAAGTGATTAAAAGATGAAGCTTTGGAATAATTAAAGTAATTAATTAAATAATTGAAGAACCATTTAATTAATAGAAGAAAAGTTAGTAATTAATTCAAACTCACAAGAGTGGTCAGTTTTGGGTGTTTATATTTTCCCCTCTTTGATACAATGTGATTTTGAGTGTTGCATTAAAGAATATTTAATTAAGTCGTGGCCCAATTTGCCCCAACGATAGAAGGTGGATTTTATGCCCCCTCAAGAGATTGTTTGTGCAAGAAAGGCATGAATGATCTCTTAAAAGAAGATGACAAATGTTTCATGAAATGATGAAAGAGAAGAATTGCCAGTAAGAAGTGAAGAATTAGTAGATGATGATGACTGTTTGATCGACATTAGATACAAATATTGTTAACAAGAATCATGTTTGGTTTTAGGAAGGACCCATCTTATATAAGACCAACCACAACATCTAGTTTCGAGGAAGACATACCTTGTATAAGACAAGCGACAACATTTGGTTCTAGGAAAGATACATCCTGTATAAGACACATGATCATTGATTGATTGACTAATTGATAAAATGATTTGACAAATTGATGGATTGACTAATTGGACTAATAGAATAAGTGTTAGTGAGAAGCATGAGTTAGTGAGATTTGAAGACTTAATTAGTTGCAATCAAGATAGGTGATGATTCTAAGTCACTGTCAAATAATTTCAATGATATCATCATCACACCTTATTAGAAAAGAAAGAGATTCAAATGCACCCAGATATTGATCATCTGGATACCACTACAATCTTTGTTTGAACAAGCAGATAGTAAACAAGGAATGTTTGAACTCCATCCTAAGGTTTATAGTCTTGAGGTCGAGGTATGTGTGACATATCACAATTGAAGGTATCATTTACAATATACTACAATTGATACTTGATAGATATGTGAAGTCTCTTATCACAAACACCCTAGATATATATTCCCTAGAACTTCATTAAAATATTCCACAAACAGAAAATAAATAAAACAAGATTATGATCCATCTTGGCCACTCTCACCACTCAATGGTATTCTTGAGGATCATAGGAACACAATCGCAAAAGATAAACTGATAATAGACTGACATAAATGACTTTGTCAGTAGTCGTACTGATCATTTTTTGGATTGATTTTGATATTTGATGTGGATGTATGATGTGTCTGGTTCAAGAATGGACTACCCATATAAGACTGATATGTTTGGTTTCGAGTGTATCTATCATTGTATAAGACCATCATTTGGTTGATTTGATTGATTGATTAATAGATTGGATTGTTGATAAAGATATATCGTATGAGTCTATTGTCAATTTATGAAGCTCATCATTTTGATACAAGATTTGGTGTTTGTTAGTCACTTTCTTCTTGTCATGACACAGATGATTTTATTGTAGGGATTTTGACATGTTTTGATTTTTTTGGTTGACCCATCGTAAAATTCATATGTTTGGGGTCAAGGTATGTGTGATGTATCACATAGGTGAAGACCCTTATCATAGACACCCCTAACATCGTTTCCTTAGATGATTTTTTATGTTTTACAATTTTTTAGGATTATTTCAAGATCTTTTATGATGTTTTTAATCATTTTTTAGGTCTGTATGCAATGTTTATGGATTTTTTCCAAGACTTTTATCTGAATGTTTTTTTGGATTTTTTTAGGATATTATTTCTGAATGTTTTTGGATTTTTTGATGACTTTAATATTTGCATGAGCAAGATTTATTGAATTGTCCCTAGTGTTTAGCAAGGCAATGGAATTATGGATTGATGGATGTATTAGTAATGGATGAAGGACAAAGATTGCTAGCTATGTCTTGAAGTTGTTTGGATGCCAAGGACCATTCATAGAATGGGGTAACATATTTTTTCTAATCTAAGGGAATGCCAAGATAGGGTAATGATACTTTAAGCATTGGATGGAATGTGATGCATAGAAATAGACATGTCAAGAGATTTTTAAAAAAAAACCATGTTTTACATTTTTATGTCATTTTGTTATATCAAGATCAAGAGATGGACTTGGATAGGAAAATGATATGACAAGCAAGATCAAGAATGGACAAGGGGGTGGGATATGGATTGAGTGATGTGATAAGATAGGCAATATGGACCCAATGGATGTCGATAAGATAAGGGATATGGACAACATGAAGCAAATAGGACATGCGATGCTTCTAGGGAGATCCCTAGTCTTGTTAAGATCAAAGTCAAGAAAAAAGGGAATATAGATGTCAATAAGATAAGAGATATGAGGGACATAGGATAATGGAGGAAATGGAAGGGATTCAATATGATAGGGAAACATGGATGAAATTGCCCCCAAGTATAGAATGCAAGAAGTTCATAACTTACACATGATGCATGTTTGCCAGGTTTTCATTATGGTACTTTCCCAAAGCACCTATTTGCCAGATTTTCACTATTGGATGAAATTATTTCTTTACTCTTTTTTTTGCCAAGATGCCTATTTGCCATGTTTTCATCACGGAAATGATTTTTTTTTCTTTTGTATTTTGGAAGATGACAGACTCATGATAGGAGATGGAGGAAGGACTCAAGAATATTTTTCCTTAGATAGTGCTTTTGAAGGACATGTAATAATGTATCATAGCTTTTGATGGTATGCTCAAAGACATTGGTAGGGTAATGACAAAGGGAGATGAAATGGATAGTTGATGAAGTGGGATAATAGTTTATCCAAAGGATTAGATAGGTTTGATGAAAGGATGGAAAATATGTATTGGATAGTGGAGGGATTGTGAGAAGACGTATTGTTGAGTGGATGGAAATATGGGCAAGATCAACATTGGAACACACCTTGGGGGTTGATGGAAGAAAATGAGATTTTGGATTTAATGAAGGAATGGATATGAATTTTGGGGCATAAGGACCCTAAATGGATTTGGAAGGTGCGAAGAATTTAGATGAAGGGATTGCAATTTTTTATGCCAACCTAGATTTTTCTTTGGGACACTGTGCTTCAAGAAGCCACTTGGGAATATACATGGATTTTGATTTTTTTTCTTTTGTGGGTCTTTGCAACGCATTGTTTCTACAAGTGATTTAGGAACCCATATAGCTTTTTACTTTATTTTTTTTTCTCAAGGGGCCTTTGTGGCCTTTTGGATATTTATTTTTCTTTTAGATCATACTTTTCTTTGTTTTTACATGTCAATTAGATTGGATGTGTTGATCCTTGACTACATGTGGATTTCTTGATTTATAGACTTTATGCTTGACATCCAAATTTTTGAAAGTGATTCATGGGTGGATAACACTAATATGGAGCCTTTTTGGATGGGTGAAAGATTCTCCAAGATGTGTGTCTTTTCTAACCTAAATGCAAGAAAGGGTAAGTAGATTTTGAACTAGTGGATGGAATAATATATGGACCTAAAATTGATGGAAGGGATGAAGGGGAGGTATATTCTTGGATTTAGATTTGGAAGGGATACCAACGTCTTGAGGTATGGAATAGAGGTCATGATCATCTGATCTTGCTTTGATATGAAAGGGGTTGAATATAATTTTTCCATAGAGGTTTGACCCTTTTACTTGATAATGCTTTCTTTGGTTAGTGTGATACTTGCTATCAGATGTGAGTCCATTTTGAAGTGGATATGATATGGAAGAAACAATAGGATTATGAAGTGGACCATACTAGATAGAAGTAGAGGAACATGTTTGACATGTATGGGGTTCACGAACAATTTGTGCAAATCTTCTTTTATCATGAGGGGGATCAAGATGAATATTGAGATCCTATGATGGAAAAGGAACAGTGATAAGATCATTTGGTAGGATAGGATCTTGTGGAGAATATGGAGATGAAGGAATGGTAGGCTCATGAGGATGATTTGGAGGGATTATGGGGTCTTGTGGTGGACATGAAGGTGAAGGGATAATTTGATATTGACTTGGAAGGGGATCATTTGATTCAATTCTAAGAGTGATTTTCTCTTGACTATGAATAGAATCATTAGGAATAATGAAAGGGGTGACATGGTCTTGCTTAAGAATAGAATGGTCAATAAGACTTGGAAAGACACTTTGTTCTTGAGATGGAAGAGGATCGTCTTGGATAGGATGGATAAGGATAGTAGAATCTTCACAAGGCTCTAAAAAGATGGGTTATTGGTAAAAAAATGGATAGATTTGGTCATTGTTGGGATCTTGATCATGATTTTCTTTAGGACTTGTTTCTTCATGCTTTTGATCGTCATGTTGACATGGGGTATGATTTTGGATATGTATGGTAGATTCTTGGAAGGGTTAAATGTTTTGACATGAGGGACAAGGACCTTGAATGGGACTCTCTTGAGTAGGTTTGTTTGGGAGTGGAGCATATGGTGGCATTGGATCTAGGATTACTGAATTGCAGAAGGGAATTATATCATTAAAGGGATTATCTTGGAAATCTACTATGGATAACCCTTGGGAGGTCTCATTAATGGATATATCATTTGATGGAAATGGAAAATATTTCTCCTATGATGCTTTAAGAGATGAAGGACTAGTGGGAAATATGGAGACTTCTTGAGGGACAACTTCTTCATGGGAAGCAGATGTGGCATTGATGTGATTATTTTGGAATGTTCCATTACTAGACATGGGTAGATTATTTTTATTCTATTGAACATAAGATGATTTATGTCTACCAGATTTTGACACAAATGATTGAAAGGATTAGATTGGATTTTTTTTATACTTGAGCAGTCTTGTTGGTGATACCACATTGACATTTTCATGTTGTAAGCTATTTGTCAATTAAACATGTGGTACCATAGGTTTCTTATTGATCATGATTGATTGATGTCCAAAGGATGAAATATTTGCAATTGTGTTTTTTTGAGAAATCCTTGGTGATGGATTTGAGGAAGTAAGAGGATGCTCATTGAGATGTGATTTGATCAGAGGCCTATAAATTGATCGATCAGCTGATTAGGGATATAAGTACTATATGGTGCAAGACTTTGGTTCACTCTAAATTTTAAGATCATATGCCTTGGTTTTCATGTCTTGAATTTCTTGCATGAGGATGTCAATTTTCCATTGTGACATGTGTGTATGTGAAATATTTTATATTGTCTTGTAACACAAACACTTCACTAAATCATTATATCAATTGGTTAGCATGTTAAATCAATGAAAACATCAAATAAGCTAATAGAAACTGATTTGGTGCTCCCTAATCAAGGTTAGCATGATCTAAATGTTTGTAATTCTCTTAGAACATGCATAAGATTAGTGACAAGACACCATGAAATGTAAGATTCAAGAAGCCGCTTGGGAATCCACATGGATTTTGATTTTTTTTCTTTTGTGGGTCTTTGGAACACATTGTTTCTACAAGGGATATAGGAACCCATATAGATTTTTACTTTATTTTTTTTCTCAAGGGGCCTTTGTGGCCTTTTGGATATTTATTTTCTTTTAGATCATACTTTTCTTTGTTTTTACATGTCGATTAGATTGGACATGTTGATCCTTTTGCATGTGGATTTCTTGATTTATAGACTTTATGCTTGACATCCAAATTTCTTGAAAGGGTAATGTGATTCATGGATGGATAACACTAATATGGAGCCTTTTTGGATGGGTGAAAGGTTCTCCAAGATGTGTGTATTTTCTGACTTAAATGCAAGAAAGGGAAAGTACATTTTGAACTAGTGGATGGAGGAATATATGGACCTAAAATGGATGGAAGGGATGAAGGGGGAGGTATATTCTTGTATTTGGATTTGGAAGGGATACCAATGTCTTGAGGTATGGAACAGAGGTCATGATCATCTGAACTTGCTTTGATATGAAAGGGGTCGAATATAATTTTTCCATGGAGGTTTGAACCTTTTACCTGATAATGCTTTCTTTAGTTAGCGTGATACTTGCTACCAAACATGAGTCCATTTTGAGGTGGATATGATATGGAAGAAACAATAGGATTATGAAGTGGACCAGACTAGATAGAAGTAGAGGAACATGTTTGACATGTATGGGGTTCATGAACAAGTTGTGAAAATGTTATTTTATCATGAGGGGGATCAAGATGAATATTGGGATCCTATGATAGAAAAGGATAAGTGACAAGATCATTTGGTAGGATAGGATCTTGTGGAGAACATGGAGATGAAGGAATGGTAGATTCATGGGGATGATTTGGAGGGATTATGGGGTCTTGTGGTGGACATGAAGGTGAAGGGATAATTTGATATTGACTTGGAAGGGGATCATTTGATTCAATTTTAAGAGTGATTTTCTCTTGGCTATGAATAGAATCATTAGGAATAATGAAAGGGGTGACATGGTCATGCTTAAGAATAGAATGGTCAATAAGACTTGGAAAGATACTTTGTTCTTGAGATGGAAGACGGTCATCTTGGATAGGATGGACAAGGATAGTATAATCTTCACGAGACTCTAGAAAGATGGGTTATTGGTCAAAAAATGGATAGATTTGGTCATTGTTGGGATCTTGACCATGATTTTCTTTAGGTCTTGTTTCTTCATGCTTTTGATTGTCCTGTTGACATGGGGTATAATTTTGGATATGTATGGTAGATTCTTGGAAGGGTTAAATGTTTTGACATGAGGGAAAAGGACCTTGAATGGGGCTATCTTGAATAGGTTTGTTTGGGAATGGAGCATATGGTGGCATTGGATCTAGGATTGCTGAATTGCAGAAGGGAATTATATCATGAAAGGGATTATCATGGAAATTTACTATGGATAACCCTTGGGAGGTCTCATTAGTGGATATATCATTTGATGGAAATGGAAAAGATTTCTCCTATGATGCTTTAAGAGATGAAGGACTAGTGAGAAATATGGAGACTTCTTGAGGGACAACTTCTTCATGGGAAGCATATGTGTCATTGGTGTGATTATTTTGGAATGTTCCATTACTAGACATGGGTAGATGATTTTTATTCTATTGAACATAAGATGATTTATGTCTACTAGCTTTTGACACAAATGATTGAAAGGATTAGATTGGAATTTTTTATACTCGAGCAATCTTGTTGGTGATACCACATTGACATTTGCATGTTGTAAGTTATTTGTCAATTGAACATGTGATACCATAGGTTTCTTATTGATCATGATTGATTGATGTCCAAAGGATGAAATATTTGCAATTGTGTTTTTTTGAGAAATCCTTGGTGATGGATTTGAGGAAGTAAGAGGATGCTCATTGAGATGTGATTTGATCAGAGGCCTATAAATTGATCGATCAGTTGATTAGGGATATAAGTACTATATGGTGCAAGACTTTGGTTCACTCTAAATTTTAATATCATATGCCTTGGTTTTCATGTCTTGAATTCTTGCGTGAGGATATCAATTTTCTATTGTGACATGTGTGTATGTGAAATATTTTCTATTGTATTGCAACACAAACACTTCACTAAATCATTATATCAATCGGTTAGCATGTTAAATCAATGAAAACATCAAATTTGCTAATAGAAACTGATTTAGTGCTCCCTAATCAAGGTTGGCATGATCTAAATGTTTGTAATTCCCCTAGAACATGCATAAGATTAGTGACAAGACACCATGAAATGGAAGATTCAAAACAATGCAATTACAGGAATGCAAAGAATAAGACTGATGAGCTAGATATGAATTTGATGCTAGAAAGTATTATGATGCAAGCCACATGATAGAATTGATGCAAGGGATGATGAATTCAAATATAAAAATGCTATAGAAAAGAATGATCTAGAACCCATTTGACAAAGTTTCCTTATGATGAATGGGATAGATTTGAAATGACTTGATGAGAGGTTGCTTTATAGATTTCCTCTTGGAGGGAAAGGCTTTGAATTTAAATTCAATGGTTGAGATTGATTGACAATGAGTGGTTGAGAATAGGAGCTTCATTAATCCATGTGATTGGATCTCATTGGTTGAAATCAACTTATTTGTCCTCTTGTGGGTTGAGTGGATAATAGTATAATTAATTAAATCAAACTAATTAATTTCCTTAGCCATGGGAATTTTTTTATTGTGAATTTGATTAGATGGCTTAGGAAAATTAATTAATAAATGATCATTGATTATTGATTATTTATGTTAATAAATTGATCTAATTCAATTACACAATTATATATGAGATTAGCTTGATTTTGGGATTTAGGACAATTAATTATGATTTAGGTCTTTTGATTAAGCTAGACCAATTTTAGGTGATTACATTTTCCCCTCTTTGAATCAATGTGCGAGAAGCACATTGATTCAAAGAATATCTGAGGTCTACTATCGATATGATTCTGATTGAGTGAATAGTTTTATACGAATACTAATGAAACTGCTCACAACATGATTGATGTTGAATCTGAAAGTTGAACTTGATGCAATGTTTGATGATAAATTGAGACTAGAATAACCAATTTGACATGAAGCAATGAAAGTGATTATCTTTCTGATATTGATACTGATGATGTCGACAATGACAAATAACCAATTTGATGTGATGTGATGATTGGTTACCTTCAGAAAGATTTTGAAAGAATTGATAAGAATTAATAACCAGTTTGATGTAATGTGATAAAACTAATTACCGTCAAAGGTTGATCTAGGTAATTAACTTGATATGGGTCCCGATAAAGTCAATTATCCAATGATTTTATTATAACAAGGCTATAAATTTGATGTGGTGTGATGAAATTGATATGACCCTATTGATTCGGATGATGATAAAGACACTAATAATTTGATATGGTTCTTGATGAAATTGACATGCCCCTAGTGATATGATATTGAGGATAACTAGCATCGATGAGAACAAGAAATTTGGTATGAGTATGATGAAATCACTTTCTCATTGAGATTTTGATTTGAGACCATCAACTCAATATGGATCTTGATGAAATTAATGTTCTCCTAGTTATATGATTTAGTTTGATTCAATGATTCAATTACTTGGTTTAGTGATTCGATTGAGGATTTCATTGATTTGATTGAAGAAAATTGATGATTGATTAATGATTTGATATGGTATTATGATTTTGATTTGATTTGATATAATCTCTTATTCAATTAATGAGGTTGCAAGATTTGATTCGATAACTGGTAGCTTAACCAATGCAAAAGATTTGATAACAAAAATCTGATTATCAGATTTGATGACAAGCTTTTTTATGATCCCGATGCCAAGATGTGTTGGATGTTGGATGTTGATTTGGGTTGATTTGAGAATATTTTGAATCAATTTAGAAGATTAGATTAATTTATAATTTATTTTGATCGAGCTCCCAATAATGATATTGCAAAGGTAGGGATCAACACTGGTGATAAATGCAAGAATCTTATATGTGATACTCAACCATGTTGAAGGTAGATTTCCCTCCTTGAGGTATTTTTGATCAAGTTATATAAAGTGAAAGGATGAAATGAATGCCCCTAGAATGAGATGTAATCTTCAATTTGTGTCATTATTTCAATCCTTTTGTTATGCTTTTTCCCATCATAGAACTTTTGTTAGCAGTAAGTACAAAAATCAGTGCCTTTTAAAGCTAATTATTAACCAGAGTACTTACTTATGTCAGTGTTAGTTGCAAGAAAGTAAACAAATAAGAGTTCCTTCTACTCTTGTGTAATGATTATGATGTTCGAAATGACCTGTACATTCATATCCTTGGATTAACATTTTGATGTGCCTGCAATGACCCTTCATCATTCATATCCTTGGGCAGATTTTACCAATTTTACATAATAATAAGAAATTTCTTAATGAAAATAGACAAGGAAAAGAGTTCCAACCTCACCTTGGCATACAAATATTTAGAGTTGAGGTATATGCAGTGTACCACAAGATATGGAGGCTCTTATCATAGACACCTACAAATACTTTGCCATTCAAAAATCATTGGTACAATTCTCATAGACATCAATCAAGGAAATTTATCATGGCCCCTTCCTTTTTTCTCTATTTCAGAGACATCTTTGAGTCACTCAGAAAGCATGACAGGCATAAATTGATAAGAATAAACAATAGACAAAGAAGATTTTATGCCCCCTTCCTTATTTCTCTAGTTTGAAGACATCTTCGAGGCACTTAGAAGACATGATTATCAAATCCATAACAAGGCCATTTGTGATAGGTATTGAGAAACACCATTGGTTGATTATGTTTGATTCCTTCTATTTTACGATAATTGTTTATTTGATGGGTGTTAAGAAACACCATTGCTTGAGTTTGTGGGTGGTGTTAAAAAAATACCATTGTGTGTTGAGTGGTGTTGAAGAAACACCTTTGTTCGGTAGCATAACACTTGATGGTTGATAGGTAATGTGGTTGACTTCACCCAGGAAGATAGGTGGTGTTGAATAAGAACTAACTCCACAGGATGACTACAAACTTTCCCCCAGCTAGATATGATTGTCCTAAGGATAAGATGTGGACCAACTCCAAGCCATGATGATGGGATACAAAACCAACCAATATGTAGAGGAATACAAAATTGACTAACATGTACAAGGATGCAAAACCCATGATAGATATGTACAAACAATGAAAATAAAGGCATGTGCAAATTTTATGCATGTAATTCCATGCTAGGGAACCTAAGAGAGATTTGTTGGATTGCAGAGAGGGGGGGTGAATCAGTACTATAAATTTTTTTTAAACTAGATAAAATTTCTTCCTTAACCATTTATTGAATCCATAACTTTGCATACATCTCATAAAACATATAAAGCATTAACATAACACATAAATCATAACACATTAATTTTGGTATTGCATAAATCCTTGTTAGAGGATAAAAATTTCCGTAGGGATGACACCCACAAAACTTCACTACAACAGTAAAAAAATTTCTCGGTTAGAGCTACACTATTAGCTATTTCTGATAGCTTACCCTGTTAAGAGTATTGACCCAGTTAAGAGTCTTAAGACTAGTTAAGTATACCTTACTAAAGGATTTTACAATTCTAATCTAAGAAATGTACCCGGTTAAAGGATTTGCAATGTAAGACCTATTAAGATCTGCTCAGTTAAGAGAATTTACAATTCTGATTACTCTTTAATCAGTAACACAAACTTGTCTATTAAACTTGCATCTACTTATGATTTTCAGACTCTATATGCTCAATAACTCATTACCTCATACTGTGCTTCACTCACAATAACAATTTTGTACTCAGTAGATTCAACTCTAAATCACAATCACTCTCTTCTCTTTACTGCTCTATTACTTGATAGCTTCTCTTCTCATCACCTTCTTTCTACAATCTTTGCTTCGCACATGTAATCTCCTCTTCTCTTTAATCTTCACACTTTGATCCATTTATATAGTAAATTATAGAAGCGGTGCTAGCATTGGTTACTCCTCCAATGTATATATCATACTTAATTCTCATTGGTGGATCTCACCTTGTAATCATGCATAATCATCATGTTTAAATATCCAATGCTCTGTCATACAATCTCCTAGAGATTTGTAAACTATTTTCATCTTGATGTCCAGATTCAATGTATCTAGAGATTACCCTTATGTCGACATGTCATGATCGGTAACATATTTTCCTCTTCCTCGGTAACTATCTCATCTCTTAGTTTGGTGGATGTTGTGGCTCGGTGTAACTCGGTTCTCAGTGCTCGGTGCTCGATGCTCAGTTCTGCCTTGCTCGGTGGCTAAACTTCCTTTGCCTTTATTGAAATTGTTTGTTCCTTTATTTCCTTTACCGAATAGCTTGTGTGCTTTACCGACTTGACTTTCCTTCTTTATCGAATGACTTTGACAATCATTATGACTTTATCATAACTAATGGCAACAAAATAACTCTTAGGAGTATCAAGATTAACCTAAAAAATGCTACTAAGTTTACATAATATTTTTTTTCTTAAAAAATTACATACAATATTGAATAACAAAGAGGAAGTAAAAATATAAGGTCGATACATACTTATAAATAAAAACTCAATTTTAGATTACAAATCTCAAGGGTTCCTTGATGTAGAATTATATTTTTAAAGGGTGGTCCCACAATAGTGTGTCCCACTTTTTGGCCAACTTTGACACTGAGATCAACATTATGAAAAATAAACTTCACTTTCAAATACCTATTGCCACAAAACTATTAGGAATTTGAAGATGATGTAAACTAGAGTCTTTTAGAATTTTCTTTCTTGTTTCTAAATATATTTTTTTTAAAAATTAAAATTGATTTGAATCCATTTTTCTTTCTCCTTCGAAAAGTGGTTTGTGTGAAAAATCAGTGTTTTTAAGGAGTGACTATCACTTGGATTAGCAGAATTTTTTTTTTCAAAAATGATAATGATGTAATTCTTTCGAGGTTATATTTTTAACTTCAATATCTAATGGATGGAATTGGTTTCATTCATTTTGGTTCAATATTTCATACTTTATTAATTTCTAAAGTGAGAGTAACTATAATTTAGACATAGCTTCTTTTGGATCCCTCTAACTTTATCTATATATATCAAAATTCATTTTTTCTTTTTTTTGATAGAAAGGTAACACAAATACTCTTTTCCTACATATTTTTTTTTAAGTTACTATTTTCTCTGAAGTGTTGAAGAGATAACTTGTTGAATGGCCAAACAACCTATGTTTAATTAAAGTTAATTTTGAAAGTGATAATGAACTTAATATGTATTAAAATTATAGTCGTTAGAAAGCTTTATCGAAGTAGCATCATTTGACATTTTTTTTTTCTTCAGAATATCATCTTGTTTGGTCTTTGTTTGAGGCCTTGAAAGTCATTTTTTTGTATTTATTTTTCTCCTGATAAAAATTTCAAGTTTGGGGTCTTCATGCAAAGACCCCCTTCACACAAAGCCATCCTAGGAGCTTTGTGTGAAGGGGTCTTCACATGAAGACCCCTTGGGAAAAGTCTGATGGGAACAAGCCTCGTTGAACTTTTACCTGACCTAGTTCACATGAAGTAGGTCGACTAATTATGGTATTTTTTTGGGTATGGTATAAATGAAAATGTTTTTTTTTTCATTTTTCACATAATTGCAATCAACTTAATTCACATTTTTTTACTATTGCTCTGATTTTTTGAAAGGCATTTTTTTTTAGGAGAATTGCTATTGGTGTTTTTATCAAAGATGATTTTTTGAAGAGGAGAATTACTACCAAGCTGATTTTTTCTAAGACATTTTCTTGAAGAGGAGAATTACTATTGCCAAATTTTTAGAAGAATTTTTTTTGGAGAGAAGAAATGAGGAAAAAGAAGGGAAGACAAAGTAAATATGCAAATAAAAGGTCACCTAATACTGAACAAAGAAATCATGAAGCTACATTGATATATTATTATAAAACCAAAGAAGGTACGAACCTAGACCTCTAATTTTTCGTGCCCAAATTTTATGGACCTGTGTTCTATTTTTCTCTAATTTGATTCATTTTTGTGCATGTGGCTCATGATCAACATGGTCAAGGTGAAGGAGAATCTCAAGTAGGAGGGTCAAGCCAAGTTGAAGAAATGCACGTTGAAGAAGGGTTAGGATCAATCCTTGCAGAAGCTCAAGACATTGATGTTGGCAAAGGGTTAGGATCACGTACTCCTACTAGTACGGATGAACTTATAGATCTAGCTCAAACTATAAAAAAAATATTAATTATAGAAACTTTGATCATTTACTTACAATGGATGTCGAGAAATTGAGATCATTCGCTAATGTTTAACCCTTAAGTCTTGCTAAGAAGAGGTCAATGAATAAGATAGAAAGAGAAATATTGGCTAAATTTGATAATTTTGACACACTTGAACAAGCTCAATTTATTTTAGTTGCACTTATAAAGAAAAATTTGGAAGAGGCATTACAATTATTGGGTATAGACACAACATCAAAGAAGAGAAAATTTGTTGACATGCAAACTAATATGATTGAAAATCTTAGGAAAGGTTTGAACCAGGTAGGGAAGCAATATCAAACTAAGGATAAGACCATTATAAGAAGTGTTATGTTGACATCCATTGTAGGTAACACTATATCCCAAAATAGACAAATATCTTCAGTTTTATCTCGGATTGGTTTTAGTAGGAAAATAATATCATGATATGTTAAGAGGAGAATGCTTTTGGATGATAGAATCTTGGAAGGCAATTGGGCAATCATGTGTAGAGCTCCTCATTGTAATAGGATTGATGAGGGAATCAAAAATTTGGTCACATTATTTTAGAATGATAATAATTGTCCTTCATCAAACAATAGAGATGTTATCGGACATAGAATTGCAGTTAATCAATATGAACACCATACAAAACATTGGTCAGACACAACACAACATGAAATGTATGTGTCATTTTGTAGTTTAAATCCTAATATAAATATTGGGAAAACATTGTTTGAAATACTGAAGCCTTATTATGTCAGGACAAACAAAGTGTTTGAAACTTGTTGTTGTTATCATATGGAATTTGATCTCCACTATTAGGTTTTTTGAAAGTTTGTAGAAGACACTCATGATTTTGAATATGCTCCTCTTACTAGATGAAGTGAGTTCATATCATCTATTTTATGTGACAAAAGAGATGATTCAATTGGTCAAATAAATTGCATAAAAGGAATATGTGAAACATGTGCTGATTTGGCTCCTTTTTCTTTGAAAAAATGAAAACATTGATGTAACAAAGATGGTAAATTGTAAGAGTTACAAATATGTAAAGAATGAAACAAAAATTGGGAAATAATCCAAAAGATTAGAATATGTTGAAAAGGAACTAATTGTTACAACATTTCTGGACAAATTTAAAAAATTTATTCAACCCTACATTCATCAATTTTTTTGCGAAGTGGAAAGCACAACAATTCCAAACACTGAGAGACAATTTTCCACTTGGAACTATTCTATCAATTGTTGATTTCGCATAAAACTATTCCTTTGTTCATCAAAAGGCAGTTCAATCAGAATATTATTTTTTAGAGAAGATTACTATTATGGTACATGTGTGTTATCGACATGCATAGGTAGATTTGGATGGTATTTAGAGCACATTTGAAGCATGGGTCATCAAGAAGGAATAACATTTTTATATAAGTGATGATAAAGAGCATGACATTCATTATGTAGAACACTACTTCAAGATGTTTTTTGTAAATTTGAAAGAAAGACGCATAAAAATTGATAAACATAATATTTAGTCAGATGGATGTGCTGCACAATTCAAATCATCCAGACTATGTAGATATCATCGTAATGAAAACATACCACATGTTGGAGTTCTTTGAGAGTGGACATGGAAAAGGTGAACATGATGGTGCTAGAGCTTGTATCAAATGTGCTCTATGAAAGTATCAAATGAATTATAAGAGAGTTCATATAAAAAATACACATGATGTTGTTGAATAGTGTAGGACACATTTTGCATCAAACGCAAATGGCACATGATCACGAATGACTCAAGTGGTACCACATAGAGAATTTTGAGAGATAAAAGGTATGCACGTGTAATGCCCCGCCAAGGAAATCTTGGCTCAAGGACATTATACTCATTAATTCATATATATATATATATATACATATATATATAGATATATATACATATATATATACATACATATATATACATATATATACATATATATACATATATATATACATATATATATATATATATATATATATATATATATATATATATATATATGTATATGTATATATATATATATATATATATATATATATATATATATATATATGTATATGTATATATATATATATATATATGTATATATATATATATATATGTATATATATATATATATATGTATATATATATATATATATATATATATATATATATATATATATATATATATATATATATATATATATATATATTTCTATAAAGTAGCAGAACATAATCTAATTTGATTTATTTAATGTTACTATCTAAGTCAAGAGAATAAAGAGATTATACTACTTGTCTTGCTCAATTAACAAATTATTATTCTTGCATACCTGAATATTGCTAACTTTCTTTTACATGATGACCACCATGTCCAACACCTATAACTACACACATGTCTAAACAACTAGATGTAAACATTAGACATAGTCTATCACAAATAAATGTTTTATTAATAGCTTAGCTATGAGAATCATTATTAAGAAGAAGTGAAATCATTGCATTAGAAACTTAAAGACAAACCCTAAGGGACTAGACCTAAGCCTCGGGGGCTCATCATCGATGGCCTTGCCTACATTCATGCTCAGAGACTTTGTAGTTTGACTCTCCCCATTCTAGACTATCTATTTATAAAATCAAGAAAGCGGGTATGCAACCCTTTCTAGGGTCTTGTTCCCCAGGCAGTTTTCCCTTTGGCTGCCACCCACTTAGGTGGAATAGGGACAAAGTCCTATACAAAAAATTGATAACTAATTCCATAACTCAAAAATAGAGTTTAACTTTGAACACTAATATAGTATTCACGAAACCTGCTTAATTATAATATTTACTAAAGTGCCTTCCAACCAAACATAGGAATGAAATACAACCAAATCTTAGGATTATCATAATTTGGTACATTAAAATCATCATCATAATTAACATCATTAAATTAGGATAATCATTATAAACATCACAATCCCTAAGTACGTGTACAATCGCATGAAAACATGACATAAGCCCAATACCTCATCTATTCCTAATGATCGACCTATTTATGATGAAATGAAATCAAATAAATAAAAAGTTATCCACAATTAGACTAAGAATGAAAACGAGAACCAAGGACATGTCTACAAGTGCACAACCATAACCATAGGCATCTATGAGAAGGAATGAAAAATATACAATTGCCAATTCAAACTTGTAACAATTTCTATTAATGTATAATTTAATTAGAGATACAAATATATACAACCATGTAACCTCACACAAGCATATAGTGTAGTATTATAATTACCTTAAGGCACCATCTTCATCTTCTAAACACAACACATTTAATACATCATCTTGATTAAACTATTGTAACTTACGTATACTTAATTGGTTATTTTATGATTCATTTTAATCTTAATAATATAAAATATATTTGCTATAGATTCCTATAGAGATCTTTATATTCAACTTCAATAAAATTTACCTCTACAAAAATTTAGTTTTAAACTAACTATTCACACTAATACACTATTTCACCTTCTAGAACTGCATGACAATTGAATAAGATTCTAGATAATGATTAAAGTTTTATCCAAGTCTATTTAATATTTCATTACTTTATTTTCAAAGAATAATAATTTTTCCTAGGCAATATTGATCTAGGAACTTAATTTTAGAAAGAAAATAAATATAACTAATATTAAATCATACTCAAAATAAATAAAAATAGTTTAATATAAACTAAAGTTAACATTTTAATTTATAACCATAAATTACATTATGATTTAAATTATACATCACCTTTTAATGAAATAGAATAATAAATAGACCAATTCTAATTTTAATTAAATTTGAAATTTTAAACAATATCTTTAATGATTTATTAACTAATTTCTCTTATTTTCATTATCAATTAATTATGTGTAATCATAAATATATATATTTACAATACATCATTTATATCTATACATTTTAATAATTAATAGGTAAAATGAATTTTATTTTGTAATAATACAAATTTATTATGAATATATATATTTTTATTAAATAATTTTTCTCACCTAAATAGTTTTGGTTCCATATTCTTCCCTTTTTCGTTAAAGAATGCCCTTTTTTTATCATTTATTTTCCTCCTATGATTTCTCCTTATTTTTCTTCTATCTTTCTTCCTTATTTAACTCCTATAATTTATCCTTCTTTTTCTCCTATCTTTCTACTAAAAGTTTAAAGGATGTTTTCCAAAAAGATTTAAATCATATATATATATATATATATATATATATATATATATATATATATATATATATATATATATATATATATATATATATATATATATATATATATATATATATATATATATATATATATATATATATATATATATATATATATATATATATATATATATAATTATTAAATTTAAAATGTAATAATCTTTCTTATTTAATTTAACAAATAACTTATTAAATAAAATCTATCAAAATGAAATATTATAAAGTTAAACATGAAAACCTTTAAATATTAAAATAATTTGTAAGCTTAAAACAACATCTAATTTATTACGTTTATTATTTCAACATTATTAATATTTTAATTATTTTTAAATTTACTTATGCCTGTGCATTAATTTTTAGTCTTAAAATTCAAAAACTCAACAGACCCAGGTTCCATAATTTTTATACTAAAATATTTCTAGTTCATTTTATGTAGATTATTACTAAGGCTATTATGGTTTTATTTTAATAATTTTAATTCTAACCTTCTAGAAATAAATAAACACATAGAAAGAGAACCATGAGAAAACAAAGAGAGAAGGGAGAGAGACACACACAGAAGAGGCTTTTTTTTGGATTCAAAAGCATACCTGGATCATTTGTTGGAGGTCCCTGACGCAACACTTTTCCCAAGCCTAGCTTTCTCCCAATCCTTATGCAACTTCTTGAGCAATCTTTTTCTCCGGCCTCCCAAAAATCCCCTTCCTTATGCTCAGGGATTTCTCCCTATAATTAAACCTCCAGGTAGTTCTAGACGTTGAGGGCATTGCTTCCATAAAGCAATGTCCTCACCTAATTTATTAAATAAATCTAATAATAAATAAAAATAACTTAACCAATAGTTAGTTTTACCCCTTAGGTAACTAACTTTTACCTACCCTTCACGTACTCTCTTATCGAACTTATTAAATAATTTAACTCCACCTATATAGTTTTATTATTATTATTATTATTTTTATAATTAATAGCAACTAACTCTTATATATATAAAATATATATGGGTATGCTTTTTAAGGAAGTCACTAACCCAATGGCAACTTGGGACCCCTTACAAACTAGAGGTCTTGAGTTCCACTCCCACCCTCTACACTAATAGGACATACAAGAGAGAGAGAGAGAGAGTCTATAAAGTAGGAGTAAATATAGGAGTAGGTAGTTAGTTTTATTTACTTTTATATTATATTTATTATTTTTGTTTATTCACTTTGCATTTATTATATTTATCTAAAGCCACATTATACATCAAAATAAATAGAATTGTGACTATAACTAATACACTCATAGGAACATAATTACAAACACATCAATAAACAAATATATACAGGTATGCATATACGTGTGCACCCATATATGCATACTTTGTATATACGATTAACACATAGAGAGAAAATAACATCATTATCCTACATATCTCATAACCAAATAAATTAGACAGACATCAAAGGTTATATAAAATAAGGAACTCAAATCAACCCAAAACCAAACCAAGAGATTGGGTAAAATAATCAAAACTATAGGGTTTTCCCATGTGTGAACTATGGACCATCTCCGAACAACAACAACGATCGAGGATTTTGAGGGATCGCTCAGACCTGTGAAGCCAAGTGGAGACGATGCCTGGTACCTGCAAGCTTGTATCACCGAGAAGAGATACATGTGCATAGATACATAATAAGACATATGCAAACAAATGACCAGGATTGATACATCGTGTGGACCTCAACTAAGTGAGTAACTACGACTTCGTCCTGAGTCATGAAAACACATCAATCACATATGAAACATGAGACACAATAGATAGTAATGGTTAGATTCAAATCCTTGGGTTAGCTCTACTTCCTCATAAACATATAAAGATAAATAAATTTTAAACATTAATCATAAATGAGTGTATCTAAATCATTTGATAAGCATATCATCACCCATAAACATGAATGTAAAAATATATTTCTAATCATCATAATGCAAAATATCCAAATCAAAGAGTCAAAATATAATCATCAAAGAGGGTATTACAACACGTGTTTCTAAATTATGCATGTGTGATCTATATATTTATTCTTGTTTAAATTTTGCATTCTTTATTCAAATTTATAAAATAAAATCCATATTATATATGCATCTGTTTAGGTGTGGACGAAAAAATTATGCATGATTGAAAGAGGATAGAAAAGACACGATCTTTGCATTTAGTTATGAGTACAAATTGTTGCAATTGGATGTTAAACACCAGGGACTACTCATGCTTTTGTTGTCATTGCATTGTTGACAATTATGAGGAATGCCTCAATAAGGAACGTGGATATGTAGGTGTCTAGAATCTAGTGCCACTAGTTGTTATTGATATATTTGATAGATATGAAGATGAAAACTTTGATTGTGTTCCTTTGATTTCTACTGATTACAATCATATTTCAAGATTGGTCAAAATTGGTAAGTATGATAAATTGAGTTATATATATATATGTGTGTGTGTGTGTGTGTGTGTGTGTGTGTGTGTGTGTGTGTGTGTGTATGTATGTATGTATGTAAGTATGTATGTATGTATGTATGTATGTATGTATGTATGTATATTGAACTAAATCAATTTTAGATCTCACATATATATAAATTTGTTGTGCAAGAGATGTCTTTGCAATGATTGCTAAGCCTGGAAATGTAGGAGGTAGTTACTATTTATTGCATTGTATTGCAGAGAGGATGAAGTTAATTGATCCTGAAGAAAGTGATGGAATGTTGTTCCCCATAAGTTTGCATTCTTTACATGTCAATATATTGTTCTTTTTGTAAATATAAAATTTTAAAGTTCAAAAAATAAAAATAAAAATTGTTTTATTTAAATTTATATTGTAAAGATTTGTGACCTGCAGGTTCAGTTATTTTAGAGGGAACATATTTCAAGAAAATAAAAGTAATTCAACATGGTATTCACTTTGTTGATTACCATCTAGACAATAAGGTTCAATATAGCCACCTAGTAGTTGTCACCTCCCTTTGTCTCCATCTAGTTAAATTTCAAAATGGATGTTGTAAGTGGAGACTAGATAGTGAGGATCATGAGAGAATATTACATGTTCTCCATGAGAGGTCTGAACCACTTGAGTTGGTCTAAAAAGTAAATTACATACATATTTCACGTGTTAGGACCTACTTGACATCTCTAGATTAAATTGACTATACTTTGTTGATATATTGAAACATATGGTGGATTATATTTTGTTTATTTATTAATAAAACTTTGATTATATATTTTGACACGATTCAATGCTTTTATATATATTTTGATAGTTCAATGGTTTTAATATATAGTTATGTATGCTTTTATACATATGGTTCTATATGTATGTTCTTATGTATGCTTTGATGGTTCAATAATTTTTATATGTAGTTATATAAATGCTTTTATGTTTGTTAAAGTGAATGTGTTAAATGGATGATATTAAGTTTAGAAATTACTTATGGTTCATTAAATACATATTATCTTGTTATTTTTTATGATGGTTCAATTAGATTACTTAATAGATAAAGATCCCCTTAAGACCTCCCCTTAAGACCTCTCCTTAAGATATTAGTTAGGTTTTTGAATAAGGTAAAAATAGGTTTTGAATGGAACCCGAAACCATTTACATCATAGCAAAATGATAAAGCATGAAATTTTTCCAAAATGAGACGTTTGCTAGAAAGAACAAAGCAGGACCCAAAACAACACTAGAAACAACAACAAAAGCAAAGAAAAATAGATCTAGCAACACTACCAGCAACACCCAACAACCAACCAGATAAAACTAATTGCTTATCATTTTGTCTGCCTTCATCTTTAGCTCCTCCATCTTTTGGATTGCTTTTTTCAGCTCCTTTGGCTTCTCAGGGATCTTCCTCTGAGTATGCCCTCTAGTTCTAGTACCTGGACCTGCATTCCCAACATCATCTTCAATAGTGATGGTCATATTTTCCAACTAGTTTTTCTCTAGGTAGTTGTGAAGCATGTTCAGGTTGATGATAGCCGCGTTGAGTCCTTCATTGTTGTGGCTCAGGACTTTGTTAATCATTTTCCCATTATTGCTAATTTTGACCTTAATTTCTTTAACCTTGTTGTTAATGATTTTGTTGATTACAACAGTTATCTCCTCCTTCCAATTTTTATTGTTTACCTTATCCAAAATCTTGTTCTCCAGCTTCTCTAACTTCGTGTTCAGGGTTTCCGTAGTTTTCTCCAGAGTATGAAGGTGAAGCTTAATCTCCTCTAGCTCTTGCTTAATCCAATCCTAAGGAATACTTTGACCTTCATCATTGTTAACCTTATCCAGATTCATAGCATCCAATAGGGGAGTGATGGTATCCTCCTTATGACTTTTTTCCTCCTCAATGGCATTTTGATCAATACTTGCATCAATTTCTTTTTGTTCCTCCTCTTTTTTATCAATGATAGGGGAGTTCTATCCAGTTTCTATTTCCTCTTCATCCTGCCCCTCCAGAAGGCCCAAAGAATCTTCTTTTTGATTTTCTCCATCCTCTTTACTAGCCAAGTCCAAACCTTCCTCATTATCCAAGTGGGTGTCAGTTTTTTCTTCTTCAGCAGAGAAATCTAGAGCATCATTCTTATCAACCTCGATAGGGGAGACCTGGGCCTCTTCTTCCTCCTCTTCAGATCCTTCCTCTTCTTTTTCATCATCATGATAGTCCCCATCTTTCCCTTCTTCATCTTCCTCCTTCTTGTCCTCCATTATGACAATCATGTCCTCTTCCTGCTCGGTGTTTTGATTACATAAAAATAGGTTTTGAAAGGACCCGAAACCTGTTCTTCCTGCTCGGTGTTATCATTATTCCTGTCCTCTTTTTCCTCACTTCCAGAGTCCACCTCCACATTTTCTTCCTCAGCATTTCCTTTTTTCTAGATAAATAGGGTTTTTTCCCTTAGTTTCTTCTTCGCTATTGTCAGAGATTTTTTCTTTATTTTTCTTCCTCTTTTTTCCTTCTTCTTCACTACAGTCAGAGATTTTTTCCTTGTTTTTCTTCCTCTTTTTGCTAGATTTAGCCTTTCTATCCCCCTCTATAGTCTCTGAATTTTTTCCTTTGACCCTTTTAGGAATTGGGTTCGGGATAATACCTCTGGCGTAGTCAGAAATAAGGAGGATCAACCCCTCATGTAACACGACATTATTCGACTTCTTCCTATGCTTAGTAATGCTACTACTCAAGGAGCTCAAAAGAAAATATGAGAAGGAAATCCTCTTGTTATGCCTGAAGTGGTTAGCCAAGATGAAATGTAGGTTGTAGATTTTGGAATAGCGCCCATCAAGCGTGAAATAATCAATCATAACCTTCAACATTTTAGCCCAGAAATCCTTAATTTTGGTGATATCTACATAATCCCCCTTCCCTTTAGTCACGAGGGCCTTTTCATCAGTATTTTTAGGAAAAAGATTAAAAGCTTCAGTACCAAGCCTATGGTTGCCTCTATGGAAATGAGTTCCCTCTAGAGGTAAGCTCGTAATCTTAGCCATAAGGGTAAGAGTAAGGGGGAAAGATTTACCCCATAAATTAACTTTACCTCTAACCTAGCCATTAGCGAACAAGGAAGTCACATGTTTGTTATAGTCATGGAGCTTTTCGATGTACTGAGAGACCCCTCCTTTTGTCAGCTTCTTCTAGACTTTCCTTTCTTGCCTCCATTTGTCATAATCAACCAACTCCTCTCTTATCAGATCACCTTGCATTTTGTGCTTTCTACTACTATCATGGCTTGGCTCCTTACCACTAATATTCTTCTCACTACAATGCTTTCTTTTGTTTTTGTGATTACTTGAAGTAGCGTAGGCTCTGTATATCATTAATACTAGAATAATTATCCCACACTTTGCATTACATGCAGCCTTCCTTGAAAATTGTTTCATCCTTGTCATCATAATTTTAAGTGACATTCCCTTCATTGTGATTAATTTTATCATAAGTGATTAGACTCATGATCTCAGAGTTTAGATTTCCTTCCCCTCTCCATGATTTTATGACGTCACTTTGGGTACCTTCATTAGCCAGCCTGTCCGTCGACTTATTACTGTACACACTAAATAGTGCACTTCTCTAAGTCATCACTTCCAAGCGAATCCATGAATGGGAAACCTCGAGAAAGTGACCTAGAGCTCCCTAGGCATGGAGTCACAAGGATGTTGATGGTGCTCTTAGCTAGAGCTATTGAAGCATGCAACCTTGCTAGTAAACCACACAATGGGAGATTCAAAGAGACAAGGGCAATAATGCCAATATCCTCAAGAATCAAGATTGGAAATGCAATGCAATACAACTATGCTAAGAATGAAGATGCAAGCTAAGCTATGAAAGGAAAGTATTACAAATCCTTGCTAATTAAGCTATGTGAGATAATCTAGAGCATAAAGGAAACTAAGCTAGAAAGCATAAACATGAAGCTATGATGCAAGAATGAAACTAGAATGCAAGAATGATCTCCAAAAGCTCCAAAGTCTCCAAGAAATCCTGCAGCATAAGATTAGTATTCAAAGTTGGGATCCTAGAATGAGAAAAGAGCTCTCCTCTTAAAGGAATTGAAAAGGAATGGACCATGGAGATTAAGAGGCAAAAGATTTAATCAAGGGTGGAGCTTGAAAGGGGAGCAATCCATGTGCACAAATCTCCTCCAATGAGAAAATAAGAGTTGAATTTTGTGTCCATATAAGACAAAAAGGCCTTTTCTTCTTTTTATAAAATAAGAATAATGCTTTATTTGTGCAACTTAGGATAAGAGGAAAAGTGGGGGCTTTTTATTTAATAAAAGGGGAGGAAATTCCTTTTAAATAAATAAAGACTTAGGATAAAATGGTTAACCCATAGTAAATAATCGAATAAATGATAGAATAGGATTTGATCAAGGAAATTGATATAATTAAAAAATGTTGATTTTTGAAAATATTGATTCAGGGATTTGATAAATTACTGAATGGGGGCCCAGAGTCTAGGTGACCATTTTAGGGTGCATACATTTGCCCCTCTTTGAATAATGTGAGATCGATTGGGGATCACATGTGGTCAAAGAATGGAATTGAAATGTGAAATTGATTTGGGATCACAAAATAATCCAGACATGTGTTCGATGGATGGGAATGTATCAGGACAAAGATAAGCTAAAAGACAAGACCAACTCATCTGTAAATAGGAAATTGTCAAGTCTCAAATAAGAGATAAGAATTTCAAGGTTCAATTGATAAAGTTGAATCAAGGATTGAAGCTGATAGGTACTGCCCCCTCAAAATCAAAATTGAAATCAGGTAGAGGAGAATAGCAAATTGATAAATCTAATCAAATCACTAGAAATCATAATCAAAGGTGAAAGAATGATAGGATAACCATTAAGCAATGAAGATATGCCCCAGTTTGACCAAGTTTGACTGAGAAAGATATAGGATAAAATGAAGTCAAACCTCAGAGAGATGAATCGAATGAAAATGAATGAAAGACTAGAAGGTTGAAAGAGATGGGGATGAAGAAATAAAGATGCCCCAACAAAGATCAAAGGATCAGGCCTCAAATGGTCAGCCAACTATGCAAAAGAAGGGGAAAGTTTTGAAATGCGATTTTGACTATCAAGATGAACTCAGATTTTGATTTTGATCCTGAAAATGGATCCAGGACATCAAAATTAGCTAGGGGTACAATTGTCATGCAATTCCAAGGTGTTTTGAAAATTGGTCAAAAAGTCAAAATGCTATAAAAGGGGGTAAAAAGGTCTTTTTCAAAATCATTTGTCTTATTGTGATTTGAGAACTTTTAGAGCTTAGAGAGAGAAAATGGCCCAGCAAGCAGCAATTTTGGTTCACAGGCATTGATTCAAGCGCGCCTGGTTGCACAACCGGCCTCCTCAGTATGGTGCCCCAGTATGTTTTTAGAAAAACTTTCCCTTTTGAGTCATTAATGAGCATTTATGTCATTTTAAACATGTTTTTAATTTTTTAAAAAATATTTCAAATTTTATTCGTATGAAAGTTCATGCGATAGTTATTAAGTATCACACCCTTTGATAGTATTTGTCGTGCAATAATTCATGGGTCGATATAGTATCACACCGATGTTGAATCTAGTGTCACACGATACCGGATGTAACATCATGCGATACTATGCAAATTATCGCATTCAAAGATATTATCACACTGTTACTAAGGAAAATATCGCATGATATTTTATAAGAAAATAGTATCGCACTAGTGTAAGAAATATGACATGTTTTAAATTTTGAGCACTATGACATGGGTCCAAACAATGTTTGCATTTAAGATGTTTTGTACTGATTTTATACATCCATCATGATATGTTCTGACATCTAGTTTGGGGTTATGGCTTGCAGGAAAACTTTCCAGCGCTCCTCATTAGAGCGTCGAGAGTGACCGGGTTACGGTGTGTCTGAGATCTTGATGATCTGGAATGAGCAAACTTGGGGGAGATGGGCTTTGGGTACTTGCTACAGATGCCCCATATTTGGGTAGATCATGGGCTATTGATAGCATTAGCTGAGAGATGGCACAGTGAGCATAACACCTTTCACTTGCCGACCGAAGAGGCCACGATTACCTTGGAGGATGTCTATCGGATCCTTCGAGTGCCTAGCCATGGAGATCTAGTGAGTATAATCATGTTTATAGACATTCATAAATGTAAAGTTTCCATATGATAGAAACTAACATGATTGTTTGTTGGCACAGGTATACTATGATCAGGATCTAACCGAGGGATGACAGATCATGTAGGACATGTTCCAGGATGTCACCTTTATTGATAGACACCTTAGCTAGGATCATTTGATGGAGGAGTATGGTAGAGACTTCTTGGTTCCATATATAGTGTGCTCTATAGTAGCATAGGCACTGATTACCGATAGGAGCCAGAGAGGGTTCCCATTGGGTTGGGGCAGGTTGGTTGCAGATTTGATAGCACACCCATGATGGATGGCATGGGGCCCAGCCATACTAGCTGACATGTACCATGAGCTCCATGAGATTGTTTATAGGGAGAGCAGGACTTGGGCATTCGGTGCTATCTTAGCACAGGTATGGGCATGGGAGCACATTGTCATTGTGCACCCACATGTGCAGCTGAGGGAGCGGAGATGTCCCTATATCTATAAATACACAGGATTCCTGTCATAGCCACATAGCAGGAATGTGACATATTACCGCAGGTTACTAGATGAGCTCACATCATTTTAGTGGAGACCATACAGGGATTGTGAGAAGTGGGGTGATCGAGAGTGGGAGTTAGGATACATGTTATGCAGCTGGCCACTAGTAGGGCAACACTCTGAGATAGTAGAGTGCTTCATGATCACCTGGGTCTAGAGACAATTTGGGTGATAGCAGAGGGTGCCCATAGAGACCACTACCTATGCTCAGGTTAGAGATGAGGAGGGACAGGGATGGCTATCAATGCTGGACTACCAGCAAGCAGTACAAGATATTGCAGCCATACGTAGGGAGCCATGGGACTATCTCCCAGATATGGAAAATGTAGGTGTGGATGTGGCCTATAGGTCAGAGTGGTGGAGGTTTCCATTCCCTCACTTTACTGTACCTGATGCATAGTTGACAACACAAGGTGTGATGGAGATGATAGAGATGGAGGGGATGGAGGAGGTGGAGGGAGAGTTAGGGAGATAGGATAGGGGTCTCGATCAGGTGGCCAGAAATGGTCATAGAAATAGGATTCCAAGGATGAGAAGGATGACACGGTGAGACCATCTCACAAATGGGTGGATGCTGGGTAGGATCAACCTACAGGGGGAGGAGGAGAGGATCTCAGGGAAAGGATCTAGGTTTTGGAGATAGAGATGCAACAATTGTGGATTATTATAGCTGTGAGAGATCAATAGCTAACTAATCTGTAAGCTGAGATAGATCAACGAGAGAGGGCAGCTTAGGTAGATGTCGCAGAGATTTGGAGGGAGGCAACACAAACGGCTTACTATCATGGTCTCTACATACAACCTGTACCTAAGGGACAAAGAGTGCCACTCTACTCTCAGAGGGAAGGCATGTCAAACATGGTACCTGACAGGGCAGTGGCACCACCTCCACCACCACCACCACCTCGTGATGGGGCAAGTCAGACTTAGGGCTAGGATGATAGATGTATAGAGACATATCTTGGGACATTATCTAGATTTTGGATCCCATATTGTATTTGTAGCATCACACACACACACACACACATATGTATATATATATATATGAGATTTACTGGATGTTTGATATATCTTGTGTACTTGTCCCACTCATGATGGATGTTTTAGTTTTTATATTGTCTTGTCATATTGCTCTAAATGTATGATATATATGCTCATGTATAATCTCTCTCATAGATGTATGTTTAGTTCTTATGTTTATGATATAGACTCATGTTTATGAAAATGATCTCTTTGATATAGATATGATGATAAGATTAACCCCTTGTAATGATAGGAAAAGGACGTGATGTAAAAGACAAGGAGTGAAAGACATGATCGAGAAAAGGAAAGGTGAGCATAGTTGACCGACAAGTCCATGAAAGGTGAAAGGAGAGCTCTCTCCATATGCAAGATGCAAAACTAATCTATCATGAACCTAAAAATGCAAGCTATTATGAAAAAGTGGTTTACTTGCAAGGTCACAAAGCTTTTAGACTCTAATAATCATCATCGAGCATTATTGGTAGCATCGCAAGATCATACAATACACACTAGTATGACTATGTGAATCTGAATATGATCTATATCAAATAGATATGTGGGAATCCCACCTAGGCACCAAAGACATTTAGGTCAAGATGACTAGTGCAACGGGATTTCCTAAGTTTGGTATAGCAAGATTATACTCGCAATGAGACACAAGGAAAGTCAAGATGACTATAAGTATGCACTTGCAAAAATAGTCAAGGATAATACCTTGTAGGCCCAAATGTCAAGTGGAACAAGCATAAAATGCTAATGATAGTTAGGACCAACAAAATATACCCACAAGCAGAAAAATCAATAAAACATGTCCTTATGCCCCTAGTCTTCTAGCTCGGCATCATCAAAAACTATTAGGGAGAGAACACTCATCAAAGAAATCATCATAGATAGCACACAAAGAAATAAAGTCAAACAAGTCTTAGCAAGTCGAGTGTTTAAGTGCGCGTGTGTCGGTCATAGAGTCAAACTTTGAGTATCACATCTGCTAGTGAGAAAATATCATATCATGCTAGACTGTGAGTAAGATATCTGATAAGTGTTGAGAAACACTTGACGCTAGGGTAGTGTTGAAAAACACATTTGGGGGTGGTGTTGAAAAACACCATTTGCAAAGATGTCCTAAAGACCAACGCATCCTAGAGACCAAAGCTAAGACAGTTATGCCCCCTAGACAAAGACAAAGACCAATTCCAAACCAAGGCAACAAGGTCAAGGCATGATGGAGAGAGGCTAAGTGTCGAGGACAAGTGCTAAGAAACAAGGTTGCAAAGACCTCAAGTAGCACCTATTTCCAGGTTTTCACCAATTGAAGATTTTTTTTATTTTTTCAAATTTTTAATATTTTTGCTACCAAGGCGCCTGTTTCCAAGTTTTCACCAAGGCACTTTTTCTATTTTTTTTGAATTTTTTGCATTTTTAAAAAAATTTTGTATTTTTTCAGGACATTATATGCTTTTTAGGACTTTTTTTAGCATCATATATGAATTTTTTTTGGAATTTTTTTAGGATCAATAAGTATGTACAGGGATGCCCCCAGACAGAATAGGCATCATGGATAGAACTTCTTGAGGTGCAAAACATTAATAGGCTCAGGGAGGTGCTCTCCCTCTATAGTAGACAACAAGTAAGCACCTGTCCCAACATCAATAGTAATAATGTATGGTCCAAGCCAATTAGGTTAGAATTTTCCCTTTTTCTCTTTATGTTGTTGGTTCTTAGGGTTTTCTCACAGGACAAGATCTCCCACTTGAAATTCTCTAGGGTGAACCTTCTTGTTGAATGCTTTGGACATACGCTTTTGGTAAACTCTCATGTGATCAAATGATGCTTTATGCTTTTCATCCAGAAGTTCTAGTTCTTGGAGCCTCATGGCGTGGTATTCTTCATTGATAACTAAACCTTTGAGAGAGACTCTAAGTGAAGGAATCTCCACCTCAACACCATAAGTGAGGGCAAAAGGAGCAGCCCTAGTTGGAGTACGAATACTCATTTTATAGGCCCACAAGGCCATATTTATCTGTAGATGCCAATCTCTACCATTCTTGTGAACTGTTCTATGGAGAATCTTGAGAATAGTTTTATTCAAAGCCTCTGCTTGTCCATTTCCTTGCGGAAAGTATATGGAGGACCAATGCTATTTTATCTTGAATTTCTTGCAGAGATGTTTAAGGTCCTTATTTTTAAACTGAACTCCATTGTCAGTGATTATTTCAAAAGGCACTCCATACTGACAAATGATATGGTTCAAAATGAATAGAGAAACTATCTTGCCTGAGGCAATAGAAAGTGGGACAACTTCTACCCATTTGGTAAAGTAATTAGTAGCAGTGATGATGAATTTGTGTCCACCTGATGAGTTGGGATGGATCTTCCCAACAAGGTCAAAGGCCCAACACTGAAATGGATAATGAGAAATAGAAGGAATAAGCTCCCTGCCTGGAGCGTGTATCAGGTTACCATGTTTCTGACACTTTTCGCATGATTTAGCAAAAGCTACTGCATCTGTTTGCATGGTAGGCCAATAGTACCTAGCCCTAAGCAACCTTTGGGCCATGGCAAGACCATTATAATGTCCTCCACAAATGCCCTTGTGAATGTCAGCTAACGCTTAGTTTTACTCATCCTTTTCCAAGAACCTAAGAAGTGTCCCATCTAAACCCCTCCTATATAGATCACCAGAGATAAGGGTGTGGTGAGAGGCATTTCGGGTCAAGTTTCTTTGTTCAGAATGGTTGAAGGTTTCAGGGATAATGCCATCATGGAGGTATGAGTAAGTGGCACCATAGTGGGATGAGTCATGGCCAACAAGGGTACAAACAACTTGGCTTCTTGGGAGTCATAGATAGGATAGCGTAGCTCTTCCACCAGTAATTCAAATTTGGACTCATGTTGTTCTAGCTGAAGAAGTGAAGCCAATGTAGACATAGCATCAACTGCTTTATTCTCCACTCTAGGGATTTGCTGAAATGTAACAAAGGTGAAATATCATCTTAATGAATCAACCATTTTCTTATAGGGTACCAGTTTTTCATCCTTTTTTTGGTATTTTTCATTAATTTGGTTGATAATCAATTGTGAATCCCCATAAATATATAGCTCTGTGATTCTCCATTCTATTGCCATTTTTAGCCCATTTTTCAAGGCCTCATATTCAACAATATTATTTGTACATGAGAACAATAGTTTGTAGGACTTAGGGATTGTGTACCCATGAGGAGAAACAAATAACACTCCTGCTCCTGAACCATTTTGCATGAAAGAGCCATCAAAGAACATCTTCCATGTTCTTGCAGTCATGTACATTATGTGCTCATCAAGAAATTCAACTTGAATGGGCACTTTATCTCGAATTGGAAAATCAGCCAATTGGTCTGCAATGGCTTGTCCTTTTATAGCTTTACGCTCAACATACTCTATGTCAAATTATAATAAGATCATCATCCACTTAGCAAGTCTACCTACGAGAGTAGCTTTACCAAGCAAATATTTGAGAGGATCAATCTTTGCAATGAGGTGCATTGTATGCACAAGCATGTAATGTCACAACTTTTGGGAAGCAAACACCACTGCAAGGGAAGATTTTTCAATACTAGTGTAATTAACCTCATATGACACAAGAAGCTCTTTCTTTTCCAGTATCATCAAGTTGAGCCAATAATGCCCCCAGGGAAGATTTTGTTGCTGACACATACAATATGAGTGGTTTTCCTGGGATAGGAGGCATTAAGATTGGAGGATTGGCCATGTATTGCTTGATTTGGTCCATGCTTTGCTGACAATCTTCATTCCAGACACATTTAACCCCTTCATATAAAATCTTATTAAAGGGTTGAGCTCTATCTGCTAGTTGTGAAATGAACCTCCATATAGATTGAAGACATCCCTGGAGACTCCTCATTTGACTGGTGTTTTTGGGAGGCAGCATATCCAAGATTGCTTGAACTTTCTTTGGGTCCACCTCTATTCCTTTGGCTGAAATGATAAATCCTAGAAGTTTTCCAGAGGTGACTCCAACTGCACACTTTTTTGGATTTAATCTCAGTTGAAACTATTCCATGAGATCTAGAATGACTTCTAAATCACCTAGGTGTGTATCCATTTTTTTAGATTTTGCCAAGGTGTCATCCACATAATCTTCCATATTCTTATGCATCATGTCATGGAAGATAGTTGTCATAGCTCTTTGGTAAGTAGCTCCTACATTTTTTAATCCAAATGGCATGATGTTCCAACAATAAGTTCCCCATGCGCAAGTGAATGTAGTCTTTTCCTAGTCTTCAAAAGCTATCTTAATTTGATTATACCCATAAAAACCATCCATTAATGAATAGATCTCATAACCTGCGGTCATGTCCACTATCATGTCTATGTTTGGACGTGGAAAATCATCCTTTGGGTATGCTTTATTAAGATCTCTAAAATCTATGCAGACGCAAATGGACTTGTCATGTTTAGAAATTGGTACAATATTGGATATCCATTTGGCATAATCAATGGCTCTTATAAATCCTGCATTGAGGAGTTTTTCTAGTTCAGCTTTGACGAGAAGAGCTATGTGAGGATGCATTTTCCTCAACTTCTATTTTACTTGTTTTATACCTGGAGCTATGGGCAAGTGATGCATAATGAAATTAGTGTCCAACCTTGGCATGTTTGAGTAAGTCCAAGAAAAAATAATCTTGCTCTCTAGGAACTTGGTATATGCTTCTTTTTCCTGTGTTGATAAAGACTGAGCTAAATGCACTATTTGTGGAGCCTCTTATGTACCCAAATTAACTGGCTATGTAGGCTTGACAAGCACTGAAGATCTATCCTGAAAGTAACTTGGGAGATGATCAAGTACCTCATCCTTAGGTGCCTCAGAGAGGTTTTCACCCTCGGATATGTCCTTTATTTTTACTTTTTTTGGTTCTGACACCACCACACAGTAGTTTTTTCCATCAGAACCCTTTTTCTTTTTTTCTTTTCTTTTCATTTTGTGACTAAGGTACTTGATATCTGGTTCTATCATGCTTGTAGTTGGTTCACTAGTGGAAGAGACTATAGGTTCAAGGGCATTTAGGTAACATGTTATCTCATAGTCATTTTGGAAAGTTAGGAGCTGAGGCTCTTGATAGCGCTGAGATCAATCAATTAGGTGAGGATTGGCAAGGGGTAGGTCAATGACAGGTTCAACATTGTGTATGTGGATGGTATCATCTCTGGTGATTGCAGAGTTAGGGTCTGTCAAGTATCCCTCTAAGGTACTCAAATCAAGATTTATCCTACTAAGCAAAGCCTCATCCACTAAAGCGACTTGCGGATTCAAATCCATTAATCCTACACTAGACTCATTAGCTACCTCAGGTTGGGAACCATATGTATGGACAACATCAATGTCCATGTCAACTGTAGAACAATCAGAGAGAGATTCCCACTCATACTCATGTGAGTCTGTATTTGAATCCCGGCTGGGATGTTTACTCCAATAATATTTATGATGTCTAGATGTGGAAGCCCCAATATCACCAAGGGTAACACCTTCTTGAATACCATTTGTGTGTCGATGTTCTTGAATAAGATCCTCAACATGATCTTCAACAATGGATTCTTCTTGTTCTAGGTCTAAAACTGTTGGATTGGCAACTGCAGTATCTAAATCTCCCCAAAGGAGATTGGTGGAAGGGACCCAATCTTCACACCTATCTTGTTGATTTTTCAAATTGGTTATGTAGTTTGATTCATCATCACTATCCGTCACAAAAAAGGATAGGAGCAGTTTTCTTATTCTGACTTTCAAAACCTAGGCCAACCATTGTTTTAGACCTATGTCCAAAAAGAGCATGATCAAGTGGTTTGGCTCTAGCATCTAATCTGTGACTGAGAGGACCATAACTTGGATAGCTCATACTTTTGACAAGAGTGTACCCTCTTCCATATGTCTTGGGAGAGGGAGAGAAGTTCTCATTATGCATGTATTTATCTTCTTTATATATCCAATCCTTGACAACCACCTCTTCTTTTTCAGCCTGGATAGGCACCAAGGATTCTATAAATGTACCAAATAGAGTCATGGTTGAAGATGAAGGACGCATCTCTTGTGAAGGTTTATCATAGGACCTAGGTGAGACTAGATGTTTTGTAAAGGAGTCAATTTGATATCCTCCCATACCAAGGTCTATGGACTTGAACTTATCCTTGCATTGTGCTAGAGTTGCATCAAAATCCTCTGCTTCCCTATTGAGGGGAACATGAGTTCCTGTTGAAATTGCATTAACAGATAATGTGTTGTCCTCGGGTATATAGACTTCTACTCCATTATAGGGAAACTTAACACATTGGTGGTAGGTGGATGGTACCACTTGCATGTCATGGATCCATGATCTACCAAGTAGGATATTATATGCTAGAGGACCAACATCAACAATTTGGAACAAAATGTCCTTTTCAACAGGGCCAATCCTGATAGGAAGGATGACCAAGCCCTTGGAGCTTCTCTCTACCTCATCATAGGCTTTAATGGTAATTTTCTTCTGGGTATCTATAACTTTCTCAGAATAACCTAGTATTTTCAACAAACTCAAGGAACAAATGTTGAGCCCAACACCCCCATCAATCAACACACACTTGACATGGGTCTTGTGAATCATGACTTTGATATGAAGGGAAAGATTATGCGGATGGCTCAAAGCTTTATCATCTTCTTCTAAGAATGTTAGGTAATGAGGGCTGGCAAGGTGGCTAACCATGTTTTGGAATTGGTCAACATCTATGTTGTTAGGAACATTGGCTGTATGCAAAGCATCCTCAAGGATACGCTTATGTCTTGGAGACAATTCCAAGAGTTCAAAAATTGAGATTTGAGCTGGCATTCTTTGTAACTAGTCAACAAGATTATAGCTCATTTCAGTGTTGACTGCTAATTTGGTGGTGACATTCTTGGATGTCACTTGCTTGGGTTTGCTAGATTGGTTGGAACTAGGACCTCTAATAACCACAAGACCTTGACTTTGGCTTCTAGTGATAGCGTTAAGAGCTTGGGATGACCTTTGAGAGTGAGGACCCCTAAGCACCACCACAAGTTCTTCATCAAATATAGGAGGAGAGCCTACACTATAACCATAAGGATCTTTGTCTCTCATCATGTTGAAACTTTCCTCGACAACCTCAAGCATATTGACCACGTTTTCTGCACCTGTGTAGGTATAGTTGATTTCGGCCTTGCCATTATTGGGTTTAGAGGTTTCCCCCTTTTCATATTTGGGCAAAGGCTCCTTGAATGCCTTGTGGTCTACATTGGTATTCAACCCATCAATCTAAAGTTTTCCACTCTCAATAAGATCCTGAATGAGGTGCTTAAGTTTCCAACAATGCTTGATGTCATGTCCAATTCCATTGTGGAATTTGCAGAAAGATTTTTCATTCCACCAATGTGGCTTAACGTCAGGTATGTGGAAATTTGCTGGATCTTGTGGTTATGCAAGGTTATTGGCAATAAGCGTCTTGAAAACATCCTCATAGGAGTCACCCAGTTTAGAAAATTATCGCCTCTCCTTCTTAGGCTTTTCTTGATATTTTGGTTTATGCTCTTGTTGGTTGGAGGATGTGTTGAGCTTCATAGCTTGGAACACACTAGAAAAATGGAGGACTCCTTGATCCTTGGGTTGGGAAGAGTCCACAACTCTGTCATTGACTACTTGCTTATTCTTGTTCCAGTGCGAGTGTTTGCTATGTTTGGTCAAAATGCCTTGCTCTTTCAAGACATCCTCAATTCAACATGCGGTTTTGACCATAGTGTCGAAGGAATCAAAGACCATCTTCCAAACCTCATACCACATTTCAGGCACCAAATTGCTAACAATGATATTAATCCTTTCATGCCTATGGATAGTCCTAGAATAGCAAGAGCATAATCATCTCCATCTTTGTAAAAAGGTAACAAAGGATTCCCCTTGGTTTTGTTTCAAATTGCACAAGTCTAACATAGTCACTACTCTTGACAAGTTGTATGGAAAATGTTGAACAAATCTATGGACAAGTTCCTTGAAAGTTTTGATGGGAGGGGTTATGTTGGTAAATCACTCCATGGCTTGGCCCTTCAGACTCCTTGGAAATAATCTCATAAGATAGGAGTCATCTTGGTGGAACTCAAAACTCATGATGTAGAACTGACCACATGATCATGTGGGTCACCATTGCCATCATACTTGTCATACTGGGGGATTTCAACTTTCCTAGGAAAATCCATCATACTCACACTTCTGTTGAAAGGATTGGGACAAATAGAATCGAGTGAAAAGGAACTCTTAGGTGCCAACACCTTTTCCATCATACACTTGAGTTGCTTGATCTCCTCTTCTTGAGAGGGTCCTTGTTTCTTGATTCTTCTATCCACATCAAAGTTGTAAGGGACTCTGGCACCCTTGTTAATCAAGCTCTCTAGGAACCTATCCTTGTTTTGATCAAGATACTTCTCCACATATTTTTGAAATAGTGGCTCTTGTTGCATCCTCATAAAATCTTGATCATCAAAACTTGCACTACTTCCTCCATGTCGAGAGCCATGATGAGCTTGTTGGGAGGGTTGTCTTGAGTTCCTAGGAGGTGTTTGTCTCCTATGTTGTGAAATCCTCCTTCCTCTAGGACTAGGAGATCTTGAAGGGGTCCTTGACCGCCTTCTGCTTCTTGGGGTTCTTGAGGGAGTAGAGGGTGGGGAGTTGTTTCCACTGTTGGTACCCCTATTGTTGAATTGGTCATTGAGTTGTTGGGCTAAAAGCCTATCTTATTCCTCTTGGAATGCTTTTCTTTTCAACTCTAACAAGGCTTGTTGCTCTACCTCTAGGTGTCTAAACCTTTCTTCTTTAGCGGCTTGTTCATCCAAAAGGGCCTTATTTTTGCACTCAATTCTTTTAAGCCTTTCATTAGCATACCTGAAGGTTGTTTTGAGAGGAGAGTTGGGCCTTGAATGTTTGAACAAGTCGTTAGTAAATGCTGCATTGACATGGGCATCACAAGATTGGTTGTTTTGGTCTTCATGTTGTGACCTTGCATCTTGGTGAGCTCGTCCATAATGTCTTTCAACTCTTTGATGGGCATCTAAATATCTTGAGTTAATAGGGGGTGATTCCAATTGATTGTCATCACTGAATAGCATGTTATCCCTATGTCTTTGGAAAATGTCATCAAGAGTTTGATCCATCATTTCTCTCTCCTTTCTGGTCATGGTGTAGCTCATGTCCATATCTGATTGAGAAAGTGCTAAAGAGGTACTCAACTCACTAGGATTGCTTTTTGGGTCAAACCAAGCTTCGGACTCGCTCCTAGGTGATTGATCAAAGACAGGTTTCTTTCCCTTTCACTTTTGACAAGTCTGGACTAAGGGTAATTGATCAAAAACAACTTGAGGTCATTTTCCTTGACTAACTTGGTACTTTGTCATAATTGACATGAAAGAAAAAGACCCTTGGTGATAAGATGACCCTATAAAACGTCAATATCAAACTAGGATAGTAAAAGTGTTCAATTGTCCAAAAAGAGGTGGTGAGATAGAAAGATGCAAAAGGTGTAAACCAATCACTACCACAGAGGTGTATAATAAAAGGATAAGTATCCTAACACATATGGACCAGGAGGATGGATTTAACCAAATATATAATTGAAATTGAAATTGAATTTTTATGGAAGTGAATTTGGACAAAAGAGTACTGAAACTCTCTAAGTGTGTTACTAAAGAATCTAAAGGTGTACTTTTTCAACAAGGATGATTCCTAACTTATCAATGCCAAGTAAGACTACTTTGTAAAATCAAAGAACACTAATTCAAGGGGTCTAAATATAGGAACCCAAGGTACAAATAGATTTCTAGTGGCAGAGTAAGTCACCTACTAAAATCTGGTCGACTAAGGAAAGACTGAAAATGGCATAAACCAAACAGACATCAAAAAGACTCTATGAAATAGTTTCCAGGAAAATAGTATGATACAATCTGACCAGGTGATATTTCACAGGAAGCAGTGCGACAATTTCTAGGCAGCCTGTGCGATACTTTCCAGGCAGGCAGTGCGATAGTTTTGCAGGAACAAACTATCACATAATAAATGTACACACTAAATAGTGCACTTCTCTAAGTCATTACTTCCAAGGGAATCCATGAATGGGAAACCTTGAGAAAGAGACCTAGAGCTCCCTAGGCATGGAGTCACAAGGATGTTGATGGTGCTCTCAGCTAGAGCTATTGAAGCATGCAATCTTGCTAGTAAACCACACAATGGGAGATTCAAAGAGACAAGGGTAATAATGCCAATATCCTCAAGAATCAAGAATGGAAATGCAATGCAATGCAACTATGCTAAGAATAAAGATGCAAGCTAAGCTATGAAAGGAAAGTATTACAAATCTTTGCTAATTAAGCTATGTGAGCTAATCTAGAGCATAAAGGAAACTAAGCTAGAAAGCATAAACATGAAGCTATGATGCAAGAATGAAACTAGAATGCAAGAATGATCTCCAAAAGCTCCAAAGTCTCTAAGAAATCTTGCAGCATAAGATTAGTATTCAAAGTTGGGATCCTAGAATGAGAAAAGAGCTCTCCTTTTAAAGGAATTGAAAAGGAATGGACCATGGAGATTAAGAGGCAAAAGATTTAATCAAGAGTGGAGCTTGAAAGAGGAGCAATCCATGTGCACAAATCTCCTCCAATGAGAAAATAAGAGTTGAATTTTGTGTCCATATGAGACAAAAAGGCCTTTTCTTCTTTTTATAAAATAAGAATAATGCTTTATTTGTGCAACTTAGGATAAGAGGAAAAGTGCGGGCTTTTTATTTAATAAAAGGGGAGGAAATTCCTTTTAAATAAATAAAGACTTAGGATAAAATGGTTAGCCCATAGAAAATAATTGAATAAATGATAGAATAGGATTTGATCAAGGAAATTGATATAATTAAAAAATGTTGATTTTTGAAAATATTGATTCAGGGTTTTGATAAATTGTTGAATGGGGGCCAAGAGTCTAGGTGACCATTTTAGGGTGCATACAATTACCTTCAAAATAAATATGGGTGACATGGCAATCTTCAAAGGTGATGAGCAATATTTTGATTTTGTTTATTATATGGGTTATAGTCCAAGAGCACTCTGAATTCCCTTTAATACAGTTAACAATGTTGAGGGAGTCACCCTAAAGCCAAAGTTTTGAGCAACCCATATCTTTGGCCAAATTAACCACATAAAGCATCGCCTCGGCCTTTGACACATGGTTATTTTGAGTCCCCAGTGGAACCACTATAGCATCAAGGCAATTTCCATCCCAGTCTCTTATGAGGCCTCCCCCTCCAGCTCTTCCAGGGTTTCCTCTAGCAAATCCATCAAAGTTCCCTTTTGAGCAACCCCAAGGAGGAGCAGACCACATAACATTATCTCTAGGATTAGGGTTATTTTTTCTCTTCAAATTCTCCCAAGAAATGGAGATGTCCTTTTTAGAGCTAGGATTCCAAGAGTTGCAATCCTTTCTACCACTACTTCTATAGTTCTCCATTATACTTCTGGTAATAGAGTTAGCTACCAGAAGGGGGGTAGCTTTTTTATCTCTAAAAATTATGTTTTTCCTCTCCTTCCATAACTACCATGTAAAATGAGGAAAGACAAGTTTCCAGAGATTCTTAGCATTTTTATCATAAAAAGGGCTCTGCCATTGCTAGAAAAAGTCCTGGATATTTTGAGGTTTGACCCACTTCAAATTTAGAGATAGAATAATGGAGTCCCAAACTTCTCTAGCAAAGGGGTAGTGGATCATCAAGTGGTTACATGACTCAAATTCCTCATAACACATGATACATCTATTAGGCATTTGGAAGCCTCTTTTCATAAGGTTATCCATAGTGAGGATTTTATTCTGTACAAGTAGCCAAAAAAACATGTTAATTTTAGGGATAAGATCTTTATTCCATACCTAAGCACAGAAAGGCTAATCTCTAGAGGGGATGAGAAGAGCCCAAGCAGAGGCAACCGAGAAATTTCTAGAGATAGTAGCCCCCTAGATCAGTTCATCACACTCATTTTCTCTAATAAACCTGCCATTAAGCTATTTATTCACCTTTATTAGTCTGATGTCCCTCAAACCCAAGTCAATCCATTGTTCATTAATCCAGTAGTCACTCAAAAATTCCCCAATGGACTCTTTACATTCCTGGATTACTGTGTTCCACTCCTCATTCTCTATGATGGGTTTGTCCGAGATCCATTTATCATCCTAGAAAAGGATTTTCCTACCATTTCCTAGCTTCCATCTAGCCCCTTTACTGATAAGGTTCCTACCCTTACTTATACTGTTCCAAATAAATGATCCCTAGATATCATTAAAAGAATGAAGGGTACCTTCTAAAGAAGTGAGATGATATTTTCTTTTGATTATTGCATTCCATTCTTTTTCATCTTCAAATATCCTCCAACATTGTTTAGCTAAAAGAGCCTTATTAGTATTAGAAATATTTCTGATGCCTAGACCCCCCAACTTCTTTGGCTTACAAACCTTCTCCCAGGCCACCAAGCTAAGTCTCTTCTTCTCTTCCACATCGGTCCAAATAAATTTTATTTTAATTTTTTCAATAAGGTCAATATACTTTAGAGGAATTTTGAAAAGACTTAGAGCATAAACCGGGAGATTTTGAAGAGTAGCCTTCAACAATTGAACTTTTCTAGCTTGGCTAAGAATTGCCCCTTTCCAACCCACTAGCTTATTGTGGAATCTATCAAGAATTTTATTCCAAAAGTTAGCCTCTAATTTTAAACACAATGGCAAACCTAAATAGGGGGCAGGAAGCCTTCCTATCTTACATCCAAGAATGGAAGATATTTTATTCATTCTAGCTTTGGATGTGTTAAAGAAATACAAAAATCTTTTCTCCCAGTTTATAAGTTGGCTAGTGGTGTTAGAATAAACATTTAGAGCTTTTTTGATGTTCCTCACCTCTTTGACAATAGATTCCCCCATAAGAATCATGTTGTCAACAAATTTTTCATGAGAACATTTTATCTCCACTGAAGAAAGTTGCAAACCAGAGATCATCCCTTGATTAACTTGGTTTTAAAAGTATCTCCCAAGACTTTCAGCCATAATAGGGAAGAGGATTGGAGAGATGGGGTCTCCTTGTCTCAACCCCCTAGAAGGTCTAAAGAAGGGAGAAGAACCACCATTCACAATCACAAAAGAAGACACCATAGTAACCAATTGCATGATCGGTTTAATCACTCCATTATCAAAACCAAAAGTCTAAAGAATTTTGGAAAGTAGCTCCCAGTCCACTCTATCATAGGCTTTGGATAAATCAAGCTTCATCCGGAAGGCCTGATGACCTTAGTTAGATTATTTATATTACTTATGGTCCATTAATTACATATTAGTGTTATTTTTTATGATATTAAAATTAGATTAGCTTATTAGTTAAAGATCCCCTTAAGACCTCCTCTTAAAATATTAGTTAGGTTACTAATGACATTAGTTAGGTTACTCATGACATACTAGTTCTAGATTACTTATATTACTTATGGTACATTAGTTACATATTAGTGTTATTTTTTATGATATTAACATTAAATTTACTTATTAGTTAAAGATCCCCTTAAGACCTCCCCTTAAGACATTATTTAGGTTACTAATGACATTAGTTATATTACTCATGACATATTAGTTCTAGATTACGTATATTACTTATAATCTATTAGTTACATATTAGTGTTATTTTTTATGATATTAAAATTAGATTAACTTAGTTTCTAAATATCCCCTTAAGACCTCCCATTAAAACCTCCCCTTAAGACATTAGCTAGGTTACTAATGAAATTAGTTAGATTACTTATGACAAGTTAGTTCTAGATTACTTATATTAGTTATGGTCCATTAGTCACATATCAGTGTTATTTTTTATGATATTAAAATTAGATTACTTATTAGTAAAAGATACCCTTAAGACTTCCCCTTAAGATATTAGTCAGGTTACTAATGACATTAGTTAGGTTAAACTATGCCATGTTAGCTCTAGATTATTTATATTACTTATGGTCCATTAGTTACATATTAGTGTTATTTTTTATAACCATCTATCAAATCAAATCAAATCATGTAACCGTCTAACCATAATCAATGATCATATCATATAACCATCTATTAAACCTGATCATATGATCGTGTGTCAAATCAAATCAAATCAAATCAAATCATATAACTATCTAACCATAATAAAAAAATTTTATGTAACCATCTAACCATAATCAAATCAAATCATGTAACTGTCTAACCATAGTCAAATCAAATCATATAATCATCTAACCATAATAAAAGATCATATCATATAACCATCTAACCATCTAACCATAATCAAATCAAATCATGTAAGTTTTGTGTAACCATAATGTATATAAATGTCAACCATAAATGCATAAATCATGTATACATAGGTCTAGAATATATAAATGTCAAACATATGTGAAATGTAAAGAGCACAAATCAAAGATGCACAACAAACGTCCTAAGATATCCTATACTGATCAAGTCACATACGAATAGAGTGACCCTATGATCGAGTGTCATGAGCATCCTCTGCACATGAAGCAACAATAGACGTCCCCTACAAATTTAGTACAACTTGTCATATATATGTGTACATTCATATATTATAATTATATACAAAGTATTTGAAATATATTAATGCGTGAATTTAAACTTGTGTATTTAAAACCTACCTGAGCACTAGTAGGTGTCACCTCTACTGAATATCTCATGCATACACACTCTGATCCCATGCTAGAGGTAGTAATATATATATATATATATATATATATATATATATATATATATATATATATATATATATATATATATATATATATATATATATATATATATATATATATATATATATATATATATATATATATATATATATATATATATATATATATATATATATATATATATATATATATATATACACATATACATATACATACATACATATACACACACACAAGAATTAGTACACACAACTATGTAATTAATTTATTGACTAAAAATAAATTGAAAATTAAATTTATAATTGGGTCTCAGGAGCCAAAAGATCATCAGTGTGCACCATCACATCATCTACAGAAACACCGCCATGTGCATAATCTCCGGTACCAATCCTCTCTAATGAGGAGCATAATGGGGAGTGTAGCTGAGAAGGGAGTGGTGTAGAGTCAGAGTCAGGATGAAGTAGAAGATCCATATATGAAGCTATGTCAATGTCAATGGTGGTTTGTCTCAATCTCTATTGTGTGTGAATGTTTACACCTTCATGAAATTAGGACAATTAGCAATAATTCTATGAAAAGACAATGAAAATTTAATCTAAAGAATTGTATTTAAATCCATATCATCTCATGGCTCTCTATCTAAGCTTTGCTAATAGAGCTCTCAACCTTATTCTCTACTAGTGACAATCCTAGAATGAGAAAATTATGATAAAATGCCTAAATCTAGCTCTCAATTCTCAATTTGATACAAAGATTAACTCAAATGCTCATGATAATGCTCTCAAATCTCACAATTTTCTCTCAAAATGCTCAAGATATTCCTCAATTGCTCTCAAATTGCCTATAGTGATGATGCTATGGATTCAAATTTTCCAGGATTATTATGCTCTCAAAATGACTTCTATTTGTAGTAAAATCCCAAGGGTAGGGGGTAGAGTTACTTGATCATGGTTTAGCCTTGGTTGAGTAAAAAGATTTGAAATTTTATTAAATGGGGGGACAATTTAAATGATTGTCTCAAATTTTTGGACAAGTAGACAAATTTGAGTGATTGAGATTCAAAGTTGAAAATGAGTGATGGAGATTCAACAACTTGGAGTGATCCATGTGCATTGTGTTCTCAATTCTTATTGGTTGCTCAAATTCTATTAAAAGATATTAGGATTAATTAAATTCTGTCAATTAATTAAATTAGCCATGTAAGGGAATAGGTTCAATTTGATTTTTGATTTAAAACCATACAATTAATTGATTAAAATCAATTATATAGTGTGATTGATCCCTTTAAGCTTGTATTTAATTATTTGATGTCATGACTTGATTTTTCCTTTGATTTAAATGATTTTGTCCAATTTTGATTAATAAATGTCCATTTGAAATTGATTTGATCTATTTTGATGAAAATTATAGCATTTGGCTGAGATTTTGCAAATTTGAATGATTCTAAGACACCTGCCCAGTTTTGGGTGTCTACAAATGCCCCTATTTGAATTGATGTGCATAGTGCACTGATTCAAAGAAAATTGCATGTCCTGATCACTGATTCAATACTTGATTGATTGATACAAAATTGATTTTAAAATGATTTGATTGATAAAACCTGATTTGAAAATGATGCAACATGCCCCAATGATAATAGTTCAAAATTTTAATGCCCCAAATTCAATGTTGATGTAGATTTGATGTTGATACAGATTTGATACTCTGATAATGCCCCCTCAGAAATGAAACAGATTGATCATCAGATAGAAAAATATGATAAAATTGATTGAAAATAGATCCAATATGTTTCCATTTCTAAAAAGCATCGATGATAATCAAGGCCTCAACAAATGCACTAGTTTGATGAAAGAAAATGTTGTTGATGTTTGAGATAATTTGATGATGCTTGGATATAACTTGATGTCAGTCATAATCACTTGGTTGATGTTGTATTGATGTCAATCGGATAGGATAGGTATACTGATGGATATATGTTTTGCTCTCATGATATAGAGAGTTCAAATAATGATTTTCCTTCCTCACGATATAGAGTTAGGAGATTTGATGTGCTCAAGATGAGCAAATGGAGGATATGGTAAATGATTGACATTAGATGATCAATTGGATGATTTGACTGATTGATATTCGATTGGATTGGATTTGATGAGAAGAATAATGGTGGGAGGTTGATAGATAGGGTCATTTGATATGAATCAGGTGCAAATGTAGATATAGGTAATGAAGAGAATTAGGTTGCCCCTAATTGATCAAATGATGAGGTTGCCCCTAGGTGAGAAGATGCATAGTAATGATAATCTTGGATGTAGCATTGATCAATTTGATGAGTCAAATATTTGAAGACATTGATTAGTACATTGATGATGTAATCATGATTAACTTCCACCCCCTTGATTAAGGAAAATCCCATAAACATGCAAGTAATCTATCATGAAAATATAATGCAATGTAACTCATTGTCACTAGCTTTTAGCAAAGAAATGCCATAGAGATATATTTTCATCATTGAGCATTGTGGGACTGAAAAGCAAGTACAATCATCACTGACCACATCATGATGATATGAATACCACTTTATATTGCATTTGGTAACCTTTAGAAAACTAGTACAACCCTCACTAGTTGAATAACCAACTATGAGAGTATGAATACCACTTTATATTGCATTTGGTAACCTTTATAAAACTAGTACAACCCTCACTATTTGAATAACCAACTATGGGAGTATGAATACTAGTTTCAATAGATTCAATGTTGCAATTGGATTTTGGTATTAAGATATGGAAGATCTAAATAGCCAAGGTATCCGTTTGCATAAACAAACAAAGGTCAACCCTCCACCCTATATGAAAGTCCTTGATGGTTCTTTGATGACCATGTCCTTAGATGAATTCACATAAGTTGTTGGATCTCCCTCAAGATAGTCACTCAAAGGTAAGAAAAATTATCATGTCTCCATCATCGCCAATCTAGTCGGGACATCATTGATTAGCTAAAAAGACACGATAAAAAAAGATTCAATAAAGATCATCAAAAAGCTTCAAGGGTTTTGCAATGTATCAAGATTTTCAAAAAGAATTTCCAAACATTCTGATCATTTAAGTGATGTCAATTTTTAATCCTGAATAACAAAGTCAATGAAGGCTCAAGGATCAAGTTGTAGGATCAAAATACTTGGTTGTGAACAATGATATCCATCAAAGGTTCAACAAAATCTCTCTCTTCTGAAGCTTTGATAAGTCCCTCTGATATGTGACTGAAAGTAGCACTATTGAATCCATTTGTACCAAAAATCCAATCCTTTCCTACCCCCAAGTGATAGGTGTGATCGTGTGACAAACTTAGGGCAATATGAAACCTAAAATGCAACAATGCAGCTGAAAGGTTTTATTATGACTATGCACAAATGATAGATGCAATGAAGAGTTACAAGTGAGATGCTAGAAATGCAATATGTACACATGCAAGTAGGAAAGACTTAGGGGAACAAAAGGCACCTGATTGCCAAGTTTTCACCTTTTGGGTTTATTGCTCTTTTTCTCTTTTTCTCTCCTTTTTTTTTTTGAACTTTTCTCAATGTTTTTGATCTTTTTGATTTTCTCATGTACAAAAGTGATGCTTGAGTCATCAGATACACAGTCATCTAATACTCTTTTTTCTGATACTCTCTCATCTAATTAGGTATGAAACCTCTTTAAATGGATGCTATTAATGGGCTCTTATAATTCTTCCCCATCACAATTGGCTAATTTGTAAGTCCCCATTCCAAAAGAAGAAACAATGATAAAAGGACCAAGCCAATTTGCTTCCCATTTACCCTTCTTTTCCCTTTCCACTTGATTTTTAGGGTTCTCCCTTAGCACTAAATCACCCACTTGAAAGACTCTTGGTTTAATGTGTTTGTTATAGTTCCTTGAAATCTTGTTTTGGTAAACTTTCAAATGTTTGTAGGCTTGTGTTTGATGTTCCTCTAACAATTCCAATTGTTGAAGTTGGGCAACCCTATAATCCTCACCCATTACTAATCCTTGCAATGATACTCTTAGGGATTGGATTTCAACCTCCAAAGGTAAAAAAATTTCAGCTCCATAAACCAATGAATATGGTGTAGCTCCTATAGGTGTCCGGATACTAGTTCTATAAGCCCACAAAGCCGAGTTGATTTTTACATGCCAATCTCTTCCTGATTTGTTCACCAATCTCTTCAATATTTTAAGGACATTCTTATTAGTAGCCTCGGCTTGTCCATTTCCTTGTGGATAGTAAATGGAAGAAGAGTGATGGGTAATATGAAAAGTATCACAAAACTCATCCACATCTTTGTTCTTAAATCATTTTCCATTATAGGTAATTATGGCATGAGGAATACCATATCTACAAATGATGTGATTAAGGATGAACAGAGAGATTTGTTTTCCTATAGCAGTGATCAAAGGAATGACCTCTACCCATTTAGTGAAGTATTCCATAGCCGTGATAATGTATTTGTGCCCATTAGATGAAGGTGGATAAATCACGCCAATCAAGTCAAACCCCCATTGATAAAATGGCCAAGGTGTAACAAAAGGATGTAGTTCTTGAGCCGGTACATGTATCATATCACCATGATATTGACATTTTGTGCATATCTTAACAAAGTGACAAGCATCCTTTTCTAAGGTTCTCCAAAAATACCCCATGCGAAGGATCTTCTTAGCTAAGTTTAACCTACTTGAATATGACCCGTAAATGCCCTCGTGGACCTCATGTAAAGCTACCTTAGAATCTTCTTCCTCTAGACATCTAAGTAAAGTTCCGTCAAGACCCTTACAATACAATGTGTTGAAAAGGATAATATAACAAGCCGATTGTCTAATGAAGTGTCATTTTTGAGCTTAGGATTGGTCTAAGGGTAATACTTGGTCTTTAAGGTATGTGTAAATAGGAACATACCAAGGTGAGTCATGTCCATTAAGTAAAGAAATAATTTGGGTATCAGGAAGGTCAAATGCCAGTTTTGCCAACTCCTCCACCAAGAATTTGTACCTTTCATTTTGATCAAGCTTTTGGAGTAATGAAGCCAAGGTAGCCATTGCATCGACAACTCTATTCTTCTCTCTTGGAATTTTCTCAAAAGTTATCAATACAAAGTATTTTTTTCCAAGCATCAATCATTGTCTTATAAAGCATTAAATTTTCATCTTTTGCATTGTACTCATCATTGATTTGATTGATCACTAATTGAGAATCACCATACACTTGTAGCTCGGTAATATTCCATTCTAAAGCCATTTTGATACCAATGACTAAAGCTTCATACTTAGCTATGTTGTTGGTATATGGGAATAAGAGCTTGTATGATTTAGGAATAGTATACCCTTGAGGGGTAATCAACAATATGCCGGCTCCGGAACCTCCTTGTGTGTATGAAACATCAAAGTATAATTTCCATTTCTTAGCTTATATATTGACAATTGTTGCATCAGGAAACTCCACTTGAATGGGATGTGTAGAAACCAATGGATTTTCAGCTAAGTGATCTACTATCACTTGTCCTTTAATGGAATTTCTATCCACATATTCAATATCAAACTCACTTAACACCATGACCCATTTTTCTATTCTTCCCATTAAGGTAGTTTTGCTAAGCAAGTATTTCAAAGGGTCAATCTTTGCAATGAGCTTCACTTTGTGCATCAACATGTAGTGTCTCAATTTTTGGGAAGCAAAGACAATATCTAGGCATGCTCTTTCCATGAAGGTGTAGTTTAATTCATACTTAATCAATGTTCATCTCAAATAATAAATAGCTCTCTCTTTTCCTTGATCATCTTCTTGTGCCAAAAGAACTCCTAAAGACCTCTTGGTTTCTGATATGTACAACATAAATGGTTTTCCTTTGATAGGAGGCATTAGAATTGGTGGATTGATTAAGTAAGTCTTCAACAAAGTAAAGGCCTTGTCACATTCTTCATCCCAAGTAAAAATGGTGTCTTTGTGGAGCAATCTAGTGAATGAGTGATACATTTCAGCTAGTTGAGAAATGAATCTCCTTATTGATTGAAGTTTTCCTTGAAGAGACCTCATTTGGATAATGTTTCTAGGAATTTTTATGTCCCTAATTTCTTGAACCTTTTTGGGATCCACTTCAATGCCTTTTGTCGAAACTATGTATCCTAATAATTTCCTGGATTAAACACCAAAGGCACACTTTTTTGGATTGAGCCTTACTTTAAATTGTTCCAAGCGTATAAATATCTTCTCTAGAATTTATAAATGATCCTCTCTTTGATGTGACTTAGCCAATATATCATTTACATAGTCTTATAAGAAGGTGTGCATCATATCATGAAAAATGGTAGTCATTGCCCTTTGGTAAGTAGCTCTAGCATTTTTTACGCCAAAAGGCATTACATTCCAACAAAAAGTTCCCCAAGGACATGTGAAGGTTTTCTTTTCTTGATCTTCAAGTGAAATTTTAATTTGGTTGTATCCACTAAAACCATCCATCAATGAAAACATGAAGTGACCAGCTGTTAAGTCCACTATTGCATCTATACTGGGAAGTGGAAAGTCTATACTTGGAAGTGGAAAGTCATCTTTGGGACATGCAAGATTAAGATCTCTAAAGTTCATACATATGCAAATGGATTTTTCATGCTTGGTAACTGGTACAATATTTGATATCCATTCTCCATAAGCAATTGCTCTTATGAACCCCACTTTTAACAATTTTTCCAATTCTACTTTAACTAGAAGAGCTATGTGTGGATACATTTTCCTCAATTTCTGCTTAACAGGTTTAACTCCTGGTTTGACATTCAAGTGATGCATGATGAAGTTTGGATCTAATCCCAGTATGTTAGCATAGGACCATGCAAAATTCACTTGCTTTGCGTGGAAAAATTTGATGAAATCCTTTCTCTCTAAAAGTGTAAGTGAAGCTGCTAAATGTATGAATTTGGGCTCCAATTCGGTTCCAATATTGACTTTCTCCATTGGCTCTATAATAATTGGTGATCTATCTTCCTCATGTGCTGGTAAGGTATCCAACTTCTCTTCCTTAGGTTCCATAGTTGGGTTTTCACCATCAGAAACATCCTTTATTTTTACTTTTCTTGGTTCTAGTACTGCCACATGCTGGTTTTCACCACTAGAACTCTTCAATTTTTTCATTTTTTTTCATTTTTTCTTTTGGATTAAGAGGTTGGACCCCTTCCTTTCTCATCATGTTTGGATTAAATTCATCGGTGGAAGAGGGCTCAACCGCATTTATGTATTGTGTCATTGATTGGTCATTGGGAAAGTATAGTAAATCATTTGGTTAGGTTAAGTCCCAATAAATAAGTTCGGGATGCATTAAGGATAAAGATTCAATTGGAAAGTTTTCATTGGCTGGGTTTAAGGACATGACCTTTTTAGATGGTTCATACATTGTATCATTAAGGTCAATAACATGAGCTTTCTCAAGATGATCCATGGAAGAAGGATCAAAGTTTTCTTCACTTCAGTCCTCTAAGACTTCTATGGGAAAGAAGACATGTGGGTTAAACCTAACATTCGAATCACCACCCCACAAAGGTACCCAATGTCACCTACCCATGGATGATTAATGTGTGCTTTCCCTATGTTAGATTCCTATGGATCAGGTTGCATGTATGTAGGAAGCATCTCTGGATCTTCACTATCTTGAGCTTGTTCTTTAAGAACATTAGTATAAGAATGCATTATGACAATATCTTTGTCATGGAAATAATATTCGGATGAAGAATCCCACTCATATTCTCTGGAATCATCACTATCAATATTGGACTCTACCATGTTCACTTGTTCATAAAAATCATGCATAGGGCTAGAACTTTCTCCTTTGTGTTGATAACCTATTCCTAATTTTTCTTCCTTTGATCTCCACGAAGGTTCAATAGGTTCAAGCAAACCTCTATTTCTCATACCTAAGGGTCCTCTTCCCTTATACCCCATTTTATGCATAATTTCAAACCCTTTTCCATATTGGTCAGTTTGGATATTGATGTGTTGAATTCTTTCCACGGGGTTGTTTGAAGTATCACTTTCATCTTTGTAAAGCCATTATAGAACCTAATTGTCTTCTTTCTCAAGTGCTGACTTGTCACTCTCTCTTACAAAATGAGAGTTTTATTTGTGAGGAAGATGCACCTTGGAAGGTTTTCCATGTGTTTTTGGGGAAGTAGGTAAATCAAATAGGGAAACAGAATATTCCCCTACTCCTTTAGAATTAATTCTACATTTTTTTTTGAGCTTGTGCATCATCTCATTCATTTGTTTATATTGGTATTCTTTGGCTTTGTCTCTCTCCTCTTTGGTGAGTTTAGAAAATTCCACCTTTGGTGTGAATGTTGTACCTAAATTCTCATTTGAACTTGGACCCTCATAACTCACTTTTTCTTTTCCCTTAGCCAATGTAGTTGAGTTAGTTTGAATAGGGTTTGAGGTAGAGGTAACATTTGATGTTAACTTAGGATCATCACCTTTAGTTTCTTCAATGGTAGTATTTGGAATAATCCCTTCTCTATTATGAGGAATGAATAATTCACGAAGAGGCTTCAATGTGTTGCAATATTGAAAAGGATTTGAATCCGCTCCAATTGTGATTTCTTCTCCCATGTGTGGAAATTTGATACATTGATGGTATGTAGAAGGAACTGCTTGCATTTCATGTATCCATGGCCTCCCCAATAAGATGTTATAAGTTAACTTCATATCTAGGACTTGACATTTGGTGTCCTTTTTGATGGGCCCAACTTGAATAGGTAAGACAATCATGCCTTTTGAAGATCTCTCCTCCTCATCATAAGCTTTAATGGTAATTTGCTTCTTAGGATCAATAGAAGATTCAGATAAACCTAAGGACTTGAAAAGGTTTAAAGTGAAAATATTAAGACCAGCTCCCCCATCTATGAGAACTCTCTTAACCCTATGTCTTTGAATGAGGACTTCTATATGCAACAGAAAATTTTGAGGATGAGTGATGGACATATCATCTTGCTCTGAAAATGAGAGACAATGTGGTGCAATGAGGTGTCCCACCATGTTTTGAAATTTTTCTTCCTCCAAGTTAATAGAAACATTAGTCTCCACTAGGGTTTTTCCAAGATCTCCTTGTGATTTGGAGATAATTTTAACAACTCCAAAATAGAAATTTGAGCCAGAGTATTTTGTAATTGGTCCACCAAATTATATGGATTTTTTGTTGTAGATGGTTTTTTAGCCAAAATACTTGATTGTGTAGGACCAATAGGTTTAGGATCAACCCCTTGTAGGGTAATCCTTGAAGTTTTCCCCCTAGTCATAGCATAAGATGTTTCCTTTTTGGGTTGTTCCTTAATTACAACAACATTGACAACATGCTCATGTCTAGATAATGTGTTGATAGTGTTATCATAATGATGAGAAAAATTGACATTATTGTTGCCTTGTTTATTTGAATTGGAAGATTCACCCTTCTCATGGTTATAGAAAGGTTGCTTAAAGGCTATGTGATCTTCATTGTATTAAGGCCCTTCTATCTTGATCACACCATTGCCAATCAAATCTTGTACCACATTTTTCAAATGGAAGAATCATTTGTTATATGTCCTCTATTTCTGTGGTATTCACAATGACTAGACTCACTCCACCAATTGGGCTTGTTTTATGGTTCATATGGTTGAGCTCTAGGTAAATCAATAATCTTATTAGCAATGATAGTTCTCAATGCATTCTCAAGGGGTTCACCCAAAGGTGTGAATGTCCTCTTGGGAGATGGTGCAAAGAATGACTTAGGCTTGTTAGCCCATTAATTGTTCCCAAAGTTGTTATCATTGGTATTGTTGTTAAAAGACACTTTGGCAGCTTGATTTGCATCATTCACTTGAGTAGGTGTTCTCGTGAGAGTAAAAGGAGTGACTTTCAAATTATTATCATCAACAACCCCATCATTGACCACACCTTTGTTGTTGTTCCTCAACCCAAAATGACTATAGTTGTTAGGAGGATTCTTATTTTGATTGTTATTGTTGTTAGAGGTATTGTTATTGTTGTGATTCTTGTTATCCTTGTAAAGCTTTAGTTCTCCACTTTTAACCAATACCTCCTCTATAGTCACTCCATTTTCAATAAGATCTTGAAAAAACCTAGGACATTGCAACCTTAATCAATAGTTCATTTCATTACTCAAGCTATTTATAAAAATGTCCATCTTTTCCTTTTGTGGTACACTTCGAGGGTATCTAGCAAATACTGCTCTCCATCTTTGTAAGAAAAGTAGGAATCCTTCTCCCTCTCTTTGCTTGGTGTTTCATAAGGTAATCATTGTAACTTCATGTTTGATATTATATGAATAATGTGTTCAAATTTAGAAGCTAACTCTTTAAAAGTTTGGATGCCAGAAGGTAATTTTGAAAACCATTCCATGGCCATGCCTCCCAAACTTCTAGGAAACAACCTCATTAAATAAGTAGTGTCATGCATGAACTCCAAGCTTAATGCACAAAATTCCCTTAAATGATCTTGGGGATTAGATGCTCCTTCATATTTTTCATACTTAGGAAAGACCACATTACTAGGGAATGGTATCATGATTAAACTCTTGTCAAATGGGAAAGGACACAATGCCTCTATTGAAAAGGGTTTTGGAGCCCCACTTTGCTTCATTGTGTCCAATTGTATTTGGAATAATTTAAATTGCTTGTTCATGATATCAATCAGATTATCTTCAGCCTCCTTTTTCTTAAGTTGATTGACATTGCAATCATGAGGGAGTTTAATACCTTCTCGGGATAGGTCTATAAAATACTTCTCCCTATCTCTTTCTAACACTTTTTCCATGAGCTTCATGAAGTATGGGATTTGTATGGCTTCATTAACCTTTTCATCGGTTGCATCTTCAACAATTGGCTCACCATTGCCTCCATTGTTAGTGTTGTACAACCCTTGATTGTTAGGGTCTATTCCTCCTCCATTGTTGTTATTTGACCCTAGATTGTTTGGGTCGATGCCTCCTCCATTTATATTGCTAATTGTGGCACCAACCCCATTGTTTTTGGTATCATGGTTAGCTCAGTTGGTTTGATCTGAATTGAAGTGGCCAAAAGGAAAAGTCATGTTAGTTTCTACCTCTTGAATGGGTTCTTGTGGTATTCTTGAGGAGGTAAATGTATCACTTAGAAAAGGAAGTTCTTGCCTTAGATATGTTCTGTCTGATTGCAGGGTTTTCTTTATGTAGTGAGATCAAGTGAAAGCTAGCATGAGCATAAATCTCTTGAAAATAGGCTTTATCTCGCTTGTGGTCAAATTCTTACAAAAATTTCAAAAATGTTCAAAACTAGGATTTATGACCAGGTGGGATATTGGAACAGATAGAACATCCAAAAGGGTATTCAGATATGAAATCCAAATTTTTTGAAACCCCTGAGAAATATCCACTATTTTCCTTTCTTTGTTTTTGGGCATCACTTTCCTGTGTGTAGGTGTGACTTAAAACTTAGTACACGGTTATTGGAATTTTCCTAAGCAGCGCTCTGCAGTGAGTAGGCAGATTTTTCCTGTTGATAGGTGTTATTTAAATTTTTCTAGGCATTTCTTAAAATTTCACAGGCGTGACTTCACTGTGTATAAGAGGCTTTCCTCTGTGTGTAGGTGATTCTTTGCAGATCAGGTTGTAAATTCTAGAATTTTAAAAAGTTTTAATATCAGATCTGCAGAATATTCTTGCTTGAAAATAAAATACAAACCCAACACACATGTCAAATTTGTACCATATACCTAAAATCACACTAAAAGTGTATGTTGTCGATCATTCTCACAAGTATAAACAAGAATGTCTTCCAAGCAATCTACCTGGAGATTTGGCTTTTAAACACATTTGGCTCTAAAAGGTAGATTACTACTTAACAAGATTTTTAATGAACACCTCCATTCTAGATCATGCCAAGATCTTTTACCCCCTTGCGGGCTTCCCACACGCATGAAAGTATGATTTGGGGCACTCCCGAAGGACTACTCGAGGAAGTGAAGAATACTTGCACACAACCTAGTCACTCTCGAATTAGGGAAGAATGTAATTGTTTATAGTGGGTTAGATAGTATCATAGCTAAAGCGATTGTCTCCCACTTTGGGTCATTCCCTCTCACTGTCCTCGTAAGGAAATTCTCGGGAGGCAAGCCCTCTAAAGATCTAATTTATCTAGCATATATAGAAAAACAAGAAATTGAACTTGGTTCAACAAGTTTGGGAGTTTGATTCACTTAGAAAGTGAAGAGCATATCCCTATTGTTGTTCTTTGTTCCAAACACTTCAAGATTTTTTTTTTTCTTTTTCAACCTCTTGACAAGGAGGTTCTTATAAATGAAATGTTTGGTTAATTACTTATCCCTTTCTTTCTACCAAGTTGAACTCACACGTTTGGCTTTTTGATCCACTTCACAAAATGGAGAGCATATGCCTAATGTTTGTTCAATTTGGACAATAGTAAGGTTTTTCCTATTAAACTAGATCCAAAGAAAGCCACAATTTAAGCAATGCAAGCTTGATATGAAACAATACCTCTTTCGTAGGTAGCAAAGGCTAGACACTTTTTTGAAGTTTTTGATGTTTATTTGCTTACTTACCTAGTGGCCATCATTCCCATTCTGGCTCCTCCAACAAATTAGTCAACACAACAATACAAAGTGAAGGAAACCAAAAGGAACAAATTGAAATGCAATTAAGTGTTCTTAACAAGATTTTGCAAAGAAAATTTTAACAACTTATTGCAAACAATTTAGTTCAAAGTAGGAAATTTCTTTTTATAAGCATCCAACACCTTAATGTAATGCTCATAAAGTTTTTTTCCTAATTCCAAACTATCTAGAATTGAAGCAGTATGGATTTCCTTTAGAAGTTTGGTTTGAATCCTTACCTCTTTTCTCTCTTGAGTAACTCTGCTTTCTAGTTTCTTTACTTTCCTGTGTCTGCTCATCTGCGGGAAAAACATAGACAGAGAATTAGAAAATAGAATTTAATAATCTGACAGCAAAATTAAATAGAAAATGCTAGGTGACATTTATCAGCTAATAAGCGTCAGTTAAAAGCTAGTAGGTATTATTTTAAAACTCACAGGCGTCACTTTCCAGTGACTCAAGCTACTTTTGAAAATTAGTAAACGTAAAAATTTAGTTGCTAAGCATTACAAATAACTGTAAATTGCGTAAGATAAAATATCGAAGGTGGCAAAGAACAACTAATAGGCATCAGTTAAAAGCTAGTAGGCATTATTTTAAAACTCACAGATGTCACTTTCCAGTTACTCAAGCGGCTTTTCAAAATTACTAAGCGTAAAACTTCAGCTGCTAAGCATTACAAGTAACTGTAAATTGTGCAAGATAAAAATATCAAAGGCAGTAAAGAACAACTAATAGGCATTGTTTCTCAGATTTTAGGTGACACTTTATGCTCTCAGGCGTAATACTTTATTTCGCAGGTGTCAGAAGAAGAAAAGATAGAATAGAAAGAATCTCATAGGCATCAGTCAACTTCTTCTAGGCGTCGTCAAAATGCTCATGAGCATCATTAGATCCTTCATAGGTGGTGTTTCTCCTATTTTTTGCAAAATTGATGTAAAAGTGAAGCCAAAAAATGCAAAACTTGATAAAAATGATAGAAATGAGGCTCAAGGCCCTACGGTGGGTGCCATTTGTGTGTGAGTGTTTACACCTTCATGAAATTAGGACAATTAGAAACAATTCTATGAAAAGACAATGGAAATTTAATCTAAAGAATTATTTTTAACATCCATATTATCTCATGGTTCTCTATCTAAGCTTTGCTAATAGAGCTCTCAGCCTTATTCTCTACTAGTGACAATCCTAGAATGAGAAAATTATGATAAAATGCCTAAATCTAGCTCTCAATTCTCAATTTGATACAAAGATTAACTCAAATGCTCATGATAATGCTCTCAAATCTCACAATTTCCTCTCAAAATGCTCAAGATATTACTCAATTGCTCTCAAATTACCTATAGTGATGATGCTATGCATTCAAATTTTCTAGGATTATTATGCTCTCAAAATGACTTCTATTTGTAGTAAAATCCTAAGGGTAGGGGGTAGAGTTACTTGATCATGGTTTAGCCTTGGTTGAGTGAAAAGCTTTGAAATATTTTTAAATGGGGGGACAATTTAAATGATTGTCTCAATTGTTTGGACAAGTAGACAAATTTGAGTGATTGAGATTCAAAGTTGAAAATGAGTGATGGAGATTCAACAACTTAGAGTGATCCATGTGTATTGTGTTCTCAATTCTTATTGGTTGCTCAAATTATGTTGAAAGATATTAGGATTAATTAAATTCCATCAATTAATTAAATTAGCCATGTAAGGGAATAGGTTCAATTTGATTTTTGATTTAAAACTATACAATTAATTGATTAAAATCAATTATATAGTGTGATTGATCCCTTTAAGCTTGTATTTAATTATTTGATGTCATGATTTGATTTTTCCTTTGATTTAAATGATTTTGTCCAATTTTGATTAATAAATGTCCATTTGAAATTAATTTGATCCATTTTGATGAAAATTATAGCATTTGGCTAAGATTTTGCAAATTTGAATGATTCTAAGACACCTACCCAGTTTTGGGTGTCTACACCTATAACTGCTCCTCAAAAAAATCTAATCCCCTCCGTTGTGATGCAAACATCACTAAGTTGTATCCCTCCCCATGTCACTATAGAATGATTAGTGGGTGTAGAGTGATGTGAACTATGAGATGCATGAACTGATGGTGTGCTCTAGGGTGGTGGAACTGGAGGGCCATGAGAGAGCCTAATGGTGTCTCTAACAGACTGTATATGGAACCTCTTTGATTGAGTAATATAGGTATATGGTTGTAAAAATTCCTCCAATAAATATAGTATCATCTCAAGGTAACTTTGATGTCTGGTAAGAGCTCGTATATCACATAGTCTAGGGAGACCAACATCTCTATATGTCTTGTCAATAAGGGGTGCACTACTAAATGATGCCTCTGAAGATGCCTAGGGTTGACTCGGTCTAGTCATAATATGTTGAGTGAGTGTATCAGATGTAATTTTGGTGGTCATAGCTGCAATGTGTCGAATCCTACCAATTTTTTCCCTATGGGAAGCAATGAAAACTATGTTAGTAGTATTGGCCATAGATGGTGCCACTATGGGTTCCCTCTGCCCAACCAAGTGTCTTTGTCTCGATACAATGTGATTAGGCCTATGATAATGATCACGGTTTGCAACTTTGTCGTGACCCTATCCAAAGTAGCTTGCAAGATCTAGGTAGCTCATGGATAACGACCAAGTGCAGCAAGGAACCACAGGTATATCATGCGTGCAATCTCTGGAACCACACATCGCATAACTTGATATGCTCTAACCTTTCTCTTCTCTCAATAGCTAGGGAAAACCTCTCCTTTGATAATATCCTTTGAGACCCATGCTTGGACCTCAACTAAGGATATATCACCGGAGATCTCAGATCTCAACTCTTGAAAAATAGAATCAATAATATGTGGGGCATATGTAGTCTTTCTACTCATGCATGCAGATAGATCTTCTAGACTCCAAAAAATGGTGGTACAAATATCTCTATATATTGTATCCTTAGAGGAAATGATAGAATCTCATAAGCACCCCATCTCATGGGTAGCAAAATAAAATATCGCCCCCATATCAGGAACACTGAGTGACTGATGTGGGGCACGCCATATTGGGTCATGCTAGAGAGAGAGAGAGAGAGAGTCTTAAGTGGGGAGATAAATAGTGTTAAAAAGTACAAAGAGATTTTTAAGGGGGTGGGGGTGTCTTAAGGGGTTTGGTGAGAGAGTCTTAATTAGTGTTAAACAATAGCATGATAAAGAAATAGTCTTAATGGGTAGAGAGAGAGAGAGGGAGAGAGAGAGAGAGAGAGAGAGAGGGTGTCGATAGAGTATTTAGGAGATTTGTGAGAGAGTCGTAATGGGCATGGGGAGAGACAGTTCTAAAATTTTCTAACATTTTCTAATAATTTTCTAATTTTTTCCAAGGTTTCAATTTTTTCTAAATTTTCCTAAAGTTTCAAGTTTTTGTAAATTTTCGTAAGGTTTTAATTTTTTCTAAATTTTCTTAATATTCTAAAATTTTCTAATAAAAATAATTTAAAACTAACATTTTAACATTACTAATTAAAAATAATTTAAAAACAAATGATGAGATTACTAAAAAACTAAACTTTTCAAACATTTTCTAGTATTTTCTAACATTTACTAACATAATTTTGTAACTTAAATATAATTTTTTAAAATTAAAAATTATCAAAAATGTAATAACTATTTGAAAATAAAAAACAAACTAAAATAATTTATAAACATATAATTTACAATAAAAATAATAAAAAAAAGGAAAAATGTGTGTACTTGGAATATACGACAGTCGAAGGAGGTGGAAAAGAAGGCAAGGAGGATGAAGTCAACAAGGTTGTCAGGGGGTTCGCTCCAACTCTGGGGTCTACAAGCTCTCCATGAATAGTAATTGTGAAAATGACCCCTCTGCTAGAAATTTGTAGGGAATTTGGCGTAGGGGGTCTTCACGCGAATACATTGTCATCCCTTCACCCGAAGTACCCCACATCAGGTTCTTCAGGCAAAGGGGTCGTACCTCTTCACACGAAGACCCTAAAAGATCATTTTTTGCACCCGACCGAAAATCCTTCATCCCCAAAAGTGGGACTCACTTTTGTGGGTTCACTTGTAAATATAACTTAATTTATCAAGTACAATAATCATATAAATCTTCTACATATAGAAACTACATTATATCATCTCATAAAAGAATAAACAAATACATCTTGAATCATAAGGTATACATGATAACCCACATCCACTACAAAATTCACAGGGTATGTAAATACAACGTCTAAGTACAAAGTACAAGTAAAAGAAAGAATAGGAACACCTCCAAGGATGAAATAATAAGAAGTAACTGCAACAAGGATCATCAAACACTGTTATAGGAATGTTAGAGTCTCAAATGGTAAGAGAATCACTACCTCCAAACCTTGTGGAAACCTATGGTTCCACTCCCATCATGCTAAGGAGATAACATCAGACCCCACTCTGATAACAATACAAAAATCACTCATCAAGTAATACTAAGCAAGGGATCCTAAAAAGTTTCCTATCTCAAAGGTCATCACATAGGTCAACCCATGTGTCAACCCCTTTGGATGATCTCACTAAACTCTAACTCCCAAGTGTGAACATATGCAGAACCCAAAATCCTCTCATGTAGACAAGGATAACTAGTCATGGTAGAACTCACTGTCACTACTAGACGGGCAAGCATCTTCTCCCACTCCCATCATTAGCCTACAATAGCATGCAAGGCATGGGAGAGGAATCCATTATCTTATTAATTCATTTTAAAACTCCATTTAATGTATTATATTATCACTTATTTAAGTAAATTACTATGGATACTTAGGTAGCCACTTCTGGGCTCCGACACCTCCAAAGAAAGCCACTTCCCCTCTAACACCTAGATAACCTACCCTAAGCTCATAAGTCTCAAAAACATCTCATAGATCATCGTGAATCATAAAAGTCAAGATCTAGTTCCAAAATGTCATGGGTGTTAGAGTTGTCATATTATAGCTAATAATTAATTTATTTAATTATTAGTCTATTATATACTCTACACTTAAGTTAAACTTAGGCATCTTATTATTCTTTAGGGTTTTCACCTTTAGGGTTTCGATATCCTTTTATAAGGATTCACCTCTTTGTATTTCATATCAGATCATCATATTGTAATATTGTTCTTAATAGAGATTGCTCTTTTGGATGTGTATATGATGTCTCTGGCTTTTTGGCCTCCATAGATTTTTCTTGCTTTCTATTCTTTGCTTCTTCCATGTGACAGGGTTATGCATTTAGGTGTTCTTGGGAGATTAGTTTTTCACCTAATCTAACATGGTATCAGAGAATCTTGCTACTCGTTGTTCGTGTTTTGTTGAAGTGATTTAGAAGTAGGAGGTTTTCTATGTTTTTTAGAAGCTTTTTATGTGGATTTAGGGGGGACTTTTGTTTCTAGTCATTTTGGGCTCAAATAGACATCACCGTTGCACTTAGAGCACCCAAAAACCCCATAATCCACATAAAATTTGTCCATTTTGGACACCTTTGCAATTTGAGGCAAATTTTTTTGCATACTAGGCCGTACGACTTGACACGCAACTTGAGATGGTGATTTAAAAAATAAAAAAAATTAAAAAAATTAAAAAATTTCTTTTGAGGGGCGGCCACTCGGGCGCCACTCAGCGGCCACCTAGGTGCCACCTCGCGGCCTCCGCAGAGTCGCCGCGGCCTCCACCCACCATGGCCACCGCCACCCTCTGCAGAGCCACCACCACCCACTACTACACTCTATAGAGCCACCGCCGCCCACTGCCACCCACCACTGCAGAGCTGCCATAGTCCACTCCTCTGCCACTGCTGAGCTCCTTCACCCCTTCTGTAGCACCCCTGGTCACATGGGTGGCTAGGGTATTTTTTTCTTTGGCCCCAATGGATTTCTAGGCCCCCTGGTCACCCACGTGACCAGAGCCAAACCCTTTTAGCCCCTAGGTGCATTTTGAGCTATGACGGCCATTTGGCCGTCAATTTTAAGTTCACAGTCTACTGATGTCAGCATAGTTCTTGCCCTCTTTGAGATTTTTCAGGGTACTTGGGTCTTTTTTGCTATATCTTGAGCATACGGTATCAGATTTTTGACTTATTTATATCGTCAGAAAGCTCTTTCTGAGCCCGATCCAATGGCAGAGGTTTGATTCTCTTTTTTTTCCATTTTGATGGCATTTTTTGCTGTCAAAGTCTGATGTCTATTTTTGCCTTCCAAAAGCCATATCTTGTTCATCCGGACTCTATTTTTGGCAAACCAAATATCGTCAGAAAGCTAGTTCAGTGAGCTTTTCAGTGGTAGGGGTCTTTTATCTAGATTCTGCTCCAGGTTATTTCTACTCTAAGTTTTGCACTTTCACACTCTGGCAAATTATTTGGATTCTACAGGTCCTGGGATCTCTTCTTCTGTTCTTCTAGCTCACTCTTCTTTTTGACTTTCTGAGCATTGTATGCTTCTCTTATGTAGCATTTTTTTTGTAAATGCACTAAGATAAAGTGCCTACTTCTGCATATCTAGGATTTTGAGCACCTTGTGTTTGTTTGTACTCGCACTGAATTATAAAGTGTCATGGGGGGTTATGATGTTTTGCCTTTTGTGCTCATCCACCTTTGTCAAGTGAGTGTACCTTCCACGACATTAGCCCATGCTGTGTGTCTGTGACACCACCCTTATCCTATGCTTGTACTTCTGTTGCACTATTGGTGTTCCTGATTCTTCTTCTTGCAGATGTTTCTGGCATTGCATTTTAGTGTTCCTGTCACCCCTCTCCTTGTTCAGCATTATGGGGGGGGGGGTTCACCTATTGGTTCTATTGCTTCCTTGGTTTGGTTGAGTGATCTACGTATTCAGTTCTTGTTCCTATGTACTAGGCGGATGTAGTGGCTAGGCACCTATGCATTTCGGTGAGATGGTTCATCTACTATATAGACACTCGATCATTCCTACTTTTGGAGGTCACCTCTTCAATTGATTAGCTCTTCAGACATTGTCTTCTCTACTTGGTCATGCACTATTTTAGTGGGGGTTCCAGTAGTTTCTTCTGATAGTGTTTACAACTTCATGCTTCGGAGATGCTTTACATGCTCTTTCTTGTTCCTTTCTTTGGGACTTTCCCTAGATTAGAGGCTTTGTTTCCTTCATCTAGTTTATTTCTTGTATTTGGGTACCTGATTAGGCCTAGTTGCCAGGACCCATAGTTCTTTCATGCATTTTTGTTTTCATGCATCTTTTAGTCCTTAGTTGTTTAGCTTCTCCCTAAGTTACACTTAAGGGGGGGTGTTAGAGTTGTCATATTATAGCTAATAATTAATTAATTTAATTATTAGTCTATTATATACTCTACACTTAAGTTAAACTTAGGCATCTTATTATTCTTTAGGGTTTTCACCTTTAGGGTTTCGATATCCTTTTATAAGGATTCACCTCTTTGTATTTCATATCAGATCATCATATTGTAATATTGTTCTTAATAGAGATTGCTCTTTTGGATGTGCATATGATGTCTTTGGCTTTTTGGCCTCCATAGATTTTTCTTGCTTTCTGTTCTTTGCTTCTTCCATGTGATAGGGTTATGCATGCAGGTGTTCTTGGGAGATTAGTTTTTCACCTAATCTAACAACGGGAACACACATAACCAACTTCCATCACATATAAACCCTACCATAATCAAGAGCTTCCAAAAGGTTGGGTTATAATAAAATTGAATGCCATACAAGCATGGAAGACAAACAAACATAACACATTAACCCTAACCCCGCCTCTGGTCAGAATCCTAAAAAGGATGACGTACAAAGATTCCCCCTAACCCATAATTATAGAAAGAAAACATTCATAAGAATTTAATTGTAATAAACTAATCTATAAAATACCATTACACAAATTGATTTATTAAAATGATCACTATCACAACTATAATTAAATTCAAATCTATTAGATTTCCACAATCCATATATATGCTATATCAATTTTTGGACTCGATTGTGTATTATTTTTGTCATCCAAAAAAAAAATCTACACAATCGAATCAAGAAACTAATATAGAATAAATTACATTCTTAAATTAAATTCCAATAATAAGAAATCAATTTATAAGGTTAATTAAAATAAATTGATTCCAAGATTAATAATTACTAAAACAATATAATTTCATAATAAAATTCTCAAATTAGAAAATAAATTTCCTTAACTATTAATTAATAATTAACTTTATCCTCAATATTAGTTAATTACAGAAAATATTGACTAATATAATTCCCTAATTTAATAAGATTAAATACCAAATAACTTATAAAATAAACCTTATTTAATTCCATATAAAAATACTATATATATATATATATATATATATATACATACATACATACATACATATATATATACACATACATACATATATATATATATACATACATACATATATATATATATATATCTATCTCTATATATATGTATGTATGTATATATATATATATATATATATATATATATATATATATATATATATATATATATATATATATATATATGTATGTATGTATGTATGTATGTATGTATGTATGTATGTATGTATATTTTCTTAAACAAACATTAAACCAAAGAAACAAAAGGGGGAGGAGATGGGACACGGGTCCATCTCCCCTGTTGCCGACAACATAACTGTCATGGGCAGCCTTGGCTGCCACAACAACTTATGTTGTTGTTGGCAGCTAAATGGCTGTTGGAGGTGGGGGTAATGGAAACCCCTGCCTCCATTATATATTATTATTATTATTATTTTTTTAAATTTTGTTAGAATTTTTCTGACGCAGAACAACAAGTATATATACATATGAATAAGATAAAATATGTAAAAATGGTAAAATGAATAGGTGTATAAAGGGTGGAAAGGATAAGATGAGGGATGATAACAAAGTGTAAGGATGTAAATCTATGATGGAAAATGTTATGGACATACAAACTAAACAAAATAGGAATACTTATCTCAAAAGGAGGCTAATACAGAAATCACTATTTTCTGATGTCTGTGTTCAGTTTCGAGAAATTCTACAACTTGCTCTGGCCTGGAAATGCAGAGACGGAGAAAACCCATAAAAATTTTGTCTTTAGGAGCCAGGTCAACTTTGACCTCAGAATCAGGGCACAATCTTACCCCCCACTAAAGGTCGACCTTGACCTGAAACAACTTCGACAAAAAATCTATTTACGAATCTTGGAAGTTCACTGAAAAGGGTATCTAGATCTGAACTGCAATTCATTGTCCTATACCTATACCTGAAAGAAAAATGGTTTTATTGTTTGGATGAGGGGTTTTCCTTAGTCAAACCCTGGTTTGGAATCAACCTTAGTAATGAAATTGAAATAGAAAATGCTAGCAAGTAGTAGAAGTAGATCTAACAATGAAGCTATGATATTCAATAGATATGCAATTGTATTTCAAATGTAAACAAGTATGTTGATATGAAAGCTTGAACATGACATTAACAAATGTAAATCACAATGTCCATGATTGTATGCTTGGAATCCAACTTGAAGGAAGGATGAATGGATCTTGAAGATGAACAAAGGATCTTGAAGGAAGATCACACCACCATGATGGATAGATCCAGGGTTTGAATGATGAATCTTGAATGTTTGAACCAAATCCCTTCAAAGGCTTGAATGATTAAATCCTTGATCTTCAATGGTGACACAGGGTAGGGATGGAGGATCCAATAATGGACACTCCAAGCCTACACTGCAAGTTATAACAACAACATGCACATTGGAATACAAAAAGATAATGATTCAAAACTGAATTTCATTCAACATGCCCGGCTATAAGGCCTTCCAGGTTTCAGCCTATTACAATGAAATAACCAAGTATCAACAAGATCTCGTAAGATCCAAGGAACCACCAACTAGTTCAGATTTGTAACAGGTAGCCTCTGATAGGAACAGGTCTAAACTTGTACTCACACTTCCAAGCAACCCCTTGTTGTCCTAAGCTCGCAGGCCACTAGTTCTACTGCCAACTCCTAGATTCACAAATTTGCTTCTACACTACTCTTCCTAATGATCTAATGATAATCTACTAATATAATTCTAACTTCTTCTCTCCTTCTACATCAACCTAAGCTCTCAATATATAGCCAGCTAAGCCACAAGTCGGCCAATCAGGATTTAATTACAATATAGGTCTAGACCAATAAAAGAAACCAAAACTAATGTAAGAATGATCAAAACTTAATGAAATTTAGATTTAGGTGCACACATGACCCAAAAACATTTCTTTAAGGGTGCAAGGCCCCATTTGATCACACGGAACCATGCAAGAAGAAACACTCCACGTTTCGCATGAAAACTGCCAGAAAATAGGTCCTGGGGAAAAATGGGCATAACTTTTTACTCATAATGAATTAGGAGTTTCACTCTTGGGAAATGGTAGTAATTTAGGTCCTCTTAAAGTCAATAAGATCTCAAAGGATAATTCATTAAGGATCAACATCACCACTATGTGCAATCAGCCCCAAAACTGTAGGAATGGCTCCGACGGGAACACTAGTAAAAAATAGGTCCCTGAGTAAAATGGTCATAAATTTTTACTCATAATGAATTAGGAGCTGCGCCCTTGGGAAATGATATTAATTTAGGTCATCTTTAAGTACCTAAGAGGGAAAAGACTGATTCATTAAGGATCAAGGTCACCACATCCCACAATCAGCTCCAAAACTGTAGGAAAATACTATTCTGACGGCAAGGAAAACAACTGTAACTTTGAAACTATCCATCCAATATCTCCCAAACCATGCCACCTCAGGAGCTAAGACCTTAGAAACATCTTCCACATACATCACAGAACAAGTAAATTTCAATGCACATTCCAAATATCTCCACAAATCATCACAACCTAGAAACTCAGAAAACTGCCAAAAATAAAGTATTGCATCCCTCTGACAGGGAATTCCTCCAAGACTAAGAAAGATCTTCAGGAACCCAAAATGCTCCTACATCAGACTACCCAGGTAAATAGAAAGTATGTCCCATACTTTAATCTCAAGAGAATTACCTGCAATCGACTTCATCTTCACCAAAGGCTTCCAATCCCTCAAGGATAAGAGAACAAATCTGAAAATCAACCATCTATGCTTCATCCATTCAAACATAAGGATCGCATGAATCTCAACAATCTAATCAGTATACCACTGATCACCACAACCACTATCAGCAAAAAGAGTATCCAAATCCCCAATAAGTAGATCCAAATTTAGATCCACATCAATATGAAATACCTCATCATCAACATCCCATATCTTCAACTCATCACAAGACTCATTACTATCCACCAACAATTCAAGTCCATAACCAGCAAATAAGATCTGCATCTTAACACTAAACAAAAGCAAGTTAGCAACACCACCATCACAAAGGTGTTTAGCAATAGATAACTCATCACCAACAATAGTCTGATCACACCCAACCAGATGCTCTATAATCTCCATGTCGGACACAACCGATTGAACAGGAAAACAAATCTTCTCCCCAGCCTCAACATCAAGTAAATCTTCACCAACAATAGTCTAATCACACCCAACTAGATTCTTTGCAATCTCCATGTCAAACACAACTAACTGAACATGAAAACAAATCTTCTCACTAGCCTCAACAAGGTCAACAACATCATTGGAAACCACAGGTATCTCAGCAACAACCACAAGTTGCTCTGTAGGTTTCATGTCAGACTCCACCAACTGAGCATCAAAACCAATCTCTTCACCACTAGAAATCTCATTGCACACAACAATAAGTTTCTCTGTAGGTTTCATGTTAGATCCATCTATCTACTCATGCAAACCAATAGAAATTTCATCAACTCTATCCAAGTCATCAGAGACTTCCACACATTGTCGTCTTCTCTTCACAACCTTCTTCTTTGTAGTCTGCCTTCTTAATTCCTCTTGTAGGTCTTTCACTTGTTTCTTCAAAGCTCTAAATTCATTTGCATATGCACTAAGGTCCAATCCTCTTGGAGACATCCTTCAAGATCTTTGAAAACCCAAGGCAACAAATCATCAACAAGGTCCTGGTGCAAATAGCCTCAACTGATTTACACACTCAAGATCTTCAAGCTCTGATACCACTTGACGTAGGGTAGGGATGGAGGATCCAATAATGGATAGTCCAAGCCTACACTTTAATTTATACCAACAATATGCACAACGGAATACAACAAGATAATGATTCAAAACTGAATTTCATTCAACATGCCCGACTGTAAGGCCTTTTAGGTTTCGGCCGATTACAATGAAATAAAAAAGTATCAAAAAGATCTCATAAGATCCAAGGAACCACCAACTAGTTTAGATCTACAATAGGCAGCCTCTGATAGGAATAGGTCTAAACTTGTACTCACACTTCCAAGCAACCCCTTGTTGTCCTAAGCCCGCAGGCCACTAGTTTTGCTACCAACTCCCAGATTTGCAAATCTGCTTCTACACTACTCTTCCTAATGATATAATGATCATCTAACACTCTACTTATAACTTCTTCTCTCCTTCTACATCAACCTAAGCTCTTAATATATAGCCAGCTATGCCACAAGTCAGCCAGTCAGGCTTTAATTACAATATAGGTCTAGACCAATAAAAGAAACCAAAACTAATGCAAGAATGATCAAAACTTAATGTGCCTTTAGATTTAGGTCCAAAAATGACCCAAAAACATTCCTTTAAGGGCACAAGGCCCAATTTGATCACACAGAACCACACAAGAAGAAACACTCCACGTTTCGAATGAAAACTACCAGAAAATAGGTCTCGGGGCAAAATGGGCATAAATTTTTACTCATAATGAATTAGGAGTTTCAATCTTGGGAAATGGTATTAATTTAGGTCCTCTTAAAATCCATAAGAGAGAAAAGGATAATTCATTAAGGATCAACATCTCCACTATGTGCAATCAGCCCCAAAACTGCAGGAACGGCTCCAACGGGAACACTGGTAGAAAATAGATCCCCAAGTAAAACGGTCATAACTTTTTACTCATAATGAATTAGGAGTTATGCCCTTGGGAAATGATATTAATTTAGGTCCTCTTTAAGTACCTAAGAGTGAAAATACTAATTCATTAAGGATCAAGGTCACCACATCCCACAATCAGCTCCAAAATTGCAGGAAAATACTATTCCGACGGCAAGGAAAACAACTATAACTTTGAAACTATCCATCCAATATCTCCCAAACCATGCCACCTTAGGAGTTGTGACCTTAGAAAAATCTTCCAAATACATCAAGGAACAAATAAATTTCAAAACACATTCCAAATATCTCCACAAATCATCACAACCCAGAAACTCAGAAAACTGCCAAAAACAAAGTATTGCATTCCTCTGACAGGGAATTCCTCCAAGACTAAGAAAGATCTTCAGGAACCCAAAATGCTCTCGCATCAAATGGAGAAATTGAATTCTTGAATGGATGAAAATTTCTTGAATGCTTCCTTGATTGAGAATGCTTTCTTGATCTTGCTTGATGAATAATGGATGTTCATGAAGTTGCTTGGTCATGAAAAGTGGATGATCAAAATGAGAGAGGAAGGCTTCCTTTTATAGTGATCTAGGGCACAAAATTCTAGAGAGGCTGACATTAGAGAATTAAATTCCAATTAACCTTAACTCCTAGAAATGGACCTAGATTAAATGCAATTTAAGATTTTACCATTCTGAAATTTGAAATAGCCGACCCGGAAGCGGGAAAATAAAACTTTCTGAAGCCTGATATCCTGAAACCTCCAGAACTTGAAAATTGGACCCAGGGTTAGGGTCGAGGTCATATCTGACCTAGGTTAGGGTCAAGGTTGAATCTACCCTAGGTCAAGGTCAAGGTCAACTCTGTCCTAGGTCAGGGTTAAGGTCGACCATGACCTAGGAGGTCAACTTTGACCCTAAGGTCTCATATCTCAAATTCTCAGGACCAGGTACTAGAAAAAGGCTAGAAATAGGTGGAGAGAGAAATAGAATAGGGGGAAAAAGTAAGATCCATGCAAAGACCTATTCAAGGGGCTTGACATGACCCTAGACCACTTACTCAGAGAGCTAAACATTCTTAACATGGAAGTGCTTCCATTTTAAGACGATACATTAAGCCCCCACTTTAGCAAGAGTATGGAATCGATGCAAACTCTTGGTAAAGGAGAAGAAATAAGAGAGCCAAGTAGATTCACAATCAGATAAAATAACACTCAGCTTAAGGAAACAAGCCCCCGGGCTAAAATATTCTAACTCAACACACACACACGAGGGTGTGAAAACATAAAAAGATGGGTTACCTCTAAAACAAACCCAAATCAACTAGTAGAGGAAACCTTGCTAAGAAATATTTCCTATACTAATATCATATTTGGAAAGCTATCATAAAATAATAAATGATTACATAAGAAAGACAAGAGAAACACTATAAATAACATAGCTTCATGATCCAGTCCTAATAGCATGAAAGCAAAAAGAGAGAAAAGAGAAAGTGATTACCTCACCCAGTAAGATACCCACCTTACCGTGAATCACCAAGGAGGGAGAGTCAAACAAGTGGCCAAACCTAATAGTTCACCCATAAATTGCACTTTGTAATTGTAATACATCTTTTGATGGCTTTTGGAATATCCATAGATCCATCTTCTTGTATCACTATGAATATAAAATGCGTGTCTCCTCAGGATTTAGCAACTTATGTGCGTTACCTTCAAAAGATTTAGCATATTGAAAATTGAAAAATGTGCATCTCTTCAAGATTTAGCAACTTATGTGCATTACCTTTAAAGGATTTAGCATATTGAAAAATTGAAAAATGTGTGTCTCTTTAGGATTTAGCAACTTATGTGCGTTACCTTCAGAGGATTTAGCATATTGAAAAATTGAAAAATGCGTGTCTCTTTAGGATTTAGCAACTTATGTGAGTTACCTTCAGAGGATTTAGCATATAAATGAAAAACTATAGTACAAGGGAGACCCTATATATGCCCCCCTCCTTATCATGGCTGTCTACTAGACATGATAAGGAAGAGGAAAATGATACCTACTTCACGATGTAAGGAGATATCCTATTTACAACAATATATACTACATTCCTAGTGAAGGGTATTGACCCCTACATCCAAGAGTATAGATAATTGTGAAAAGGATATGTCACTCATGGAAAAGGATCCTCAAAGAAAGAGATCTTATCAACAAGACCCCCACCATAGAGGAGTGCTTTTAGATAAAATATCATCTTTCAAAGATAAACCATGCGAGAACAAAGATTCAATCATCAAGCCTCTTGCAATCAAGAGGAAGAGGAATCTTTGAAATGAGGGAAACAACTCTAATCACTAGAGCAAGGACACGAGTTTACAATGAACATATTTTTCAAAATAGAGAAGAGGTGATGACCTAGGACAACAACCTCTCATATAA